>PVLD010000101.1:59601-85617 GCA_004027595.1 Dinomys branickii
GGATTAAAAAACTGTGGCATTTTTATATAATGGAATATTACTCAGCTATAAAGAGGGACAGATTTGGGGCCTTTGTAGGCAAATGGTCACAATTAGACACCATACTCATAAGTGAAATAAATCAGAGGTACATGTGCAAGCACCGTATTGTGTCACTGGTGTAAGAACCTGAGGGTGGGAATATAAACTAAGAGACATGGAAGAAATCTGTTTAAAAGTAAAGAACAGATGGGATGAGGGAAAGGAGAAAAGAAAGAGGCAAAAATGTATGTATGTATGTACGTATATACATATGTGCAGGATGGCTAACATGGTTCTACTATTGTCTTATGTCACTTAATGGTAAGGAATAGTTGATGACTGGCTGTTTGATCAATCCTGTATGTCTATATGTGTTTTCCTGAGCATACACTTTGAAGTTATCAATATGCAATGCAACAACTATTGTTGGTTTCCTGTTGCTTTGTCTATAATTCAATTTTGATTATATTGTTATTGTGCTACTTTGTGTCTCTTTGTTAATGCTTTCCTCTTTTTTTGTTGATGTAGTTCTTTTTCTTTCACACTTTAAAAAAAATTATATAAAAAATGAAAACGGAAGGAAGGGATAATTATCTATGTATGTATGTAAGTATGTATGTATATGCAGCATATCTAACATAGTTGTACTACTGACTTAGGTCACTTTATTGTAAGGAATTGTAAGGATGATTATTTGTTTGATCAGTTTTGCATGTCTATATCTGTTTTCCTGAGTATACACTTCGAAGTTATCAATATGTAATGCAACAACCATTGTTCATTCCCTGTCACCTTGTCTGTAACTCAGTTTTGATTGTACTATTCTTATGCTACTTTGTGTCTGTTTGTTAATATGTTTTTGTTCTTTTACTTTTAAAATAAAAGTGAAAAAAAATGTGTACCTTTTAGTACCTGTCTTCAGAAGATACAAAAGGAAGTCCCTCCTGTTATGGTTGATACATTGTGTCAACTTGGGGAGTCTAGAGGTTTGGCTATGTAACCAAGCAGCTGAAAATCTTGGAGTAAGAAGGACACGTCCTTACCCTTCTGAGATGTTGTTTATTATGTTAATTTGGGAAGTTTAGAAGGTTAACTATGTGACTCAGAAGGGAGCTGGGGTGCTTATTTGTATTCATCCTAAACCTGTGCAAGAGGAGGGCGTACAGAGGGTGTGGGTGTAGAGGACCCCCCACCCCGCAGAGCGGGTAGATGTATGAAAAAGGAACTGAGGAAGGACCGGCTGCTGGTTCTTCAGAGGAGCTCCAGTCTGCACCTTCAGCTTGGTCGTCCCCTGGCTTCCGGTGCAGACTCTTTGGCTTCCGCCTGGGACTCTTCAGCCTTCTGGTGTTCGCTCTCCGGCCTTCGTCATAGATTCATCAGCATTTCGTTGCAGACTCAACAGCCGTTGATACGGACTTGCACGGACACTGCGGTGAGCTCCAGCCCCCAGGCCTGGGCTTGTCAGTCTCCAGTGTGCAGACACCCTCTGCACACTTCCTCATCTAACCCTGTAGCTGACCCTTCTAAGCCAAATAGGTAATTTGTTGTGCATTTGTATATCTTGTGTTAAATGTTTCTCTAGTAAACCCTGACTGATACACCTCCACAAAAGAAAAGCTGTGTGAAGAGAGTGGGAATCAAAATATGCGGGAGTAAAAATGTCAAACACTGGGGAGGGTAAAAAGAGTATTCTGATGTTCACCAGCCCTAAAGAAACTCAGCCAAGCATAATGGCCCACACCTGTAGTCCTAGCACTTAGGAGGCTGAGGCAGGAAGATCGTTGCAAGTTCAAGAGGAGCCTGGGCTACAAAGTGAGCTCACAGCCAGCCTGAACTGCATAGTGAGACCCTGTCTCAGAAAGAAAGAGAGAGAGAGAGAGAGAGAGAGAGAGAGAGAGAGAGAGAGAGAGAGAGAAAGTAAGAAAGAAAGAGAAACTCAGATACAGGAGGAGTATGAGGAGTACATATGCTAATGAAAGAAATCCGCAGGAAAGAAATATAGAGAATTGCTGGACTTCCCTGTGTATTTAAGCATGGGTAATATTTACTGCAGGGTGCTTAACTTATCTATTGATGTATTCAGAAAAATGTTTTGTGATAAATAAATAGAATTAAATAAGTGAAAATGTGAGACACTTATCAACTACAAGAAAAATAAAGGCTGTATAATAATCTATGTCTCACAACCTATGGCTAGGTTGTGAGTGTGGTAAGTAGTCGTGACAGTGTAACTCTATCTGTAGATCTGGCAAAAAAAAAACAAAGACAGATATAGAATGGTACTAGGAGCCTGGGTGGTTAAAATGGGAAGAAACCAGTTCCTAAGAGTTAAGTTCTCAAATAATGTCATAGACATCTAATACATAATACCAAAAGCACCATAATATATAGATATTTGAAGGCAAAGAGCTTTAAGAGTTTAAAACAGCTCAGCTCCCTTCGAGCAATGAAGGGAGGGTGATAAAGGCCGGGGCAAGGAGTTATCCTATTTTGTATGTGTTTTAATATGGCCTTCATGTTTAAGGTATGTGTGCCACACTCATAGCTCTTCATATAAAGTAGCGGATGCCTCTTGTTTAATTGTTACAAATAATATTGCAAAACACTTTTCTGTTCATCATCCCATTGGTTTTCACAAGAGTCCCCAGAGATGAAATTTACTGTGAGTCCTACTTAGAGGTGAGACACTGAGAGACAGAAAAATGAGTGAGTTGTGTGCAAGTCTTCTAATTCTAAACCCTTACCCTTTCTTCCACCTAAACTTAAAAGTATGTATTGTAATGTGCATTTAATTACAACACTGCCTGACTCCAAAAACATATATATGGTAGCTTATAAAGATGAATATAGCATCGCCTGCTAAATTGGGAGAAGAAATAAGAATAACAGATTCAAGGGAAAGGTTAGCTTAGCAAATGCAGGCCAGTAAACCCTATGTATTACCATAGAACTGAGCCTAAACTGTAGTTCTCAGCTTCCTAATAGTCAATGCTAAAAGGGAAATAAGAATAATTTTGAAGATTCACGATATCAGCAAAGTAAGATCAAATCAGATGTTTCTTCAAAAAACTTTATCTACCCCTAACATTGAAACCAGAGAGAACTTCCACCTACTGATCTCTTTTTGGAAGGAACTACCTCATGTAATGAGTAATATTCTCAACAATTTTCTTTACATACATCAGTGATGAGTAGAATCTGTGACCTTCAGTGTAGAGCAGTTTCCTCACACCAAAAGTGATTTTGTGTAAAAATGAATTAGCAATGATAGGAAAATGACTTGGCGCCAACATTACATCAATTAGGGATAAGGAAAAATTTAAATAGATGTAGTGTTCCCATTATCCATGTACACATGAATACACATGCATGGGCACATACACACACCTGGCAACTCTGAAGAGTTTTGAAACCATTCAAGTGCCTGGTGCACTTGCCAAAGAAACTAACTACAAAATGGTTATAGTGTAAGAGATTTATGCCATTTTTGTATATGATTACTCACTATCAGTGAGTTTAAAATTGATCCAAAATGGTGGTACAGGTTCAAGAAAGTGTCTCCCTGCTAGAGACAGGGACCGCTTTAAGCCAGGCCTGACTCAAAATAAAATCGCATCATTTGGTAAATACTGACTCTGGATTCAAGAAGTTGAAACCACTTCTCGTCTACCCACCTCAGTTCTGTCCAAGAGGGGGGAGCTGTCCAAATTCCGTGACATTTCATTTGGCCACAGGACCAAGGGGTATCGATTTGGCTGATACAAGATGCAAGTGGGCAAGAGATGTCATCTGCATATCCACATGTCCACTGGGCATCAATCTCTCTGGGGCTCTCCCGCTGTTCTCTGTGAATAACGGACATCCTGGAATGGTGATGGGCCCAAGTGACATCCACCGTTATCCTCCTTGGAAATGCCTCAAATTCTCCTTCTTTCTCTTATATATTAAGACTCTTCTGAAATATAAATTAGTATAGTCATTAGAGAGAAAACTATGGCATTTTCTCAAAAAAAAAAAAAAACCCTAAAAATAGAACTACCATCACTGAGCATATAGCACAAGGAAGTGCAATCCAAATATCAAGGATAGGGTCGGGGATTTAGTTCAGTGGCACAATGCCTGACTGGCAAGCATGAGGTCCTGAGTTCAATTCCCGGTAGAATCTCCCCCAAATGAAAGATGACATATCAAGGAGATATTCACATTCCTATATTTATTATGGCATTATCCATGTTTGCCAAAATATAGCATTGTCTGTTGGTGGCTGAATGCATAAAGAAAGTGTGGGATATATAAACTGTGGAATATTATAAATTGTGGAATATTATTTAGCCATAAGAAAGGTTGAAATCCTATGATCTGCAGCAACTTGGGTGGAACTGGAGGAGGACACTATATTGAATGGGATAATCCAGGCACAGAAAGATAGATATCCCATATTCTTACTCAAGTAAAGGTTTGAACAGTTGACTTTACAGAAGTAGAGAATAGAACAGTTGGTTGAAAGAGAATAGGAAGGATAAGAAGGCAGAATAAAGAAAGCTGGATATGGGTACCAAAATACAGTAAGAATGAATAAGTTTAATGTTCTATAGCACAGTAGGTTGATGATAACTAACAAGAATTTATTGTATATTTATAAGAAACTGGGAAAGAGGAGCTTGAAGATTCCTCATACAAAAAAATAATAAATGTTTAAGGAAAGGGAAATTATTCTGATTTGATCATTATGTATATTGAAATATTGCATTATACTCCATAAATATGTATAATCACTATGTGTTGATTAAAATAAATACAGTTTAAATATAAAATAAAAAAATCTCAGACAGATCAAAGGACCAGTTGCTGGGTTTCCACAGTAAAAAAAGTTTGCAAGTACAACTTGGAATTTTGGTCTATACCATGACTCAGAATGAACATTAACAAACTGAATGAAATATGCTCTCTAATAAAATTACTTTTATAACTGTTCAAAAAACGATGCTTTAAGTTTGATGCAAAAATGAGGAAAATAGTCTTTTCTTATACATGCTGGCCCACAAAAGCCTACTGGTCCTCAGACCCAATCCTGTATTCCTGATTTCCGACCACTCATTCAAACTTTCCTCTTTATAGGATCTTTCCATAATGCCCTTGCTCTTGAAAATAAACAGGGTCAACAGGGTGGCCCATACCCTTACTGTCAGTGTAGACTGTACATTCCTACGCCAATTCAGCTTAGAAGATATAGGCTCTCACAAAAATAATATCTCAGAGATGTGACTCCATTTCCTGTTCTAACACTCCCAGGAACTTGTACTGGCCCTTCCCTGTTTCCGTGGAGTGCCCCAGCAGTGTCACACATGCATTCACTGCCTCGGTTTGTCTGCTTCCAGAGTAAACCCTGGTCTTCCCTTCCTGACCCAAATGCCTTCATGATGACTGCCTCCTCGCAAGCTGTGTAAGATGTCCCAGCACTGTCACTAGAGCACAGATTGAAACACACCCTACAGACCTTCCACAGTGCAGCTAATACACCACAGTTCTAGAACTACCAAAGCAACCAGTTTGTTTTCTTAGGCTTCCATGAGCTCAAGTCAAACTGTCTCTGTGCAGAAGTGGAGGGAAAGTCCCACCCGATCACTGTAACTGGAAGTATAGCTGTGGTACATGTAGTAATGTTGTGCTTACACGTATTTGCAGCTTTCTATGTCAGCAGCATTTAGATACGAGTCTTCAGAGAGTTGGACACAGGGAGGTCTCTCAATGGAAGACCATATGGGTGAAAGTAGGTAAACACATTCTTACCTACAAATTCCAAGATTTTGGTGCAGTAACAACCAGGCCTAGCTTTAAAATGAGTTCTTGTCTAAAAAGCTTCCCTGCATGCACACGGGACATATGTGCGTCTACCCCACAGGCTTCCAGATTAACCCAGCCATGCCTAGATCTTAGAAGGACCACATGTTCAGTTCAATCTATCATAACCTCATCTGCCATTGTGAAAATTAAGACTGGACATCATCTATAATGGTCTTTTCTAACGTTGACACTGTGGACGTGTGGACGGTGGAGGGTCCCCACCAATCCAAGGCCGCGTGGCAGAACTCAAATGTCCCCCCAAGGAACTGAAACCATAGAAGGAGAAATGAGAATTCAACACAGATCACACTGTTAAAAGGTAGAACACTGCACACCTGATGCACAGAGTACCGTGAATATACAGAGGGAAAAGTGGAAATCCTTTCTCCCCAAGTGGTTGTGATGGTTAATCCTGGTGTTCCTCCCTTAAGTGGCCAAATGATATGCATGCATTCACTTAACCATAGAAATTATCGACTCTGGGCTATAAACAGCATGAACGCCAAAGACACAACTATATGAAAGACAGAAAAAACTCAGACTGATGGAGAAGGGATTAAATATTGCTACTGAGTTAGTTTCCTAGGGCTGCCATAACAAAGAACCACAAACTAGATGGCTTAAAATAATAGAAACGCATTCTCCCACTTTCTGGAGCTGTAAAGTCCAAAATCCAGATGTTTATAGGGCTGTGTTCTCTCTTTCTGAAGAATCCTTCCTGGCTTTTCCCCAGCTGCTGGTTACTTCCTATAATCCTTGACATTCCCTATGGCTGTGTCCCTTCAATCTCTGTCTCTGTCTTCAGATGATTTCTTTCCTGTGTGTCTCTGTTTAGTCTCCTCTGTGTCTTCACTCTTTAGTAAGGACACTGATCATTAGATTAAGGGTCCACTTCAAGCCAGTATGATTCCATTTACTTAATTACATCTACATAACCTTATTTCCAAATACAGCCATATTCTGAGGTTCTGGATGGACCTGAATGGTTGGGGGAGGCACCTTCAATCCAGTCCACACACATTCAGTAAAACTCAATAGGAGCCAGGTAAGGAGCTATGGGAGCAAAGGAACTGACATCTAATTCAGACTCAGGAGAGTCAAGAAAAGTTCATTGTCCAGGAAGACAGTGAGTAAATAAAAGCCCAACCCCAGAATGTATTTGCAAGGGGGCAGCTATACCCCTTCCTCCCAGACATGCACCAATAACTCTTAGACCCTACTTCTCTAACTCACCATCTGTCAAAGTCTAGCCCCTAAGCTACACCTCCCATGAAATGTTTCCTGCTTTCTCAATCCAGATTAGTTAGTGCTTTCTCTTCGTGACTACAGCTCCTAGTTATGGCTTTATTTGAGGCAATATGCTAAGTGTCTTCTATGAACCAGGCATATGCTTGTCACTTCTGTAAAGTATGATTCCAGTTTTAGAGGCAGGAAAACTGAGACTCCATGTTAAATGACTCAGCAAGAATACACAGCACCTAGTCATTCTGATAGAGCACAGCATTGCCATACGCTTTTCCTTCCCCGGCTCTGTAGTGAGCTGGCTGACAACAAGACTGTATTTACTCCTATGGTGCTGCTTGAGCACAGCTGAATCTTCTGTCACAGTGAATACCCACAGGACTTTGAAAGGTCCAAGAACTCACCCATACCTCTCTGCATCCTCAGTGCACCTCCCTACAAACCCTTCTTTTCATCCCAAGAGAAAACCGGATCAGCTGGGAGTGTTTGCACCAGGAAAAATCCAACTTGCAGCAAACATTCTTCTGGTCCCTGAGGATTCCTCATAAGAGCTTTCCACTGCACCCGCTCACAGGGCAGACAATGTGCTAAACCAGCTGTTTAACACGAGAGGCTCTGCCTCCCCAGAGACGGCAGACAAGCTCCTGAGAAGCGCAGTACGTCTCCATTAGTCTAGCAACCAGCTTTGGGTGTATATTCTAATTCCATATTCCTATGTTCATTAGCTGCAAGCCTGCCAGAAGCCCAGGACACCAGCTTTCCCAACAAGAAGAGGGAAGTGCTTCACACATAGGCATAGATCTGTGTTTCCAAGGACCCCATGCCTCAGAGGTTTTTCACCACCAGAATCTGTGTGACTTCACTGTAAAACAAGCTGAGATGCCCAGGCTGAGTCAGACAAGAAGGGTGAGTAAGCAGGAGCAGGTATGGCTGGGAGAGAGGGGCTGCCAAGGCAGAGGGAAGCCATCCAAGTCCTGATAGCCACAGGGCCAAGAGAAGGAGCTACGGTGCTGTGGGTAAGAGCTTGGACTACAGAGTTAGACAAAACTGGTTCTGAATCCTGGCACGGACACTTAGCAAATCTCCGAGTTTGGATGCTTACAAAACTTCTTATGCCTCAGAGGCAATAAAAGAACCTCAGGATTGTTCTGTGGACAGGATGAGATAATACTTGTAAAGTTCTTAGCACATGGCCTGGCCCATGGTAAACTATAATTAATGGTCTTTACAAGCTGATTTCAGTCTCTCAGGGAAGACGGGCTGTGCTGGTACGCAGTGATCTTCTACCAGAGGCATCTGGTATACCATCTTCACAGAGAATGGCAGCTCCTGGCTCCTGGCTTCTCTTTCCAGGGTGGAATAAAGTCCCCACTTAACTTGTGTTGGTCAAGACCTACATTGTCTAATATAGTAACCACTAGCTCCATGCGGCTATGGAGCTAACTCATGTTGAGATGTGGGATAAGTATAAGAATCACACTAGATTTTTGAAGAGCTGACATGAAAGAAAGGAAATTATATTAATAATCTTCCTTAGATTGCCTAAATGTTGAACTTATCATATGCTTGTCCCTCCATAGCCAAAGGTTCTGCATCCTCAGATCACAAATTCAACCAACCATGGATCAAGAATATTTTTTTAAAAAGCATCTGTGCCAAATATCTTTAGATGCTTTACTTTATTTCTTCTTTTTTTTTTAAAGATATCTTTCTTGTCATTATTCCCTAAATAACAAAGTATAACAACTACTTACACAACATTTACATTTTATTTGGTTTTATAAATAATCTAGAGATGACTTAAAGTATACTAGAAAACATGAGCAGGTTATATGCAAATCCTATGCCATTTTATATGACCCAATCATCCATGCATTTTGCTATTCATGGGGACCTTGCAACCAATTCCCTACATGTACTGAGGGATGATTACACTTTGAGTATACTGGGTTACATAAAGTATATCATTAAAATTAATTTCACATGTCTTTTTACCTTTTAATGAGGCTATTAGAAACATTTAAGTTACATGTGTGACTCAGATTGGCATATGTAGTTCATATTATATTTGTACTGAGCTTTGTTGGTTTAGGCCAGTGAGACTTCAAGCAATAGGTTGGACTCAGGAGCTGGTACCCTTTAAATGTTTGTGTTCCAGCCAGGCATGGTGGCACACACCTGTAATCCCAGCACTTAGGAGGCTGAGGCAGGAGGGTCATTGTGAGTTTGAGGTCAGCCTGGGCTACAAAGTGAACTCAAGGCCAGCCTGAACTGCATAGTGAGACCCTATCTCAAAAAGACAAAAAAAACTGTGTTCCCTCCAAAATTCATATGAGAACTTATCTCATGTTCAGGTGCATTCTGTGTTAAGATCCCTGCCAGATTCAGTGAGGCAGTCTAATCCCTGAGATGTGGATTTTAAAGGCATAAATGACAAAATGACAAAAATATAAACATTGGTTACTTGAGCAAGATATGAGGAAGTCTTGCAAAACGTCTGGAAATCTCTTGGAAGCCGCCCCAGGGTTATGTCTCCAATACGCCTTACAAAACTCCTTACAATTAACCGTGTTCAGCCTCTTGGTGTTGTCCGTTTACTTCAACAGCGTGAATCACTTGCCTCTGCAACCAGGCATCACGTGATCAGCCCAGATCTCACAAACGGACTGAGACCCAGATGAGGTGGGGATGCTCCTCTGCACTCTTGAGACACCAAGCCATCTTCACCTTGTGCTGTGGCATATCCCTGTGTGGAAGCTATTCCCGGATTCAGCAGGCTGAGACCCGGAGCTCACTCTTGGTGGTGCCTTTGTTTCACAGATCCTGGCACACATTGAGCACTTCACAGGTGTTTGTCAAATAAAAAAGAATGTGTTTCTGTCCAAAGCCCTGTACCTCCACCTTTCTCACCGTACCACTGTGCGCTGTTTACATCAAGGGATTCCAAGCTGCCTAGCAGGCCACTGGGTAACAAGCTAGCTTCTAGCGAGTCACTTAAGAAAACAAGCTGGGAGACAAAGTCAGGGCAGCAAGACAGAACATCATGTAGCTTTTCCAACACATGTCAGTCCACTACTTCTCACACAAAAAATGGATAAAATAGGAGACAATGGAAAATGAGATCAGGCCAAAGCCTGAGCAAGTGTTGGTTGAGTAAGCCAGCCACTACCAAATTCAGGGTAATCTCAAAAGATGCAGACATGATCCAACCTCTCCCAGAAACACTTTCATTATTACAATATTAATAATGACAATAATTATTATTTATTATGTTAATACTTGTTAAAATAACTACATAAATATATTTCTGATTTCTGAGAAATGGACTCAGGGCCTGATACTGCTTAAATGTACACATTCCTCTAGCAAGCACAATGCCACATTTTACTGTTTAGCCCATGTAAACTAATGTATGACTTTACAACTGGACCCCAGGTTTTGTTGGCAAGTGCTGGGCTGTGTCAAGCTTTAAATTCTATGTTTGCTAATTTGTGTCCTTCATTAACCTTATGGGGTTGGTATTGTTACTTCTATTGTATAGGTAATAAAGCCCAGAAAGATAACTTCCCAAAAAACCATAGACTTCTTTTTGCTATTCTTACCTATCTCCCTATAAAGAAAGAGAAAAGCAGCAGATGAACGGGTGTTAGAGCGTTAGGAATACGATCAGCCCTGTGACCCAAACATTCAGAAAGACCCAGGGTGTATTTAATCCCCAAGAGAGTAAACAGTAGGGAAATGTGATCACTCACTTCCTTAGATGGCCAAGATCATCTGTGGAAGAAAGGAACCTTAACTGAGAGTCTTCAAAAATTAGGATGATATAAAATCTCTTCAGATTGCTAGGTCGCAAGGCTCTGAATTAGAAAATTACTGGATTAAGTATGGCATGCTCTAAAACTTCTTTTATTCATTCATTTGGTCATTTAGTTTATCCTTTTAATATTAATTAGCTATGCCACATATTTATTGACATTGTTACATATTTACCTCCTCCAGCTCTAACCTCCTGTGGGTATTGAAACCTCTGATAAATTTAACTTTTCTAAATTGAAGGGTGGGTGGGGAAACAGGAAAAAAAGAATCATATCATGTATAGGTACAAATTCCCCATGATGACTGCAATCACTATGCATACCTAAAATGTATGGATAAACTTAATGAATTTTAAAACAAACTTTTAAAATGGTAGAATTCAAAGGATCTAGACATTTCAGCTCTTGCTTCTGCCTATGAGAGGCAAAAGCTTGTGTACACTTGCAGTATTTCCCCTTTCCTCTAGAAAGGAAGCCCACAAAAAACGATTTGTTTAAGCAAATATAATGCAAATACCTGGCCATCGTTCTGGGAAACACACTTGGGAACAGCTTCACTAGCTAACATCTAAATGGAGATGCCTGAAAGCAGTAAGTGTAAGAACCAGAACTGTTTTGTATAATCCAAGCAAAACAGATTTGTGTGTGTACAACAATGTAAAATCAGGGTATCTTTAAGTGGAGCTGAGTTCTTTCAGTCTTTCCTCTGTTCTTTTACAACTGCTTCCACTCTGGAGCTGGTTCTCAACAAAAGCTGGTATACTTCTAGATGAAAACATAGGCAGGGTCTATTAAGCCCTTGTTGTAGGACTTAAAACAGAAGACTGAAAACACAAGGGAATTCACCAAAAAAAGCTGATGCTAACTGGCTCTCCAAGGGAATCCTGAAATTCTGGAAAGAATTGCAGTGACTGAATAAAGGTAAAATCCCCCTAATTTAGAGTGAGTTATTTGCTATAACTCAAGCAGAATCTGACCAACAGGTTATCGCTTGTCCTCATGAGGATGTGTTTATTCTTATGGAGACTATGTTCAAAGTAGGATCCAGAACTGACATTTAAATCTGCTCCCTTGACTAGAGAAAGAATGAAGACAATGAACTGATCCCAGGTGGGTGAAATTCCCCAGAATCCTATGGTATCCTATGTATAATGCTATGCAAAGATGGAAAACCCAGACTCTAACAAACATTGAAAATGAAAGAGCTTGGTGATACCTGCTCATGTCAATAGGTATACTCAAAACCACTGGATGGGTGATTGGACGCTATCTGGATATTTCACTGAACTTCTTAAACATGGAAAGACTCGCTTTCATTTGTGCACCTAAAAGAAAAGGTTTTAAAAAACCACATCCCTTTCTACTACTATATGTGTATGTTTCATGATTTACAGCCTTATTTGATATTTTTGATAAGCAGTATACAAAGGATATGGTCTTAAAAGTAGGTGTAAGAATTTGTAAGCTGGTAACATCCCCACAGTCAATCAGCCCTGTTTAAGAAAAAACAGCAGCCTCCTGGAACTTACAAAGCAGGCCGTAAGAAGAGACAGTCTTCTCCCAATGTGCTTCATTTTCTAGGATTCTGGAGACCCTGGCATTGAGATCTTGTGCACACATGTGACAGTATGAAAAATAAGGGCTTCAGCAGTTGTAAACATCCCTGCACAGACCCTGACGTAGGGATGGGTAAACAGGGTCTTGTAGGCCAGGTACCTATTTGTGGATACATCTTTTAGTTATTGCTGAACTTCTAATAAAGTGTTATTTGTCAATGATCCCCTTTCAGCTGGCTGAGTATTGGTACAAAAGAAGAATAAATTACCTTTGTTCAACACTCACTTATTGCTATGGTTTGTGTCTGGATGTCCCCCCAAAGCCTCATGCAGTCATGGGGCGGGCTTCTAGAGTTTATGATTGATTCATCGTCCAATGTTGGAATTATGGGTGTGTGTGGTACACCCACCAACCTGGGGCAGGTAGTTTGCACACAGTGTAAGGGAGAGAGAGAGGCATGCTGCCACCCCTCCCTTTTGCTGTTGTGCTTTTGCTGTTTTCCACAGCCATGAACCATGTACCACTCTGCCTTGGAGCCAAGTATGGACTGAAACCTCCACAAAGTGTGAGCTAAATAAGCTTTTCCTTCCTTAATTTTTGGGCACTGGGTATTTTATCTCAGCAATGAGAGAAAAGTAACCAAGACACTTCTTGCTCACAAAAGCTTTAT
Organism: Dinomys branickii; assembly: GCA_004027595.1. Classification (NCBI taxonomy): domain Eukaryota; kingdom Metazoa; phylum Chordata; class Mammalia; order Rodentia; family Dinomyidae; genus Dinomys; species Dinomys branickii. The sequence goes on from PVLD010000101.1 coordinate 72,751, forward strand.
GAGATCTTACTGTTAGTCTGCTCAGACTACCATGTTAAATAATACGGATAAAGTATATTTATTTTCTCAGAGTTCTGGAGGTTAAAAGTTCATGATCAAGGTACCAGTAAATTTGGTATTCAGTGAGAGTTCTTTTCCTGGCTTACACAAAGTCACTTTCCTGCCCTGTCCCAACCTGCCCTTTCAGGGAGAGGGAGATCTCTGGTATCTCTTCCTAGTATTCAAAGGAAATGTAGCAGATTAGGGCCCTACCTTTTGACCTCATTGAACCTAAATTACTTTCTTAAAAAATATTGAGGGTTTGGGCATCAATACAGAAATTTGAAAGAAGGAGATACAATTTAGTTCAAAACACTATTACTTTCCCTATCCTATACTGGAGAAAAATGAAACTTGGAGGAGTGGAGCCTTTTTGCCAAAGACAGAAAACTAGACTCGAGCTGGAACTGTCTCATGGAGGAAGGTGTCTTTATCCATTTCGTTGATATCACCATAATGAACAGATATGTTCGTGTGTGTTAGCCGACTGGTTAATGGAGGAACATGCTGAATGATGGTCGCAAGAGAATCTGTGCATGAAAGGAAATCCTGCCAGGGCTAGAAACAGAAGAGCAGGTTTCTCAGGTTCTTCCCCATGGGCTTTCCCCCTTTGCCAAACTTGGAGGTTTGGGGTCTGAGTTGATGAGGAGAAATAATGGCTTTATTTACATGATTTTAAATAAGAAAGATTTTAACTCCCACACACAGATTGGATGATCACCACATGAATAGCAGCAAAACAGGTGACCTGTGAATCAGTCATCTGTACCTTTCAAGCGGGATGAGTTTCACTTAAGCCATGAACACCTACCTGTGCTGGGCAGCCCCGGGCTCTGCTGGACCTTTTCCACTCGCCCTAACTTCTCAGTGCATTGGCTTACAGTCCTATTCCCTCTGCCTGATATGTGCTAAGAGAAATAATAATTTTTTAAAATACCAGTGATCATTGTATCCAAACTGTTTTCTAAGAAATGAAATTTGCTTATTCTTTCAACAAATGTTTATTGCCTCCCCTATATAGATCAAACATTATTATAGGCAGCAGCAGTGGAATATTTAATAAATCAGTAATGTTTTTGTCCTCAAAACACAGTTGTCCTAGTAAGGAACTTATATAATTATGAGAGTCTCAACATTCTTAAAATACTGGAAGAGAGATGCTATGCCTTCATCTCTTAAAGAGAACATCTCTCCTGCCAAATCACAAGCAGTTTGATAAAATGTGATCCATATTTGTGACTAGAGGACCAGGTTGCAAGACCTGGCTTCGTGTCTTCCATTTATTCATGTAATCTCCACCACGTAATGGCAATTATGCCTGATGCTAGTGATTCAGAAATGACTGGCCAAGAGAAAGAGACCATTAAAATGCAATGTGCTAAGTGCTATAAAAGAATCACCATCAAAGTGCTTTGGAATTGTAGAGGAGGGAGCAGTTTGGTCTCTTTGAGAAAATGGAGACAGCTTCACAGAAGACATGAAATTTGAGCTAAATAATTAAGGAGCAGGTATTTTCTAGGTAGAGAAAGAAAAACTGGTCTATGCCACTCTATAAATAGACACATACAGCATTTGGGGAAGAAAGAAACAATGTCAGTGTGACTGATGAGAATCTTAGGCAGGTAGGAAAAGTTTAAAGAAACTATATTGGCCACATATCCGTCTCTGTATTTCTAAGATCATTATATAAACTTAACTGCACACCTTTGTATTTTAATATGACAAAAACTCATTAAAAATTTACTTCTAAAATTGTGTTTCCTTCTCAGAGTATTCTGACACAAACATTTAGATCATATGTTTAGCTTATAAAATATCATAACAAAGTTTTATAGTATTGATGGCTTTTTATTCAACATTTGGATAATTTTATTTTACCAATAGTTATACAAATCTGAATTGGGATAGAAAGTATCTTTCTTCCAACAAGACTTAAGAATTAGCTTGAAATGACCTAAAATTGAACATAACAAAATTTGCATCATGAGATTGTGCACTTGCACATTCAAAATCTTTGACTGTAAGATCTATTGCTTCAGAATCATGAAGCTAGATGGGAAGCCGTCTTTGCAATGAGCCAGAGAATGACTGACCCAAAGAGGGTACAGTACTCTAAAGAAGCTTTCTAGGTCTGTTCAGAAAGTTTCATAAAGAGAACAGAGAAATGCTAAAGAGTAAACCTATTGTTTTGGTATGGCGTCATGCTTTTTGACCATATAACTCCAGGTTTCTGCCTTCCTGGGATGCACCAGTATATTTTCATCAAGAGTCTATTCTAGGCTCTCCAAAATTGTTTCCCTCTTCCTTCATGACGATCAAAGATAATATCTTCTTGGTCAGCCTGATTCTAGAGTGGGGACAAGGCAAAGCTGATACCTAGCCATTCTGCAGTGATTATACAGAGAAATGAAAAATAAATCATTGTTGCTATAAACCACTAAAAATTGGGGATTATTTATTACCAAGCATAATGTAGCCTAGGCTGACTGATAAGTTTTATACATTTGAGGGTTGGATCAAGTGTATTTAAAAAGTTATTAACTTCCTGTATCAAGTACAGAGTGTATACCACATGTTCATGTGTGCTACCTAGTTCATCTCTGTCTTCATACTTCATAGATACACAGGTATCATTTATAAATGATGAACCTGAATCTCCAAACTGTAAGTAGGATGGTCAAATATGAACCAGATCTTTATAAACCAGCTCTCCTTTTCACTATCCACCAGGACCCTTCCTACCCTTTCTAGGGCACATTGTCAAATGTAACCCAGATACCTCTTGAGGCTTAACCCTAAAATCTCAACACTGACTCAAATCCCACCTCAGTGCTGTAGAGAAGACCAAATCCTTCCCCAAGAATTATGCAAATTTCCAGAAAGCTTATGAGCCCAAGCCCTTATTGGTCTTCTTAAATCCTGATTCCTCATTTGACTCTCCATTTGTCCTGAAAAATGTGAAACTAGAGAAGGCACTGAATTCCTTCACCTTTTACATAAAAGTAACACCAATGACAGTAAAAGCAAAACAACAATGAAAGGAAGGAAGGAAGAGAGGGAGGGGAAAGAAAGAAAGAGAGAGAGAAAGAAAGAAAGAAAAGAAAAGAAAAGAAAAGAAAAGAAAAGAAAAGAAAAGAAAAGAAAAGAAAAGAAAAGAAAAGAAAGAGAGGAAAAAACTCACTATATGACACAAACACAAAATATTGAGTAAAGGAGTCTGAGCGCATATCTTAGACCAAACAACTAAAAATTTCATGCTAGACATTTCCAGTCTCTGACAGTCCTATCTGCCGCCCACCTCTGGAAGATTCCATGAAGAGGCCCACGCCCCACAGGGCGCCGCGCCCTCCCCTGCTCCATTCCTTTTACTCGTACCCCCCACCTGCCTCCTAGACTTCCTCTATGGCTCCAAGCTCTTCTTTCTCCACCATTCAGAGCAAGTTGTTCTTCCTACTTCCTGCTTCCTGACTTGTTTCACGGAAGTCAGCAAAGCTATAACCCTTCCACTTAGGAGAAAGTAGATTCTTTGTGCCAAAGCCTCCAGAGGACAAGTTGGAAGCTGTATGTACAAGTCTTCCATTAAAACAAGAAGAATATAGATTTCTGAGAGCAAAGCCCCTCACCCAAAATCCTGATACTAGAGGTATAAAGCATGTGAACATCACCCCAAGGGGACAGACTATGGCTGTTTCTAGGCAAAACTGTGAACTGGGAGAATTATTATCTGTGAGTTCCTGACGTTGCCTTTAAGGTGAAAGCTCTGTTGGTAACACGCTTCCCCTTGGGCTTGCATCGCCTGCATTCAGTCTTCTGTCTCTTCACTTCCCTCTCCTCAGTCACTGCAAACAGTTCTAACAGTAAAGAATCAATGTCTGTTTTTCTCTTAAGTTGATTGAACATACTTTAAAAAGTAATTGTTTCTTATTACATAAACTTTATCTCTTTTTTTACTTTTTATTAGTACATGTGTGCAGCCCACAATGATTACATTCCTCCTGGGGAGTTGGTCCAGGCACAGAGCACATCTTAATTCTTTTTTTCTTCCTCTTCCTCCTCCTCATTCCCTCCATCCTCCATTTCTGATCCTCAGAAACTTTAGAAGTGTCCCTCTTCCACCTTCCCAGGTATTATTTCTTAGCCTTCTCAGACATGAATGGAACACCCATTTAAGGCAATACTTATTTGGTTTCCTCCTTGATGCTGTCCACTATGAATGCATCTTCAGATCGATGCCAAGCAAAGGAAGAGATGAAAAAAATTTGATCCCTGACCTAAAGATATTTACCCTCAAGCTGAAAATCTGTGATTATTATGCATAAGACAGCTTGAAGACCTCCCAAGTCCCTATCTGAATGAGAGTATTTATGAAAACAGCATGCATTCAGCAAGGAGCTGCTGTAGTCAAGTAGGGTCTCATGGAGAGGCTAGGAATGGATTTGTGCAAGACTAAGTGGATATCCAGGGTTTGGTACATTTCTATCCAGGCAGTGCATAGAAATAAATGATAAAATGTAAGTCAAGACAAGCTGGTGGGAAACTTCCTAGTACGCATGGACTACACTTTATCCCATCCTCCCACTTCTCCCTGGCCCACCATGCCTTCAATCCCATAGCAACAGAAAAGTAGAATGTGAGGCTTCGGATGTAGCTCAGTGGTAGAGCACTTATACAGCATTCATGAAGTCCTGGGTTCAATCACTAGTACCAAACAAAAAAAAGACAAAAGTAGAATATGTACAACCCAGTGTTTTCAAGCCAAAGACTCTTTCATACCCCAGTAGTTCTCAAACATGAATCCGGTAAGACAAGAGTTTACCATGAATTGAACCAAAGCATTCTGACTTTAAAATATAACATGATGAATAAATAAATTCTAGCATTTGTTCAATTTCTAGCTTTTCTTCCTTAAATTTTTTGATCCTTCTACACAAGTTTGGACTTGTTGACAATAAAACAGTAACATGCTTTACATAAACATTAACAAGGAAAGCAAGAAACAGTATGCCCTCACAGGTGTCTTTGTTCTGTGTTACCAAGGTCTCTTAAGGTGGAAACGCCAGCTTCCAGTCATTCTGCTTGAATTCACATTTTGGCCTGGCCCCTCTGAGCTGTGTCCTTCCTTAGTAAGTCATTTAAAACTTTTTGGTGCTTTAGTTTCCAAACTAAATTTGGGTTGCTCACAGCAACAGGGTCATGTGAGAAGTAAGTGCATCTACATATACTCATTTACATACCATGAACACTGAGCGTGTAACAGCAGTAACAATAATGATGGTTAACATTTGTTAAGAATTTATGTGTGTCAGGCCCTAATTTGTTTATCAGAAAAGATTGGTTATTATTTCTCTGTAAGTGTGTTTGATGATGGAGTTGTTGCTAACATACAATGAAAAGAGATGAATCATTATTTCATAGTGTTCTGAAGTGAGGTACATGACTGTCATGTTCTCTGCTACCTGACTTCTCAAAAAGCATTTGAGAAGCCTCGGATTGCTCATGAAAGAGGTTGGTGTTTTTCTTCCTTCACTTACACATTTGTATCAGTAACTCTCTGTCCAAGTTTCAAAATAGAACATTTGATTCTACTTGGATGAAAAACCTTATTCCAAAGCCAATGGGCCATCTAAAATTTATTGCTTGTTCTGGTGTGTGCTAGATAAGAAGGAGAAGCCCTAGAGAAAAATACCAGAGATTTTCAACTATGGTTTCTATCTTTGGTTTTCTTTATGCATATGTTGCAGACAGTGGTACAATGACATAGTTACATAATCCTTGCATGTAATGTAGACTGGTGCTGGAATCATGACCAGAGCTTCTCACTGTGGCTGCATATCCTGCCACTGCTAAGAACAAAATGAGTTCCTATTACAATGGAGAAAACTAAAGAAGATGCACTGCAAGTTCACTTTTCTATTCTCTGCATAGTCAGATTACTCTTAACATTGCTCTGAAACCGAGTGCATGCTGTATCCATGTGGTTACTCTGGACCATCCTGAAGAGACTGTACCAAACATCTTTCTTCACAAAACCCCTGTGCTGGGTTCCTTTCATTCTATCCTCAACCACTCAGATAACTGCCATGAAGGTAGAAATGACATCATTCCATAGATTGTGGCAAGAATTGTCAGACATTCTGCCTTGCCTAAAGTAATGCCATAAAATGAGATGAACAAATTATTCAAGCAGCACTTCTTCTTAAGCCATTAGTCATTATTTACTTTCCAAATAAAATCACTGCCACAAAGGATGCAACACTGCTTGCATCAGAGAGATGTCCCTTCTGCTTTAAGACTGCAGCTTGGGGAATTTATTAAAATATATATTTCAAGATTATCCTAATTGAAAAGACCATCATAAGCCAAGTGCTGTAAAAGTCCCATTTAATTGAGAGAATGTGATCATTTTTAATGGCCCAGGAAAAATCTTCACATCACCAAGAGTGTGTGGTGAAGTGTTAAGAAATCAAGAATGTAGATCACTTTCCACAAAGTGTAAACAAAAACCTTTAAACAACTGAGTCACAGATCAAGAAAAGCACTCACCCCAGAATCTCTATATAGCAAACCTAACCAAGCTACAGAGATTAAAAGTCCATTCATATACTTAATAATCGGAAATACAATTTCACCAAAAAGAAGAATCATGTTGGCAGATCATGCTTATCCAAATCTACTAGACTGGAATCAAGAAATATTGCTAGGCTTTACCATCACTTTGATTATTCAAATATAGTAAGTGTCAAAGGTGGGCACATATTCAAAGGATACAAGATTAAACTGTCTTTGATAAATAGCAGTAATAGTTATTAATTCTAAGGGCTTCAGATGAAGCATTTTCAAATAAATATTACTTCCATTTTCATAATAACTTTATAACATGAATATCATTACCCCCATTTTATATATGAAACAATGAATGATCACTAATATTGGGTCATTATCTAAAAGCTTGAATGGTTGAGCCAGGAATGAAAGAGAGGTTTGCTCAGCATCACACCTGGTGCATTTTCCTAGGTACTGAGCTACTTCACTAATGTCTGTACAGTACTTTTATGTACATTAATTGCCTCACATGCCCTAGTCAGCAGCCCCTTGATGTAAGATTACCATCCTTGTTTTAAAAGGAAGAAAACTAATGTTCAAGAAAATATGTGATAGCAAAGGTCGTGCAAGGAATATCAGTTCTCTCCCATGGATACCACAATGCATTAGCAGCAGATCTCCACCACTGACCAGGAGAATAAGATTCAAATTGAACTGACTTGTCGTAGATCCTTATTCAGACACATTCCATTTAACTTTTTTCCAAGTCCGTTGCCATGGTTGTTAAAACCAGCATGCATTCCTTGAGATTACAGCAATCTCACAACTGACAATGTTAGAAATTCTGTTGTGAGGTGTCATTACAGGGGAACTGAATGCAAAAAAAAAAAAAAAAAAAAAAAAAAAAAAAAAAAAAAAAAAAAAAATTTAATCAATTTGTCGCAACCTAGTGCTCTAGTCAATCATTCTCCTTGGGATGGCACTTAAATATTTTTCTGACCTGTGCTATTATTACTATCATCGAAGAAGTTCATGGTCTTTATTTTAAAAATTAGAAAGAAGATAGGGGAAATATCTAGTTCTACCATCTCGTTACCTACAATTAATAGTTTGTTTTATAGTAACTTTTTCTGAAAAATAAATATACTTTCTGTACCTTTAAATATTTTTTACAAAGTTTGTATGTTGTGTATCTAACCTTAGGAGTTATTTTTTGATTAAACACAGTGACCATGGGCATAACTAGAACTGGATTACTGGCTGCTAATATTCTATTGATCGCCATAATCATGTTTTATGTATTTTTCCCGAGTATAATAGTTTGCCTTCTCATGTCTTCCAATTGGTCTTTACTATAAAAAACACTGCAATTGGGTTTTCATGCGTAACTTTTTTTCAGTATTTAGTCTGTTTCATTAGATAGATGTTCAAAAATGGACTTGATGATCATTTGTAAGAATCCCGGTAGATATTATCAAATTATTTTTCTAAATATATGTATACTTAGGTGTGTTGGTGCACACCTGTAATCCTAGCACTTAGGAGGCTGAGGCAGAAGGATCACAGTGATTTCAAGCCCAGCCTGGCCTGCATAGGGCAGCCTGAACCACAGAGTGAAATCCTGTCTCAAAAAAAATAATAAACTAAAATAAATATATGTGTGTGTATATACACACACACACACACACACACACACACACATATGTATGTATGTGTGTAAATATATACATTATATGAGCCTATGAGAATGTATATGAGCCTATTAATTTACAGCCATTCTGAATTTAACTTTTTACTAGTTCATTCTCATTTTGGTTTGTGTCTCAGTGTCTCCCCCAAAGCCTCATGTAGTCATGGGGCAGGCCTCTAGTGTTCATGATTCATTTATGGTCCCATGCTGGGGTTACAGGTGTGAGTGATGCGCCCGCCCTGGGGTGTGCAGCCTGCATACAGTGTAAGGACGTGGGGGGGGGCTCTTCTCCTGCCCCTCCCTCCTTGCTCTGATTGCTTTTTGCTGTCTTCCCCTGCCGTGAACCGTGGCCCCTCTGGCACAACACCCTGCTGTGGAGCCAGTTGATTATGGACTGAAACCTCCACAAACTGTGAGCTAAATAAACATGTCCTCTTTTAACCTTGGGCGTCAGGTATTTCTGTCTCAGCAATGAGAGAACAGCAACCAGGACAATTCTTATAGCAGAAATAATCTGAGTTCAAAGAAATAATTGAGCTGGACTTCCAGGAAGATGGCGACCAGGTGAGCAGCAGAGGGAAACTCTCCCAGCGACCGATCCTTTGCGTGTGGGTGCCGGGTCCACGGCTGTGAAATTCCAACTGAACGTGTTGCTCTCTGCTGCCTGAGCATTAACGGGTCGGCTGGATATGCCGCAGCGAGAAGTGGGCGGGCCCTGAGAGCTGGGTGCCCAAGGCGATTGGTGCTGCGCTTGGGCCACGGCTCGGCTGAGTCTGCATACCACCCATTGCGATTGTGGTGGGACAGACCCTCCCAGCCCCTGAACCCGAACGGCTCAGAGGCGGCTGCAGCCAGAAAATTTTGGAGGCCGCGGAGCAGCACAAACTTGGAGAACGCGCTCCTTGGGCAGACTGCGCCAATCTGGGCAGTGGTCCGGGATCCTGCTCAGAGCCCCACCCCCGCAGCTGGCGCCATCCTCGGCCAGAGAGTGGGAACTGAGGCAGCTGCGGTCGGCAGCTCCTGCGAGAACGCCGAGGAGGCAGAGAAGCACTAGGGAGCGCCGGGATCTCCTGCTGGCACGGATCTCGGAACGGATGAGCCGAGTGAGCACCGCAGCAGGATTTCTGAGTCAGGAAGAAGCTCTACCCAGGGAGATACATCTGAGCAGCATTCCTGCCTGCACGATCCCAGGGTGAGTTGATTGGTTGCCCTGACCGGTTTTTTTGAGTCTGCGAGAAGCTCTGCCCAGTGAGGGACATCCGAGCAGCTCTACTGACTGCACGGTCCCTGGGATGGAAGAGCTGGCAGGGCACCCCGATGGGATTTTTGAGTGGGGGAGGAGCTCCACCCAGGGAGGAACACCTGAGCGGCCACCTGCCTGCAAGGTCCCTGGGGCAGCGAGCTGTTTATGCACCCCAGCCAGGTCTCGGGCTAGGGAGTAGAAGCGGAAATCTCAGCAGAGAGCTTAAGGGACATTCTCCCAAAGAGAAGGAGTCATTGGAGCAGCCTCTGCAGCAGACCTTTGCCTGCTGAACGGCCTGGGGAATTTATAGCTCAACATTTTGAATCTGATACCCAAAAATGGGAAAAGAGAAGAACAAAATGCAGTCTCATAACTAAACCCCACCCAGAACAAGTTCTGAATGCGAGGATACAGGGGAACCAGGAAGCCACATACCTGCAAGTTATGAAATGATTGCATCCAAAATGAAACAACTCCAACAGGCCATAAAAGAGCTTAAAGCAGAAATAAGCCACATACCTGCAATGATCTCTCAGACAAAAAATGAACTGAAAACAATAATGGAAGAAATGTTCCGTACACATACAGAAGAAATAGATAAAAGACTACAAGAAAATAGGAAACAAATGGAAACGTTACAAGAGCAATTTAGGAATGAATTACCAAGAATGAAACAGGTCCAAAGAGAATGCCAGGATTTGAAAACTTACACTGAAAGCTTGCAAAACTGCTCAAATAAAACCGAAGATAGAATTTCAGAACTTGAAGACAGCATGGCAGCTTATGAGCGTGAAAGGAAAGATCTCATAATATCACCAAAGACACAAGAAAAATCAATCCAACAGCTCTAAGATGAGGCAAAACGTAATAATATTTGAGTAATAGGAGTGAGTGAAACAGCAGGAGACAACACAAACGATATAAAAAGAATATTTGCTGAAATAATAGCAGAAAATTTCCTGAACAAGGTAAAAGATACGGAAGTTCAGTTAATTGAGGCATATAGAACCCCAACGATCCATAACCCAAAGAAAAACACACACAGACATATAATAGTCAAGATCCCAGATATCCAGCAAAAGAACACAATATTAAAAGCTGCTAGAGAAATGAAACAGATCACCTATAAAGGAAAACCCATAAGAATCACAGCAGACTTCTCAACGGAAACCATGAAATCAAGAAGAGCTTGGAGCGAAGTATTACAGATTCCGAGACAAAACAACTTCCAACCCAGACTGATGTATCCTGCAAAACTATCCCTCAAATTCAATGGAGAAATAAAATATTTCCACGACAAAAAACAACTGAAGAACTACATGTGTGCAAAACTAGCATTGCAAACAGCACTAAAAGATATTCTAGACAGAGAAAAGAGACCACAATTCCAAGAACAACAATAGAAATAACTCCTAAACAGAACAAGCAAGTAAACAGTCAGCAAAAGAAGGAAAACAACAAGTAAATAACATGACTAAAATAAGCCAACATATAACCATGATAACCACTAATGTAAATGGCCTCAATTCAAAAGTCAAAAGGAAAAGATTGGAAGAGTGGATTAAGGAACACGATCCAACGATATGCTGTATACAGGAAACACATTTTACTCAAAAGGAAATCCACAGATTCAAAGTTAAAGGTTGCAAAACAATTCTCCATGCAACAGGTCCCCAGAAAAAAGCAGGGGTAGCTATTATGTTTGCAAACAATGTAAACTTCAAACTAAAAACAATCAAAAGAGATAAAGAAGGGCATTACATACTAGTTAGGGGAAAGCTGCAAGAGGAAGAGGTAACAATCCTAAGCATCTATGCACCAAACAATGGAGCACCTAACTTTACAAGCCAAATCTTAACAGACGTAAAAAATCAAATAACTAGTAACACTATTGTAATAGGGGACCTAAACACCCCTCTGATGCAAAGAGACAGGTCAACTGGACAGAAACTCAGCAAAGAAATAACAGACCTGAACCAAAAGTGTGAACAAATGGACTTAGTAAATGTATACAGAGTGTTCCAACCCACAACACCGGAATACACATTTTTCTCAGCTTCACATGGGTCTTTCTCCAAAAGAGACCACATTCTAGCCCATAGAGCATATCTACCTAAATGCAAAAGAATTGAAATTATCCCATGCATATTATCAGACCACAGTGCAATGAAATTGGAAATTAATGACAAAGAGAACTCCAAAAACCACATAAACACTTGGAAATTAGACAACAACCTCCTGAATAACCAATGGGTCACACAAGAAGTTAAAGAAGAAATTAAAACTTACCGACAAATAAATGAGAATGCAAGTACAACCTACCGGAATCTGTGGGATGCAATGAAAGCAGTCCTCAGAGGGAAATTTATAGCAATGAACTCACATACAAAGAAAATAGAAAGAGAGCAAATAAATAACCTAATACTATACCTCAAACTCTTAGAAAAAGAGCAACAAGCCAAACCAAGTGCCCAAAGAAGGGAGGAGATTATAAAACTCAGGGCAGAAATTAATCCAATTGAGATGAAGAAAACTCTACAAAAAATTAGTGAATCAAAGAGTTGGTTCTTCCAAAGAATAAATAAAATTGATAAACCCTAGCCAACCTTATCAAAAAAAGAAGGGAAAGATCTCAAATTCATGCAATAAGGAATGAAAAGGATGAAGTCACTACAGATCCAAAAGAAATACAAAATATCATTAATACCTACTTTGAAAATCTGTATTCCCATAGGATAGAAAATACAGAAGAAATGGACAGATTCCTAGAAAGGTACAAATTGCCAAAATTGAATCAGGAAGACGTAAAAATCCTGAACAACCCAATATCAACTAATGAGATTGAAAACGTTATTAAAAACTTACCAACAAAGAAAAGCCCAGTCCCTGATGGATTCACAGCAGAATTCTGTAAAACATTTAGAGAAGATCTAATGCCAACACTCCTCAAACCCTTCAATGAAATCGAAAAGGAAGCAACTCTCCCCAACACATTTCTGGAGGCAAGTATTATACTGATACCAAAACCAGAGAGGGACCCAACCAAGAAAGACCCAACCAAGAAGGCCAATCTCTCTAATGAACATAGATGCAAAGGTACTCAACAAAATATTGGCAAATAGATTACAGCGAATTATAAGGAAAATTATACACCACGACCAGGTAGGATTCATTCCAGGAATGCAGGGATGGTTCAATATTTACAAATCAATTAATGTAATACCCTACATTAATACAGTCAAAGACAAAAACCATATGATCATCTCAATAGAAGCAGAGAAGGCTTTCAATAAAGTCCAATATGCATTCATGTTAAAAACCTTAGAAAGAATAGGAATAGATGGCCTCTACA
>PVLD010000101.1:85717-400853 GCA_004027595.1 Dinomys branickii
AGAGAGAAATTGAGGAAACCATACCCTTTACAATAGCAACCAAGAAATTGAAATACTTAGGAATCAATCTAACAAAGAATGTGAAAGATTTATTCAGTGAAAACTACAGTACTCTGAAAAAGGAGATCGAAGAGGATTTCAATAAATGGAAAAACATACCCTGTTCATGGTTAGGAAGAACTAATATTGTAAAAATGGCCATACTACCAAAACTGTTGTACAGATTCAATGCAATTCCCATTAAACTACCGTTAGCATGCCTCAAAGATATAGAGAAAATATGCCTCAAATTCATCTGGAACCAGAAGAGACCCAGAATAGCAAAAGCAATCCTGGGCAATAAGGACAAGTCAGGTGGAATCACAATCCCTGACCTGAAATTATACTACAAAGCTATGGTAATAAAATCAAACTGGCACTGGCTAAAAAAATAGACCTGAGGATCAATGGAACAGACTGGAAGATGCAACCATAACGAAAATCCCACTCAGCTACCTAATATTTGACAAAGGGGTCAACCAAACCCACTGGAAAAAAGAAGGTCTGTTTAATAAATGGTACTGGAAAAACTGTCTTGCCTCTTGCTGAAAACTGAAAATAGATCCCAGTCTATCACCAAGCACCAAACTCAGGTCAAAATGGATCATAGACCTCAACATTAAAACAGAAACTCTAAACTTATTGGAAGAGAAAGTAAGCAAAAATCTTGAAGACATAGGAGTAGGCAGAGATTTCATGAACAAAAATGAAACTGCAAGGGAAACACTTCAAAGAATCAATAATTGGGACCTCATCCCACTGAAAAGTTTTTGTACATCTAAAGAAATCACCAGCAAAGTGAAAAGAAAACCCACAAATTGGGAAAAAATCCTAGGTGGCTGACCCTCAGACAAAGGACTGCTATCTAGAACATACAAAGAACTAAAAAACATGTGCCTGTCCAAATTCAAAGACCCAATCCAGAAATGTGTATCTGAGATGAATACACACTTCTCAGATAAAGAAATACAAATGGCAAATAAATATATGAGAAAATGTTCCACATCCTTAGTCATTCGAGAAATGCAAATAAAAACAACATCAAGATTTCATCTCACCGCAGTAAGACTGGCCAGTATGAAAAAGTCATCCAATAACAGATGCTGGCGAGGCTGTGGAGAAATAGGGACTCTATTACACTGCTGGTGGGAGTGCAGACTGGTGCAACCACTGTGGAGAACAGTTTGGAGATTTCTCAGCAAACTAGGTCTAGAGGTTCCATTCAAACCAGCTATTCCTCTTCTGGGTATTTTCCCAGAAGATCTGAAAACATCATATCACTCTGATTTATGTGCACCCATGTTTATAGCAGCGCAATTTGTAATAGCTAAAATGTGGAAGCAACCCAAGTGTCCATCCACAGAAGACTGGATTAAAGAACTGTGGCATTTTTATGTAATGGAATATTATTCAGCTATAAAGAAAGACAGTTTTGGGGACTTTGTAGGCAAGTGGTCAAAACTGGAGTCCATACTCATAAGTGAAATAAATCAGCGGTACATGTGCAGGCAATGTTTTGTATCACTGGTGTAAGAACCTGAGGTTGGGAATATAAACTAAGAGACATGAAGGAAATCTGTTCAAAAACAAAGAACAGATAGGACGAGGGAAAGGAGAAAAGAAAGAGGCAAAAATGTATATATGTATATAGGTAGATACATATGTGCAGGAGGGCTAACATGGTTCTACTATTGTATTATATCACTTGATGCTAAGGAATAATTGATGACGGGTTAGTCTATCAATCTTTTATGTCTGTATGTGTTATCCTGAACACACACTTCGAAGATATCAATATGCAAAGCAGCAACCATTGTTGGTTTTATTTTTATTTTGGTCTTTGGTTTTTTGTTTTTTGTGTTTTTCTGTTGTTGAGATGATTAATTGTCTGACCAATTTTGTATGTCTGTATCTGTGTTCATCTATATACACTTCGAAGATATCAATAGGTAAAGCAACAACCATTGTTGAGTCCATGTCACCTTGTCTGTAAATCAGTTTTGATTGTACTATTTATTATGCTAATTTGTGTCTGTTTGTTAATATGTTTTTGTGCTTTTATTTTTTAAAATAAAAAAGAAATAATTGAATATATTTCAATAGAATAATCAAAATTTCCTGAAATCACCATTGCTTTTTTTCTTTTATTTTATTGGTACATTACAGATGTAAGTAGTGATAACATTCATCATAGGGAATTTGTACCTGTACATGGTATAACTTCCTTCTGTTATTTTCCATTCTCCTTCCCTCCAATCAGTCCCTTTTCCCTTCTTTATTTACAAGGGATTTGTTTCTATTTTTTCCTTCTATTCTTTTTTTTTCTGTCCCATCTCCCACGCCCACCCTCTTTTCCTCATTTGAATATTTTCTTCACATTTCCCAATATCAATTTTATTTCAGTCCTTATTCACACTTTCAGGCTCTCAAATAACAGAAACCATGTGATATTTACAAATGTGTGTCTAATTTATTTCACTTAAGAGTATGATCTCAGGGTGCATCCATTTGCCCAGAAATGTCTGAACCTTATCCTTTATTGTGGCAGTATACTACTCCATTTTATTTTTTAAAAATCTTCTTTATCCATTCATTGATTGACGTGCATTTGGGCTATTTCCAACATTTAGCTATTACAAACTGTGCCAATATAAAAATGAGTGTCCAGACTTTGCTTGCTTTGCTACCTTCTGCCTGCCAAGAACAGTTTCTCCTTTACTATGTCCTGCCATTCCACCCTGCCCTGAAGCCAGCTGATCATAGACTGAAACTTCCACAAACTTATAACTAAGACATTCTAATGAGGGTAAAATACAGACCCTCCATGAAGAGACAAACCACAACAAGAAGCTGAGAGAACACCAAAAAGGATAATACCAAATACACATATTCAAAGCATTAAAAAGCAAGGATGAGATATTCTGCAAGGTAACTAAAGAAAAAGGGACACACTACATTTAGGCTAACAGCAGAAACTATGCCATAGTTTCTAGCCAGAAACTATGCAGGCTACAACAAAATGCAGTGGCATTCTTAAAGTACTAAAAGAAAAAAAATCTTCAACTCATGATTTCATATCTGCCAAAAACATCTTTCTAAAATAAGAGAGAAATACAGACCTTGTCGGATAAACAAAAATGAAAAGAATTTATTTCCAGAGGATCAGCAGCACAAAAATGTTAGGGATTTTTTTTCAAACAAAAATGATATTGGATAGAACCTTGAATCCATAAAAGATGAAGAACATGGAAAATCAATATATATGCATTAATTTTTCAAAAAAAATGGGTGTCTATATATTGCTGTGGTATAGTGCTTTTAATTCCTTCAGGAAGATATCAAGAAGGGGAATAGCTGGGTTCAATGGAACATCTAGTTTTAGTTTCTTGAGGAATTTCCACTGATTTCTGCAGTGGTTGCAGCAGTCCACACTCCCAACAGTGGAGAAGGGTTCTTCCTCCACAGGTCTGCCAGCATTTGTAACTGGTTGAATTCTTGATAATAGCAATTTTTTCTGGAGATAAGAAACTATCCTAGTATTGTTCTAATTTGCAGCTCTCAAATGACCAGTGATTTTGAACATTTTTTCATATATTTATTTTCCATTTCTACTTATTTATCTGAGAAATGTGTATTCATTTCAGATGCCCATTTTTTTTAATTGGGTCTTTAAATTTGGGGGCCCTGAGGTTTTTTGAGTTCTTTATATACTCTAGATATTAGTCCGTTGTCTGAGAAACAGATGGCAAAAAAATTTTCATACTCTGTGGATTGTCTCTTCACTCTGTTGGTGGTTTCTCTTGCTGTGCAAAAGATTTTTAATAAGATAGATCCCAGTTGTTAATTCTTTTGATAGTTCTTGTGTGACTGGGATTTTGTTCATAAAGTCTTTGGCTACACAGTAGCCTTGTAGTATAATTTCAAGTAAGGGATTTTGATGTCCCCTGCCTTGCCTTTGTTGTCCAGATTTGCTTTTGCTATTCTAGGTTTTTCTGGTTCCAAATGAATTTTAGGATTATTTTCTCTAATCCTGTGGGATATGCTTTTGGAATTTTGATTGGAATTGCATGAAACCTGTATAACAATTTTGGAATTATGGCCATTTTCATTATACTATTCCTTCTTATCCAAGAATAAGGAATATATTTCCATTTTCTGATAACCTTGTCAATCTCCTTCTCAGAGTACTGTAGCTTTAAATGTAAAGAAAGGTCTTTTACTTCCTTCATCAGGAAGTCCTTCAGAACATTTTGTAGTGCTGGTTTGGTGGGCATGAATTTCCTCCTGTATGCTTTGTCATGAAAGTATCTTATTTATCCATCAATTTTGAAAGACAATTTTGCTGGGTACATCAATCTAGGTTGGAAATTGTTTTCTTTTAGGGCTTGAAATACTTTACTCCAAGCTCTCCTTGACTTGAAGTCTTGTCTTGAGAGATATGCTGTGATTATGGTGGACTTTCCTTTATAGGTGATTGGTTTCTTTTCTCTCACAGCTCTCAATATTCTTTTTTTTTTTTTTTTTTTTTTTTTTTTTGTGGTACTGGGGATCGAACTCAGGACCCTGCGCTTGCTAGGCAGGCGCTTATTCCACTGAGCTATATCCCCAGCTACAGCTCTCAATATTCTGTTCTTGTACTGAATTTCTGAACCTGGACTATTGTATGCCTTGATGCAGATTTTCTTCATCATGGCTAATTGGAGTTCTTGATGCCTCACTTTTCTGTATGTCAAATTCTTTCTCCCTACTTGGGAAGTTTTTCACCGTTATTTTTGTGAACAGGTTTTTTTTTTATATCACTTGCACTATCTCCTACTTTTTCATTGACTCTGATCAACCTTATGTTATTCTTTGTATCATCTAGGAGTTGTTGGATTGATTTTTTTGGTCATCCCTTGCTACTTTTAAGAAATCTTTCTTTTCATGATTGTTAACCATAGTTCTTTCTATATCGAATAGTCTATCCTTACATTGGTTCATTCTGCTACATACATGTTCAATGGGGTTTTTAATCTCCTGGATATCTGTTTGAATGTTTCATGGATTCCATTTCTTTCCTATTTTGTGCATTCTTGGTTTCCATTATTTCTCTAAACTTCTCTATTTTTTTTATCTGTAACTGCTCTAAAGTCACTAAGCATGTCTTTTATTATGGTCACCATCTCTGTATTTATCCGGGAAATTATTTTTGATTTGTTTTTTCCTATAGCCTCATTCATCTGTGTTATGGTTGATACATTGTGTCAACTTGGGGAGTCTGGAGGTTTACCTGAGTAATTCAGCAGTTGTAGATCTTGGGGTGAAAAAGACATGCCTTTACCCTTCTGGGAGGTTGTTTATTGTGTTAATTTGGGAAGTTTAAAAGGTTAACTATGTGATTCAGCAGGAAGCCAGGGTGCTTACTTTGTATACATCCTGAGCCTGTGGAAGAGGAGGGCATGGAGACTGTGCGAGAACTACTCGCCCCCTGGGTGGGGACAGGCTGTTTACAAGGTAGAGGAGAGAAAGAGGCTGCTTGTCTGCAATTCCACACATTTGCTGGTTGTTTGCTGCCCTGAACAGTTTGCCCTCTGCCATGTGCCACTCTGCCTCTGAAGCAGCCAAGTATGGACTGAAACCTCCACAAACTGTAAGCTAAATAAACCTTTCCTTCCTTCATTTTGGGTGTTGGGTATTTTGTCTCAACAATGAGAAGAAAAGTAACCAAGACAATCTGCTTTGTTACTTTTACTCTTACCACTTCAGAGGGTCCAGCTGGGTGGCGCTCCATTTATTCCACATCGTTGCCCCTTGGGTTTGCCTTTGGCAAGCTGGCAGTCTGGAGTTGCATCTTGTTTAAGTGTTTTCTCATATTCTATTACTCAGTTTTGTTTAATTCCTGGGTTGATGCTTATAAATTGCTTATTCTGAGTAGTTTTATTGCTACTATATAGAACTCTCAGTAAATGACTACTTTCCAGAGATATCTTCCAGATATAGCTGGCTTTTGGACTTTGAATCTGTTGCAGGATCCTATTTCTTCAATTTATTTGGGATAAGAAGTTAACTGCTTACCTGGCCCACCCCCTGGTTCTTTGACATTGGCCTATGGTATTATTTATAACCCTTAGGTAATTTCAGTCTTGGTGTACTAGAAAGAACAACTGATTAGAACGATTATTCCACCTTGGCTAAAGTAGTACTGTCAGCAATAACAGCAGCATCAAACAATCTAGAAAATGATAAATTGTGGTAACTATTAATTTGCTACCTTTAACCATATGAAGTAGATTTGTGGTTATATAACATAATCTAAAATGAACCCGAAAATTATGTACAATTAATAAGCCCTCTATATGGTGATTTTACCCTCAGGAGAGAAAATTTAAAAGAGGTTAGGAGAAATAGTAGACAAATTGAAGAGGAAGAGATTGGAAGCAAGGCGGGAGGACAACAGAAGATTATGCAAACTTTGAAAGACTGGTGAAGACAGGAATGAAAAGGAAAATGAAGAAATAAAAACAAGAACAGAACAGCAACAAAAGAACTAGAAGCAATGTTCACACTCACCTAAAAACAATACCAACAATCAAAAAATAAATAAATTAATTAATTAAGACCAGAAAGAAAAAGAAAACAGAAGGAAAAACAAAATGTCAACTTCAAGGCATGTCTCTACTGTCCCTATTAGTCAACATGCACAGAAAGTCCTGAAGAGAGTTGACTCATACCAGCAAGCCAGCTGCAACCTTATAGCAAGAGAGCAGACAATCCCAATGAGCCTTAATTCCGCTTAAGTTCAGGACTGTTTCTAGCTGTGAGGCTGGAATCTGATTTATTCAGCCTGTGACATCCCATGTACCTCCTGCTCCCTTAAACTCGGCTCTCAGGCAGCCTGAGCTCAAGTCCCTGACCTCCTGACAACTTAAACTCAGCACCATCACCCTGACACTGAGAGGCACTAGATGGAGCTGGCCTCAGCTATGCTGAGTTCTGAGCTCATTTGGCCCCTCTCCAACATGGCTAATGGCATCTCCTGGGGTATATCTGAACCTGAACAACTCACCAGCCACTGCAGTCCACTGCATCCACTGCTCTGTTCCACTGGTATGTTTCTCTGTGGAGGCCTGTTGGGTCACCACTAGTTCCTGCACATCACAGGTTCAAGCCATCCCTCCACACAGTGAGTCAGGGCTCAGGGAGAGAGCACCATCTGTCACCTCCTCCTTCTTCACTGAAGTCTCTCCCTTTACTCTCACGGTAGGCTTCAATTCTCACTTCAGATCCTTTCTGGGCCCTGGGCACCCACTTCTCTCCTTCTCTTCGTCATGTCGCTATGTTCCAAAATCTGGACACTGAATCTCAGAGAGGCTCTTTCTCTGCTGCTCACCACTCTGCCATCTTGCCACAAGTCCATCACTGCCTTTTAACCATGCCGCACATTGTACTATTGCCTAATAATTGAGCGCTATGGAGAAGTAGTGCAACCACACACTCTGAAGCAGCACCTATGTACCATGTCTTGGGATCTTCTGGCTCTGGATGTTCACATGGGTGGTGGGGACTTTACAAGCCTAGCTTTGTCTAAATCAGTCAACAGCTAATCTTAGATGAAGCTACCATCACTTGTGAAAGTACATTTTGAGTTACATGCCTTCCCTTTGGAAATATCATTGAAGAAATCTACCTTAAAGAGATAAAGTTAGGAATTCACTGAGTCTTCAAAAAAAAAAAATTAAAAAGCGCTGATATAAGTATACATTCACAAGACAGAAAAAAAACAATTTCACCAGAATCCTTCTCTGGGTTGAGTAATAGGTGGAAAATTCCTAGAGAAAAAGCATTGTCTTAACTGAGGAAAAAAAGGTGAATGGGGAAGGAAACAAGGAAAAAGATCAGAGATTAAGAGAGAATCACAGGTCAATTTGGAAACAGAAAGAGGAGAAATACTTTGAGTATTTGGGTAGATGAATAATTGAAAAAAATTTTAATATATTTTGCTGAATTATATAGTGTTTAAAACCCCTGTGCTAGCTCCTCAAGAAAATGTAGCAAGATCTATCTTATTTTCTAATCTTCTGGAGTTAAATTTGTAGTGGTTTGTGGTGGAGGATGAAAGTGGCAGAGGCTTATTCTTATTAGTATGTTTTCTGAGTCACTGGACAGGGACAGGTCTCAGGTGACTCATCTCTATTTAAAAAGTATAAGTATTCTTCAAGGAAATCATTTCGAACCGACTGAGTGTTCACCAAGGTTCAGGTAGCATATGAGCTGATACAGTCCTATTAACTTACACCCTGGTTCCTCGCCTATCCCACCCCACCCACGATTCTGACTTTCACTTGTGGAATCCAGAATCTCTGTCTTACTATTCTGACACCTGTCCCCAGCCATCATCCCCATTTTTCCTCTTCCTGTTAGTGTACATTCTGCTATAGTACCCACCCTACACACACTCATAGAATTGCCATCCCTACCTTATTACCAGTATTTGGTTCCCTCGTTTTAGCCTGGCCTAGGCAGCTATAGCCAGTCTATGCAGCCAAAAAAGCATCTCTCTGCTTATTCATCTTCCCTGGATGGGTTACGATGGCAGTCACAGAAGGCTTTGAGCTTAGGTTCTTAAGTGCTGAATTTATAATTCCTAATGCAAAAATAGAGGGGTGTGCTGGTAGCTGCCACTGTAAAGAGAAGAACGTAGTCATACCATGGTTCCTCCAGAAGCAAAGCTTGTGATCTTCCCAATACTGTTTACTCATTCGTTAATTTTTTTTTTTTTTGGCGGTACTGGGGAATCGAACTCAGGACCCTGCGCTTGCTAGGCAGGCGCTTATTCCACTGAGCTATATCCCCAGCCCCATTCGTTCATTTTTTTCAGTTAATTTTTCAAGCACTGTGCTGTAGACATTAGAAAACAGCTCTAGGGTTCCTCAGCCTGGATACCTTTTGTAAATTTGGCAATTACCCAAGTGCTCTAAATCTTAATTATCTCCTCTCCAAAATGTGGATAGTACCCACATCTTGAAATCTTTTGAAATTAATTGAGATGATTCATGCAAAGTATTTAGCATGGTGCCTGCAACAGAATAAATGGTTAATATATACTCCTGTTGTCAGTCACTTTGCGAAGTCTTTAAAGATGACTTGCACTGAGGTAGAGAGCAGCAAAGGAGACTCCAGGCAGAAGGTAATGTACGTAACGCGGCAAGAGCACAACACAGTTCAGTGTGGTGACTGTGAAGAATGTGTGGTTTTGGGGAGTGGCAAGTAAAAGATTGAAAAGATAAGCAGGGTCCAGATTGTGAAAGGTTTTATAAACCTAAAGGTAAGAAGAGACAATTAAGTTATTTAAACAGAGAAACATTTAGGTGGAACAGTATTGAAGCAGAGCATGAGAGATTCAAATACACCAGCCCAGAAGTATGTATAGCAGTGAGAGTGTACACTGTAATCCTGACAAGAAAAATTCAAGGTAGTAGTAAATACTGAGAAATGCAGTGAAAGAAAAATGGATTTGGAGACTATTTCTAAGGTAAGATTAACATGATTCGTAAAATGATTAAAAAACTTGAGAAACAAGAGGGAAGTGTCTCTAACAACTAGCTGAAATGATAAAAGATAGATTAGATTTTGTCAATCAGACAAGCACTATGTGCACACAAGACATGCACAGAAAGTGTTGAACAGGCAGTTGGAAATTGGCTCTGGAGTTCATTGCAAAACTCTGAGCCAGAGATATAAATTTGGGAGTCATCAGAGAATAGTGAGCAGGGAAAGCTCCGGGAACAGTTCCAGAAAGGGGAGTTGAACATGCTATCTTCTTGGTCTATTGCATTACTTTCTTGGGTATTCATTCTTCGGAAATTAAGTGAAGCATAATCTATGTCACATGGTCTCTGAAAATATTGTCTTCAAGCCATCCTAGAACGATTCAACTTTCACCATGTTTTTATGACACAAAATGCAGCTATGGTTAAGTCATCTCATTGTCTGATGGAGAGGAAGTGACTTGTAGCATTGAATTCATCAGGAGAAAAATACTTCTTGGACTTTTGGGATTTCATTACTTCTTGAGCAAAACCATAGTCTCTTATTATAAACAATTTGCCTCAACTTTACTTAGCCACAAAACTTTGGAGGACTCAACTGCCCATATTGTACAAAAGAAGAATGATCTCATGTTCAGAAAGTAGCCACATACAAATTGACTAAAATGCCCATTATTTTATTACAGAAATCGAGATCCCATCATCCCTACACACTTTTTAATTTGTTTTCTTCCCAAGTCATTTTCCATAAAGGAAGGAGCTTATTCTTCATGGCTGATTCTATCCCTTTTATCTCATACCAGGTCCATAATGATTTACATGACTCCTTCAGAAAAAGGAATTCTGATGAAAAAATTTCACTAAACATATCTTTATAATGATCCCAGTTACAACTCAAACATTGTAGGCTAGTTATTCAAAGCAAATAAATGACTGAACACTATCATTTTTTACAATAGTCCACAAGTCATTTCCTTTGATTGAATGCAAATAATTTATGAACGAGAGCACTAATAGCAAACCACCCTGTCTTATCACTAGCAAGGTACATGTCCAGCAAAACGAGGTTACAGGATGTCCTCAAGTGATGGTAGACAACATTAACCAGAATGGATTGGTTGTTTTCTTACTGTTCAATTTGCCACATCTTGTTAAAAATAGAAACTAGTTATAAATCACAAGCAGATTATATAATTTAAATGTAGATACCCGGAGTTCGCGTCCCACCGCTGACCTTGCAAAAATCAATCAAATTTTCCCGGAGTTTATATCCCTCAACACTGAAAACAGTCATTACCCTCACAGCTTTTCCAAAGCTTTTCTGGAATAATATATGTGGAAACATTCAACGTGGTGACAAATATAGATTTATCCCAAATACCAATACTAGATCTGAAAAAGAGTTTAGGATATAAGTAAAATTAGGGTCTGCTTATGCCAGGTGTGGAGTCTTTTCTGTAATGACAAAGCACGGTGAAACTATTGAGGTCAGAAGTGCTGGATCAATTAGTTGGAGACCACATTATGACCCATCTTCGTTTTAATCATCAGCAAATACTTTCGTACTTGGGTAGCTAGAAAATTCAGAACTTCTAAGTAGTTGCTAATCTGATTGTGATCTTTTTCAAGAACTCCATATGAGAACATACCTTTACCAAATGTGGAAAACCTGTAGTTATCTTGCTATATTCCTGCTTAAGAGAAAAACCTCATATTGTGAATTTTTGCACTTGTATAACTTAAGATAGAAAATACATAGCCTCTTTCAGATTCAACAAAGTTTTAGGCAGAAACCTAGCTGTCTCAAAGATGCTAAATTACAGTTACCTTGATAATGTAACAATATGCATGACCAATATTTCTTGCATGATTTTGAACCCTATGTCTATTCCTTATAAAAGTTGACTACAAAGAATTCTCTCAAGGAAAAATTCCAAAGTAGTTCCACTGAATACAAAGTATAGGAGGGCAAGCTGGGTAAATAAATGAGTTTGCAAAAGGTCAAAATATGTTTAAAAGAGATTGCCAAGGTAAATGGTATAGATTCTAAGGGAAAAGCATAACTTATTAATATTTTAGAGTTTGATTTCATAGTCCACTATATATCACTCTTCTTATATATTATAATAAAATAAGCACACAGGAATCAGGTACTGACGAATGGGAAATTGATTTCTGGGGCCCACCTGACATTCACATCCCAGCTTGCTACTGATACAAAGAAAGACTAACACACCTGCTCGCACAGAGCCAATGGAGTGAGCTCACTTTGTAGCATCTTATTCATGACCAAATCCTCTCCAGCCAACCATGCGACTTAGTGGAACCATCTGGGAGAAGCTGTGGACTTTGCCATCCTGGGCCATTTATCCAGGCATGATGTGTAATTGGCGCACACAAAGTTGGTGTGAAAGGCTTGGCAGCTCATCCTCTCACCTCTGTTGGGTTCATTGCCTCATTAGAAAAGCCCTGGATAGCTGACCAGCCAGACAAAACTAACAAGCACATTTTTCACCATCCACAGTGGCAGTAACTAACATTTTTATAAAGATTTAAGTTTTACAAAGTGCCTTCCTCTCCACAATGCTCTCTGTTGCTGTGTACCATACAGAATATTGGACCTTGGATTAGAACATTTCAGGTCTGTTCTCCAATCCTGCCATTAGGTGACACTGAGGAAAGGATTCTGTTCTCCCTATACCTCCCTCCTCTGTGAAATACAGGTAGTGTTTGCATCACAGGAAGTTGTTTGGTGTAGTGGATTGATAAGTGGAGGTCAATTTATAACCCCCAGTTGAACTGAGTAAGCATGGTGCTGGGTGTGGGAGGCACACCTGGGAATTGTTGCCAGCAGCATAAGAAGCAGAACTGGAGAAGGAAAAGTTAAGCCTCTTTGGAGTACAGAAAGGCTGCTGGAACTGGTGGAAGCTGTTGGTCATTTTGAAGGAGCTCATCATGCTGGCTTTCCTGATGAACTTGGCTGTTTTTATCCTCCGAGAAGCTCGGGACCTTGTTGGTACTCAGAATGGCTTTAGTTCTCTTTGGGGGAGCTCTGGTCCTCACTTTGAGCATCACTTCCTGGCTCCAGAGGGGAAGAGGGTACACTGCTATCCTCCAGGAAAAGCTTACTGCATTGGCTTCCCTGATGGGAACTTGGCCATCTGGATCATCGGAGAAGCTCAGAACCTCACTGTTGCTGAGGATGGCTATGGTATCTTTCAGTGGAGCTCTGTTTCTTCTGAGTGTCACTCCCTGGCTCCAGTGCAGATCCCTCAGGCTACTAGCACAGATCCTTCATCCTGCTGGCCCAGACTTTCTAGATTCCACCACTGACCTTTGGGCCTTCCCAGTGCAGATCTGTGAAACAGGCCTGCATGAGATGTTGTCATAGGCTCTGGGCCTCCAGTTGGATTGGGGCGGGAGGGGCAGGGCATTGTTATGAGCTCTACGTACTCAGCTGGACTCATGGAGGACATTGTCGTGGGATCCAGGCCCTTGGCTGGATTCCTTGGTTTTAGTGTGTGGACAGATTTCCTGCACTTTTTTCTATATTGTTCTTTGGGTGACTTATAAATAATCATATAAAGTATGTGTCCTGTATTATATATTGTTTCATCTTGCATAATAACCCAAACCAGCACATTTGGAATAACTAAGACAGTATCTGTGAAAATAGCCTCTCTGCAGGCCCTCCGAGGTTATTGGTGTGACCCAATCTATTCCCTTCCCGCTTCTTCACCCATTTACTTTGATAAACAAAATGGTCTGTACACCTGGAGATCCTCTAGGTAGATTGGACAGCCAATGGTTGTAGAAATTAACTAGGAAGATCACCCCTGGAGCACAGAAGAAAACCTGGAATGGAGATAGTGTCGGCTAGGTTGACAGGTGTTCAGATAAGATCTCTTTGGCAATCCAGACCTCTTAGAAATTATTTTCTAGCCTACTATTATTTTTAAGTGCTAGGGATAGAACACAAGACCTTCACACTAAGGTACACTAAGATCTCCAGCCCCTTTTTTTTAAGGGGTTTTTTTTTTTTGGTCTTTTTTTTTTTTTTTAAGACAAGATCTCACTATGCAATTCAGTCTGGCATTGAGTTTACTTTGTAGCCCAGGCTGGTCTTGAATTTACAATGATCCTCCTACCTCAGCCTCCGAAGTGCTGGGATTATAGGGATGTAGCACCACGCCCAACTCACGCTTTATTTTGAGACAGGGTCTCACTAAATCACTAGGTTGCCTGGGCTGGGCTTCAACTTACAGTCCTCCTGCCTCAGCCTCCCACAGTGCTGAGATTACAGACATGCACTACCACACTCTGCTTAAGCAGGATTCTTGTTAGCTGCTGAGCCAAAATGGTGATTCTGTTTCTTTGCAACCAAAGGAAATATTTTGGACAAAATTCAGGAAAATGTTATTGCTGATTCTAGAATAGAGATCTTGTCTCTTGCATCTTTTCTTTTTCCAAGTTTTGTTTCAAAACTCCAGGACCAAGTCTTGAGCTCCCACAAAAGGGGGTTGGGGCTTACACAAGAACTATATTTGAAGAAAAGCAGTGATTACCTCTCCTATCTTCCACAGTCAAATAAATATTTACCAAGTAAGGACACATAGAATACATTAAAATTAATGCTTCACACAGCTTTGGAAATGTCTGTCATATCTGTCAATGTTTCCATAGCTCCATGACTGTGAATGGCTCTGCTGTCTCTCAGTGAGAGCTGCCATTTTCCTGATGGTGCTCAGCGGGAGGCTAGGCCTGATTACACACTCAGAGGCAGAGGACGGGCAGCTAAGCATACAAAAGCTCAAGGGAAAGAGGAAGAGATTGTAAAGTTAGTGTTCGGTGGCCACTCTATAACACTTTTGAAGAACAGTGTAATAGGGACTTCAAATAATGAAAAGGAGCTTCACCCAATAAGGACATCTGTGTTTATAAACTATTAACAAAAGAAAACTGAAGGACATGGACAACCATCTTTCCTTGGTCAAATAGCCCTACACAGAATTCTGTCTTCTGTGTGTCAGGTTGTCACCATAGCCAGGGTTTGAGAAGGGAGAGTTTGCACTTAAAAGATACTGATGTGTGTGTTTCTCCAAGTGGCATTCACTCAATACCCGTGCAGTATGGAGAAATTCGGATTTGGATAATTTTATTTTGTTGCTCTTCCCTCCTGTCGGAATGGTGTCAATTCCTGAAATGAATCTGGCTGCTGAAAGGATGGTGTCCAGTTTCATTAATCGTATATTTATGATCCATTTAAAATGCCAGTGATCTATACTGCTTTGAAAATACGCACACTGATTAAGAAAATCACACTTCTCAGCTGTCACTCTTTCTGTTCGTATTTCAGGTTTACTGCAGCCACAGGCACCAGAAGATGGAAGGAAATTTGACCAGCTATTTTGGGAAAGAAACAGATCTGGGCAGATACAGAAATGCAGAGAGGAAGAGGTGAAACGGAAAACAGAAAACAGAGAGGTATGTGTTCCACAGTCGCCTCCGTTTTCCCAAGTATTCAGAAATAAATTAGGGACATTCCTGAGTGTGCTGGAATGCCTTCTTTCATTCCAGCTGTGTTTTCTCTGTGACTCATACAGCAGGGTCCCATCCCTTCAATTCTAGTATGTGGGCAGTCTGCTTGAACATCAGAACTGGCTTCTTGGGTTTTTGTTGTTGTTGTTGTTTTCTTTTTTTTTTTCCTAAACACTCATACTTCCGGGTTGGAGATGTAGCTCAGTGATCAAGTTCTTGACAACTTGTGTGAAGTCCTGGGTTCCACTGATATACTTCTCGGTGGATATGCTTTCTCATAAGGTATCATTCACATCATACAAATGAGATAGAAGAATCATCATAGAGGCTCTATCTCTAGTGCTTTTTTTTGGCAGTACTGACCCTTGCATATGCTAAGCAAGTGCTTCACTGCTGAGCCACATCCCTAGTCCTATTTATGTCTCTTTACTTTATCAGGAAGGGACTGGGGATATAGCTCAGCAGCATAAGCACTTGCCTGGTAAACCTGAGGTCTTGAGTTCAAATCCCAATACCAAAAACAAAACAAAAAAAGCAGTACCTTTATTATTTAGAACTAGTATATTATTTCAGTATAAATGGGAGAAAAGTTGCATTATAATTGCAGCCTGAAAAATCAACACAGGTCTTAGTTTGGGTTTCCTCGAAAAACAAAAGAGGAGAATTGTGTGGGTGATTTATTAACAAAACCTTCTCTGGAAAGTAGGAAGTCAGCACAAGAAAAAGGGAATTAACCAAGCACAGGGTAAAATCAGACAAAGTTACAGCTCCATACTGAACCTGAGAGAGCATCTGGAGGATCAATAATCCTGCTATTTGGTCTACTTTGAAGAAAGGAAGCAGGGATTTCATATTCTTGCACCAGTAAAACACTGGCTCCAGGATGTCCCTGAAAGATATAAACTACCAAGTTCACTGACTCACAGAAGGTCTCAGCAAATGTTGCCCAATTGCTGAAAGATATTCCTCTCCAGAAGATACTCATCTCCTCTCACAGCTAACACTGTGAGGAAGAAAACACCCAGATAAGAGTGCCCAAGGGGGTCTGTGTGGAGCACCAACAGCATCCACTAGGACCTAGGCCCTCCATGGAATCACTAAGTAGTAATTTAGCATCTACAATGTGCCCGGTACTGGGCCAAGCACTGTACTTACCAAAATGAATAAGAAATTGTTTCCTAAACAAGTTTTAACACCAAAATAAAAATTTTAGAAAATTCTTTATAAAAATGTACCCAGAAATAAATAAAGTCATAGTGGAGAAACAAAGAAAATACCAAAACTCTCCACACTCAACGGAACAGACAGATGTATAAAGAAGTCATTTAAAGAGAACACGTTTGATGCCTTGGAAGATGAAAGTTCTGTGGAACCACTAATGAATTAACACACAGCAGCCAAACTAGGGTTTCATGTGGGACTTCAGAGAAAACATGATCTTAAACAGTAGACGCTTGAGAAACAGAATTCAAAATCATTGTGAAAGGATGAATTTCTGCATACTCGGCTTAGCTGAGCTCTGCTTCTACCTTACATTATTGTTGCCATGTTTTTCTGAAACATTCATTAAATATTCACCAAAAAAACATTTACTAAGAACCTGATATGTTCCAGGAACAGCTACAAGCACTGGGGGAAAAGAGTAACTTTAATTCCCAGAGGAGCTTACATCCTGAGCTCATCCTCTTCTCTCTTCCTAGAAATTCATGTTATCCATCTGAAAAGTAAAGTTTACAAAGTCTTAATACCTGTATACACCCAAGCATAGTGGCGGGGGGGAGCTTCAAACAATTAAGATCTCAGAAGATCCCAGTGGGAAGAATAAAGCAGTTTTTCTCTTCTTTTCAGCCACAGATTTAACTCAACTCTTAGAATGAATGACTATTATTCCCAGTGAAATGTCTAGACCAGTCATGATGAACCTTTTAGAGGTTTGATGCAAACAGTGTGCTGCAGCCCATGTACTGTAGGTTTGCCACAATTGATCTAGATTGTCTTAATCTATGCATCAAAAATAAAAAGTGAACAAATTTTGAACTCCTAGTAAGAGCTTACAGGGAGCCAAGTAAAACCACATATAAGAAAGTACTGGAAAGATGAGGATGCCTGGGCCCAGATAATTGGATAGGACTGCCAACTAAATATAAGGAAAATGCAGGAAAAGCAAGTCCTAAGTAACTTTTGCCTCATATTATCTGCCCCAGCCCCCCGAATAAGGCTCCCACTCCTGGCGACTCCAAACCTTGCCCAGACTTTCACATCCAGCCAAGTGCTTCTTCTTAATGAAATGGAACCACCTCTTGTCTTAATTCTAACAATTCTTCTACTGACCCATTCCTTGAGCCTTCTGCAAGTCATCTGGTGCGATGTAACTGTCTTTTGTACTTCCAACTACTATGTGAAGTCTTTGATGATAAAAATTCTTCTTCTTTTCAACCTCCAAGCTGAGTGCAAGGCAAATGGAAGAAGTCAAAACTCATCCCTGCTTGTGGGGGAATGGGCGTTCTCTCAAGTTCTAGGGGTGCTCTCTACATCTGAAAGACAAAGCAAAACGTGGATGTAGGGAACAATTACATGATGGCAACCACGCTGATGGGTCATCAAGCCTCGTAAGATCCGCACAGAAATGAAGGAGAGAATGGGCTGAGGTCAAGATCTGGCTCCTGTGAGAAACCCTAATCAAAGGGTTAATAAAGAACACCAGACAAGAGTCGATTCAAGGACAAAGTCAAGATAACAGTTGCCAGAGACTGAAACACAAAAGAGTAGAAATCTGAATGTTAGATCTGGGTCACACTGTACAAACAGCTCTCTCACTGAAGTTGACTTCTTTGGATCACAAAGTCTCCACTCGGTAGTCAGGGTTGGCTTATATCAATGGGCATCCAAGGGGGCAAGAAAATGCATGTCTCTAGAGCTTGTATAAAATTTCCTTTTTTTCCTATAACACTAGAGATTGAACCCAGGCATTTATACTGAGCTACATCCCCAGCCCTTTTCTTATTTTTTATCTTGAGATAATATCACTAAGTTGCCCAGGTAGGACTCAAACTTGTGATCCTCCTGCCTCAGCCTTGCTAATTCTGGCATTACAAAAGTGCCCCACCACACCTTGAAATTCTTTTTTTGATTAAAAAAAATCTTAAAGCTTGCTCTTCTGCTTAAACCACTAAAAAAACTTTACAGAAACAATGAAATAACTCTGCCCAAGGAGAAAGAAAATTTTGTGCTTCAGGTATATGAACAACTTACAAAGGTATCTCCTTTGCTTCAAAGAATTAGCACCATTTTTGTAGGAATGAAGGATAAGGAGAAGATTTAACTACCTGGACCAACACTGTGTGTAGAACTATTATAATGGAAATCGGCCCTATCTGTGCTGTCCTCACTATGGTAGCCACTAGCTACATGTGACTGCTGAGTCCTTGAATAACAAGTAGTACAACAGAAAATGATGTGAATTTCTTATTTTAGCTAATTCTAGTCAACTTCAATTAAATAGACCCGTGTAGCTAGTGGTCTCCATGCTGGACAGTGATAAACTAACTTTCATCTTATAAGGATGAAGAGAAAACGATGAAATAATGCAATTGAAGGAAAAGAATAAAAAAATCACAGCTAACTTGAGAAAGTGATGAGAATGGCTATTGGTATTGGCCAATAGAAAGAGTGGACAAGACCGTAAGAGATTTGTTTTTATTTTAGGGCAGATATGTTGCTAGGAGATATATCAATCTAAGTCCAGAATGGAAATCACTTAGCTAGGAAAGGTTAGGCTGGCAAGAGGCCTTGTCAGAAAACACCAACCACTTTCTACAATCAAAGGATTTTGAGCTAAGAATTCCTCCCATGTTCAATTTTAAACCATGTGCAGTGTCCGTTTTAGTTTTAGACTCATCCAAGAAATATTCCTTAGAGTCCTTTATTTGGTGCTACTGCCTAAGGAGTGGTAGTTTGCATTCTTAGAAAGACAATCTTGGTTGAGATTTGAATCCCAGCATAGAACCCTATAGAAAATTAGACTCATTTGGAAGTGCCCTTTATTGATTTACTGACTGTATAGCTGTTCATAGAATTTTGTCCATTAATACGCTGAAAAGTAGATGATGCCACTTGTCATTGGTGAAATGGGGTACTTTCCCTAGAGATCTGCACTCCAAATAAATCAACCTGCCTGGTTCCTGTCCAATCAGAGGCATTTTCTGAACACTGGGGACCTCATTGAGGTCATTGGAAATTTCAAGCCTGAAGAAGAACCTGCAGAAAGAAATGTACGATTTTTTTCTATAAATATGAGAAGCACCTCTTAGCTCATTTGGCACTGTTATTTTGCACCTTCTCCCTAAGTTCGCTATACTCATTTGACTCTTGTGCTTATATATTACACTAAGAGAAGCTATGCAGTGGCAGAAACATAACAGTTATCTTCATAGATTCATAGAGTTCAAATGTATACAAAGACATTCCACACTAATTATCTTCATCCTTAGATCATTCTTATTTTGTAAGAGCGACACCTGAGACCCAAAAGAGACGATGTTCTATGCGAGATTTCCCAGTTGCTGAGTAAGAGAAGCAAGAGAAGCCCAAGTATCCTTCAGTCAAACCCTGCATGGAACACCCACTCCAGGATCTGTCTCATGGGTGTTGTCCCCTTTCTTCCTCAAGACCATACATACAGCAAAATCCATGTTTCTCAAACTAAGAAGGCTTTCCTCACTACAATAAGTAAAGAGGACTTGCAGGTAAGCAGACAGTTATCAATGCAATAAGATACTCTCCATTAGATCCACAAATATATGGGACACGATATCTGGCAAATCTTAGAGGCAAGAGAAGAAATTAAGCAGAAAACAAAGTAAAAGAAAGAAGACAAATGCAAGAAACACTCCAGATCAAAAATTTGGAGGGGGGGATTTTTAGATCTGAATTAGTGACTGACTGATAAGAAAAATTACCCTATGCTTATCATCTTTTAACTCTGAATTAAGAACAATTTTCTTTTAAAAAAATTGACCCTGTAGTGTCTGGGGTTGACTCTCCAATATTCACTCCTCCCAAGTTATTTGGTCTGTGCCAATCATGATAATTCTCTCTTCCTTACCAGTCATTACTTTGGAAATAAGCCACAAGCCCAGTGGTAACCAGATAAAACTCCCTTCACTCCTAAGCAAGGAGCATGGAATGAATATGTGGCCTCCATGAGAAAGTCAATCTTGATGACAGTGATGCTGAAGGGTGGAAAGAACCTCAGAGTCATTGGATTTGCACAGCCTGGGCGTCTACTGTGTCTTCGAATCTCTTACTCTGTGAAATAATTAATTACCTTACTGTCGGAATAAATTAGTCATTTCTTGCGGCCAAGCTCATCCTATCTGATAGATTTCCCCTAGTTGCTTTATAGGTAAGCAAGCTAAGGTTTGGAGACTATAAGCAATCAAAATAAGATGTAAATAGCAAAGTCAAGATCTGAGCAGCTCAAGACCTTCATCATAAAGTAAGTTCGACCCATTTTCTTAAATTTCTAGAAATTTTTGGCCACTGACAGCACCAAAAATCTCTTTATCTCATATTAGGAAAGTGCCAGACACAGCAAAAAATTATGTAACCCATGAACTTTTTAGATCTCCTAGCCCTGATTATTATGTGTTAGTCTTTGTTTTTCTTCATCCAAGTATTTATGTATCCCTCAAAGGACTCAACATCAAGTACAGTGGAACTCAATTCTTTTTATTTTTGTGATACAGTCTAAATACTAGCAATTTTTGCATACATCTGAAGAGTTTAAGTTTTCTTCATCAATTACAAAGCAATGCCAGTTGGAGTAGCACTATAGACTTCCACAGCTTGACATAAATTCCTGATCTTTATTGATACCTGGCCTACTTAACAGCTCTTACTCTCTCCTTAGGGCAAATAGCACCCTACTTTGGACCACACTACACAACTCGCTCAATTCAAAGTACCTTCTTACAGGAGTTACTGTAATGAATTGTGTAGTTGACTGTAGCAAAGAAAACCTCAAACTTGTATTGAATTTTGGTAGTACATCTGTCAATCTCAACACAACAGTCAACACACTGACTGACTGACTAAAGAGACAGAACTGTGCAGTTTGACCACATTCTGAATGGAGTCTATCTAGAAGATGAATAACTAATTCTTCCAGAAGGATGAGCCGGGAAGGCACCATAGAGCTGGAGCTCTTTGAGTTAGAGCTTAAAAGGCAGATTGGGCGGAGTGTGAAGCAGAGGATTCGAGTGAAGGTAAGAACACAAACAAAGGCACAGAAAGATAACATATCCTGTTGTGGTCACAGTTAAGAAGATTACTCAGGATGCTGAGTATTGTTTATTAGAAGAGTCCCAGGACAGGCATAACAATGGCAAGGTGGTATTATAAGGATATCTAGGAATCTTAAGGTGGAAATTATAAGTTACTACTATTAGATCCACGTAACAGCTCTTTCTTCCTTCCTTCCTTCCTTCCTTCCTTCCTTCCTTCCTTCCTTCCTTCCTTTCTTTCTTCCGCCCTCCCTCCTTTCCTTCCTTCCTTCCTTTCTTTCTTAACACTGGGATTGAACCCAGGCCCTTACAATGCTAGGCAAGCACTCTCACTAAGCTTCCAGTCCCTCTTCACACTCTAAAGGAATTATCCAATAGATTATCAAAACCACTATTTATAACAACTATTATTATTATTTATGCTATCCTAATGAGAAAACTGAACTTCAAAAAGTTTAGATGCCCCGGGCATGGTGACACATGCCTGTAATCCCAGCACTCGGGAGGCATGAGGATTGTTGCGAGTTGGAGATCAGCCTGGGTTACAAAGTGAGCTCAAGGCCAGCCTGAACTGCACAGTGAGACCCTGTCTCAGAAAACAACAACAAAAATACAAAAAAAAGTTTAGATGTATTGCCAATAATTACACAGCAAATATGAAACAAAAACTTTAAATAAAATGCTTTTCCCATCAGAGTACCAGCATCTCCCTTTGAGTATCTCATATACTAAAAGTCATGGGAAAATTAACATGTATATTTACACTGATTCCAATAACAGCACAATTACTAGGTACATCAAGACTCAGGAAAGATTTCTTTTTTCTTTGCAGCTTACGTTCTCCCACATTGTGCTCTTCAACTTGTGTTTCTAAAAATTAAGAATATTTTGAATATATCTAAGATGTAAGTGATAACTCTCTAAATTCCAAGATTCTTCTTTATTTTATATGTAAGAGTATTTATTGTTCTTGACTCTAAGGCAATTTATATTCATTTCATAAAACTTAAGGGGAGAAAACTCCCTTTAATCCAATCACCTAAAATTTTGTTGATGCAATTTCCTCTGTTTCTATGCGTAAGCGTGTGCATATACCTCATAGATCACCAAATTCTTTCTCAGAGTACTCATCAAGAGGTGGAAGAAAACTGAAGTAGACCACCTGAATTACGTAAAACATGACATGCTAAAATGAGTCACAAACCAGAATTACTGAGATTGTTTCAAATTTTACTATTGGACCAACTAAGATACAGGAAAAAGACTTTGACCTAATTCAATTGAAGATATACGAATATTAAGAGTATATTTATGTTGCTGGTCCTTCTCAAACCTAGAAACCTTGTTATAAAAAAGTAAATGGCAAAGAGGTCACTGTGAGATACAATCTAATAGGAAATCACAGTTTGGAGACTCACTTCACAAATCTAAGACTTGAAAAGTTTAACTATAACTTAGTAGTACCCATGATCTAATCTGAATATTGTATTTTTACTACCAAAAATACACAGTCAGAATGTATTGAGATACAAATGTAAACAATGAAATCTGAAACCATGAAAATAACAATCAGTACTAAGATGGTGATTAGGAAAGAAAATCAGAAAGCAAGAAAATGCTCTTAGGATAAGCAAAAAGAGAAGACTAACTTGCCCTCTCACACATGTTCCCTATGAAGCATGGACTCTTAGAAGAGGACATTTCATGATACTTCTCTGAAAGATGCCTGATCATCACTTGAAATAAATAGTAAATTAATCCACAAATCACCTCGTCTACCTCAGCTGAATACACCACACCTCTTAACAAACTTGGGTGGGAGTAATGGCTATGTATGTCTCATCTCTGTGTTTGTGCCATGGGGGTAAGCACCACCTGCTCCTGCAATTAATCAACTTCCAGCCTTTAGGACAGAATTCCCTGGCACCGGTAGTTGCAAAATAAAGCTATCTTAATGGGACTTTTCTGTTGGAAACATTCTTCATCTCTTGTAGATGTTACCTCTGGAAGCTTCTGAGGTTCTTTGTTCATCTTCATATGATATTTTCAATCAGTTAAGGAATAAAGAGGGATGTGTTGATCATTTTTAGGGCTAGCACTGTGTGAAATGTGAGGAGAAACCACAATAAAAGGAAGTACCACTTCTGTTCTTGACAAGCTTGCAGGTTTTAAGATAAATGTGAGCCAAGTTTGTAAGTCAGGGAAATATGGGACTAAATACTGCATTGTGAAGAGGTCACCCTGCTATACTAAGACACAGGGCTCTAGACAGAGTTGTCTAGTGAAAAACGTACTCAGGTCAGACCTAAATTCAGGTTCTAGCAGCATTGCTTTCCAGTTGGGTGACCTTGGCAACCTCTCTGCCTTTGAACTAGATGGCTTTGTCTCTTCCTGCCTTAAAGTTCTATAACTCTCCATGACTCATCTTAAGATACAATGAAAGCAAAATAAACTTTGTGTGAGTGGAGAGGAACAAAAGGGCATTCAAGATACGAACAGTGTTAATGAGAGAAACATGGTAGATTGTACGCAGCAAGGAAGAGCTTGCGGGGGTGAGAGCAAGAGCTTATGGGCTGCGCGTTAACGGAAATGGAGCATTATCAAGAGTAAGGCTCCTGCTGCTCTCTACCCCCAACACCCTACACCAAGGACCTCTCTTAATACCATCAGACACAAGTATCCGTCACTCCACCCTAACCTCTCCTAGACAGCCATCCAGAGTTACTCTGGCCTCAGACCTTTAGCTTCGTGCTTCTCACAACCCCACTCAAACTAGCATAAGTAGAGAAGAATTTATTGAAATAATAAAGAAAAAGCCTGTGAGATCCAGTTGTAGAATATAACAAGCACACCCCACATGACCTAAAGGTTGTCAATGTCCCATACAGTTTTTTGTAGCTCACTTCAGACTCTAGGGAGAGCATTGATGACCATCATTCAGTTGACGGAGCTGTCAGTTCTCCAAAATTCCTCCAATTATCAAAAACCAACAGAACTTCTGCTAGTGTATTCCTTGGCTTTCAGTTAAACAGGTTAAGTTAAATAGATAGAATTTGCTATGGCTAGCACATTAACTATTGTCTTTGCTATAGGCTGCTAGTATGATAGTTTAGATATTTTATGCATTAAAAAGTTTATGCACATTAACCTGCTGAACTAGCACTTATGACATAGCTTTTAGGAGAAAACATGCTCCAAGCTCTAATTTGCAACCAACTTTTAGAAGAAAATCTATTTTTAGCTTTGGGTCTATCATCTCATAGTGTCAGAGGAACAGGATGGTGGAATGAAGAAGTTGGTCAGACCGCCTCTCCAGTTGGTTTCTCAATGACATTTCTCCATATCACAAAAATCACTAGCACTTTGGAAGACAAACATAGGCCTTCATGTGGAAAACAAAGGCCAGTCACTTAGAAAACTGTTTACTTTTAGAATGGCTGATGAGAAGAAATTGTGAGAGCCAACCTCCCTCCATGACGTTAAGGAGAACTTCAAAAGGGGCAAGTTCACCTTTGTTTGAGGCCAATCATATGTCAGAAACTGTACCAAGGGCTGGATATTTTCTCATTTAATCTTCACAAAATCTAAGAGGAGACTATTACTAATTCCCTTACCCAGAGCAAAACAAAGTGAGACTCTATGAGGACTAGTCAATTGTCCAAAGTTGTATACAGCCAGTGTCCAAAATGGGGTCCATATGATGCCAAAGCATGAGCTCGCTCAAACCCCTCACTCACTCAGGACAGCACAGTGGTTATGGGCAGACTCTGTGATCAGACTACTGGATTCCTAACCAGTTCTACTGCACGGGACAAGTGACCCTGGGTCTGTTTCCTCAGATATGAGGTTATTTCGAACAAATCCCAAAAAGCTGTTAGAAGGACTAGGTTAACATATGTGAAATGTTTAAAAAAAAAAAAACTTCTCACACATTTTAAGCTCCTCATCCTTCATTTTGGTATATTCAGTTGAGATTACTACTCATAAAGTCCAGATGTCTTCAGTTGAACCAGGTCAAGGTCTCCTTGCCATACCCTATTTGTTCTAATAATGAGATTTGGAACAATCCCAGTTTGCGGCTAGTTCAGTATGCAGAGTTTTACATAACTCAAATGATCTGCTTGTCTTTTCTTCAGTCTCGATGAGCAATCTGAGAAAGAAATTGTTGGCAAATGATGTACATGAATACGTATAAATATGCATGGGAGCAAAAACTGCATCAACGCTATTGCTACTGCTGCCCCCACATTGTTTAGGGTGCCATGAGCCACGAGTAGATGAGTAATATTATGAAAGGGGAGAAGTTATTTGCCTAGATCTGATTACAGGCACACAATAGTATTTGCAAACTACAAAATTTATCTAAATGTTGAAAGATTGAAAGGAAATCTAGGTAAATACATGTACCTAAGGTGAAAAAAAGCTAAAATCCTTCCAATGCAGACATTTTAGAATAAGGGTGGACCAAATTCTGAAGAAGAAGGAATCAAATATGCGATCAGAGCAATCTTCAGTCATGGCCCTAGGGGGACAGACTAAGTAACTTAATAGGTGTTTTCCATCTTTGAATTCTATGACTAGAATAGCAATGAAGGTTTTAGCTCAGAATTGGGATGCTGCAGACAACTTAGGAGGTCTACAGTAAAAAGATTTTACATTACCTTTTCACACCATGTCTGCCTTAGACTAGTGCTGACTGGTTTCTATTTTCATAAGTGCTCGCTCACCATAACAACATTTTTACGCACTGTGTGCAGTCATTGTACACACACGCATACAATTAAGGCTCGAGATCTGTGAGCATGTGTGTGTAGATAGGTTCTGAAAGGTAATGTTCATCCCTGATGCATTGGCTCCCTGATTTATATTCAGTACATAAAGAGTGAAAGCATATTTCTTTTAGGAGGAAAAGAAAAAAAAAAAAGTGTCTGATATAGGTTGGAATTTATGGGTCAAATATTAATTCTCTGAATATTTCAGCAAATGAGCATTATACTTATAACGTGCAGTGCTTATGTAAAATGATAGTGCACGTTGAGGGAAAGAGGCAGTAGGGTGCAGGGAGAGAAAGCTGTAACTTCCTTTAGACCTCATTATCAACATTACTTGGCCTATTTATTGAAATTATTATGATTATGTCCTTAAAAGTAAAAATATGTTCATACCGATCATGCTCATACTTATGGTGGCAATGAGTTTGAATTACAATGTGAAAATATTGAAACTAAATCATGACTAATGCTCTTGCAAGGATTATTAAGGACAGAGATTTCTCCGGATGATCTAGACATTGTACCAGTTAAATCACAGTTAAATAATATGCGTGTCAAATGCCATGATTTTAAGTTTAACAAAAGGGTAGTTTTTGTTTTGCTACTTTTTTTACATTACATGAGTAGATGAATATAATGTTAAATGAGCAGCTCTTATAATACAAAATTAACACACTACCTGGGGTCGTTTCATCTTCTGCAAACTGATATTTGTGGAAATCAAACCTGACCCGCATAAACAAATTTATCTTTATGAATGTGAATTTGATATGGCAGAAACTCTTGCAAAGCTCCATGGCACATGTTCTTCCCATTACTAACCACTTTCAAGGATATGCACTAAGTGCATGTAAAAGTTATTTCCATTGAATAAGGCATTAAATTCTAACATATGAATCTCCAAATATAGTAAATTATCATAAAATACTAACTCCAACTGTTACATTTAAAAGCTGTCCTTGTGAAATGTAGGGATACATGGAAAAACTACCTGAGTAACTATTTCAGCATTTAATTCCCTCAAACCAGAATCATGTTTGGAAGATGATTATTGCATATGTAGCCTTGATACCTTTTCATCTCCCTTGTAGTCTAGTGACATTAAAAATAACTTTCTTGTTTAAAGTCTCCCAGCTCAAAATTTCCCCCAGGTTAAGATACCTGAAACTTAGGACTCATTACATGGAGCATCCTTGTATATGCTAAATAGCATAATCTTCTGCGGTCATGAGCCAGATACTGTGTTTGGAGTCTGTGCAACCTTTATTCATTTGTACGTTCTTTTTTTTTTTTTTTTTTTTTTTTTTTGCGGTACTGGGGATTGAACTCAGGACCCTGTGCTTGCTAGGCAGGTGCTTATTCCACTGAGCTATATCCCCAGCCCTGTACGTTCATTTTTAAACTAATAGCTATTCATTGTGCCATCCAGTGTTCTGAGTGTTTCATGTGGCTGAAGACAGAATAGCAGTCAAGTAAGGAGTAGAGAAGGAACCCTACATTCAGGAAACAAGGTTCTAATTATACAGTGCTTCTTTTGTTAACAATAATTGCTTGTTACCTTCCGACACTCTCCTTTAATTAGGAATGCCAATACAGGAGCTATTATCAAATATAAGACATGTCAAACTTACAAACAGTTGTACAAATGTACACTGATGATAGTAATGGTAATAATAAAATAATGACAGCATCTGCCACTTACTGCTTAGCATGTGCCAGACACCATGACAGGCATTTTATATTTAACCACAAGACTTACCTATTCTCTTAAATCAGTAATCATGGATATGGCTCACTTATGGCTACCTCCCCATTTACAATGCAAATTGTAAATATTCAAAAATACTTTTGTCAAGACAATGAATAGATGAATAAATGAATCCATTATCTCACTGAATGCCCAAGAGGTAGGTATTGTTACCCTTCTTTGCAAACTTAGATACAGAACGATGAAGTGTGCACTGACTCCAAAATCTGCAGGTATAACAGTACCTTGCACCAAAGTTGCCTGGCATTTTGAGTCCTACATCTCACTGTCTCACTGAATCAAACATATTCTTGATTTTAAAAAGCCCATCATTCTTTTTCTTTTCATACCTACTATGTTCCTAATTTTTCATTCCATCTCTACATGCACTCATGTAGTGTTGATTCTGAACACCTAAAAATAACTTTCAAAATAAGTGTGTCTTAGAGCAAGTCTTTTCCTACCCACCCCTAATATTCAATGGTCGCATTGCCAAGAGAAATAAAATTTCTCCCCTGGATGTATATATGGTCTCAGGAATTTAAATCATCTTCTTTGTATCAAAACCTGATGTAACGAAAGTAACAGGAGTGTTAGGTTAGGCAAACCTGGGCCAAATTCTTGCTCCCCTACTTTTCCAGAGACGAAACTTTCATATTTTATAGGCTGAGAGCCTCAATTCTCCAAACGCAAAAATGAGAACATTTGGAAGAAGTGGTGACATAAAACCTACAAAGTCCCTAGCGCAATGTGGCATATAGAGGCTCAATCAATCAGTTCTTTCAGAAAGCCTGTTCAGACCGGTTCCGCATATGGAAAAGAGACCTAAAACACTCGGTGTGTGGAAGTCATGTCACCCCCCGGAAAAGAACACTAAGGAGGTAGGCAGAGGTGTTAATCTGGGAGACTCTGGAGGGGTGTCGGCTGCTGGCTCTGCTTTACAGAGAATCAAGCCCATGTTCTAAGCAAGGTGCTCAGAGGGATTGTCCTCCAAATGGAGTATGGAAAGACAGAATTACTTCTTGAGTCTGGGCTTCAGTTTTACTTTCTATGAGAAGCCAATGTCAAGTGAAGTAAGAGTCTCAAGAGCAGAAATTTGTAGAAGGTCAAGGATTTTGGATTAGATAATCTGCGAGATTCCGACCAGCAATTGCATTTTATGATTCTAACCTCTGACCAGTTTGCAGGAGTAATTCAAGTCTCAGATGCCCTGTAAGTATATCAAAGCAAAACACTGTGGTGTTGAGGGAAAGAGGGAGAAGAGAAACTTCACATTAGCCAGAGTGCAAAGCCTTTAATGTTGGTGAAGATATTTTAAATGAAACTAGGAGGCATTGCAAGCAGACAGGATACTGCTTCCTCTCTTTTTCCCTGATAGCTCAAAAGGAAGGCATGCTGACCTTACAGAATCTCCATGAACATATGGGAAGAATACACGCGTGGCCTCAGATGGGATATTCTAGACGCAGACATGAAAAATACCTTTTCAAATTTCACATTAAAAAGAAAATGCTCTTCTCTCTAGCTTGGCACAGACCATCAACTTGATGTTGAATACCTGACTTGTGCCTTTCACTGGCAAGAGGTACAGAAACAAGTAAGAAAAGCTTTTGACTCTCAAATATGCTATGATTGAAGAAGGAAGACAGCAGCCGATATGGTGGAGTAAATTGATCTCTCAATGGAGGTACAAATAATCTGTTACGGAAAAACAGAGTTTTAGACTAAGAAACTAGATTAAAGTTCCACCCAGAATATGTTTTAAATTGAGCTTTGAAGAATAAGTGGGATTTCCAATAAGGGTACAAAGGAAAAAAAAAAAAAAAAAACTTTCGTAATTAAAAAAAAAAACTACAAGTACCAATTTTCTCAAAACATAAAAATATATCTAAAGTATATCACTTGGTTAATACTCAAAAATGCAAATTTAAATAATAAAAATTACTTTTCAGCTCTCAGATTTGCAGACTTTTAAAAATGACAATATACAGAATTGGCACAAATAAGGATATTTTGTATAGTTGGTATGTATTAAAAATATACATACAAAAGCCTTGAAAAATGTTGAGATGCATTTATCCAATAATTCCAAATCTAATATTTTATTCTAAAAAGGAAAATCCTGAAGAATATATAAAGACCTATTGCTGGGCGCCGCGGAACCTGGAAATAATTGCAGGTGCAGGATGAAGCCAGCCCGAGAACATGGGAGCCGGAGAACCCGGGAGCTCCTCAAAGCACATAAACAAGCCGTTGTAACTTGTTACCTGATTGCTGGGCAGCGATGTGGAAATTAACCAACCTCTGGAGGGTATAAATAAACGCCCCAACTGTTGAAGTGAGGGCCTTCTGCTCATCAGGTAAGAAGTAACTCCACCTGGCCCCGGCTAGTGTCTTCATTTTCTAAATCCTTTCGCCGTTTTCTCCCGGGGACCACCGAGCGACCACTGAGTCCCACAACTTACATCAAGGAATTATTCATAACAATAAAATATTAGAAGCTAAGCTGGACAGGGTTGTGCATGCTTGTAATCCCAGCTCCCTGAGGGGCTGAAACAAGAAGATGGAAAGTTCAGACTCAGCTTGGGCAATTTAGCAACTTAATGAGACTCTCAAAATATATAACGGGCTGAGGACGTAGCTCAGGGTGAAGCCCTGGGTTCATTCCTCAGTTCAACGCTCATTTACATTATGACCCCACACACTCATTTCACCAGTTATGGTTTAGATCTAAATGTCCCCATAAAGCTTCATGTGTTTGGAAGTTGACTGGATGCTGGAGGTGCTGTACTCTTCAGGGCGTTCAACCATTGCGGAGAGCAGTAGCTCAATGTGGGATAGGAAGTAACACCTTGTTTGAGGTGGGTCACTGGGGGTGTGGCCTGCAAGGGTGTGTTTTTGTCCTTAGCTGCCCCTGGCTGGGGATATAGCTCAGTGGCATAAGTGCCTGGCTGTCCTTAGCTGCCCCATTTTCTCTCTGCTTTCTGGCCACCATGGGTTGAGCATGTTTTTCCCCACCATGCCCCTCCCCCATCCTGCTTCCATCTTGGAGGTGGCTGAGCCTGGACGAAAATCATGAGCCAAAAAAAATTTCTCCTTTAAATGATAGATTTGGGGCCAGGCATGCTAGCGCATGCCTGTAATACCAACACTCAAGAAGCTGAAGCAGGAGGATGGTTTTGAGTTCAAGGCCTGCCTGGGCTGCAAAGTGAGCTCAAGGCCAGTCTGAACTGCAATGAGTGAGAACTTGTCTCAAAAAGACAAAAAAAATTTATAGGTTTTGGGCATTATTTCCCAGTGATGCAATAGTGGCTAAGACAAATGATATCTACATAATAAAATATAATGCAGCCATCATATATATTTTTAAAGATTACTTAATGATATTACAAAATTT
Organism: Dinomys branickii; assembly: GCA_004027595.1. NCBI lineage: Eukaryota > Metazoa > Chordata > Mammalia > Rodentia > Dinomyidae > Dinomys > Dinomys branickii. The sequence continues at coordinate 117,022 of PVLD010000101.1, forward strand.
TAGTTTGAGTCAAAAAGAGTTTTAAATATGCATCTCTGTATATAATATATATATGGTTTGAAATAAAGACAAAAAAGCACTATATCTAAATATATAATACTATTTCTGGATTATGGGGATTATATTTTATTTTATACTTAGTAACCTCTGTGAAAGCCACATTTTTAAAAGGAAAAAAATTAAAGTTATTTTAAATAATTTTAAATGAGTTGGATTTAAACAAGCAGAGAATTGAAAAATGTCATTTGAGGCCAAAGGACAATATAAGTAAAGACAAAATGATGACATGAAAAGCATTTTTGGAAGAGGTGGGGGAGACCAGTAAGGAGTACACAGTAAATGAAACCAAAAAAGCATCTTGAATTGAGTTACTGAAGATCTTGAATGACATCCTTGTGAAGCAGTGCTATAGCCTCTATCCCAATCTTTTTTCTTCTTTCTTTCTTTCTTTCTTTTTTTCTTTCTTTCTTTCTTTCTTTCCAGTGACTCACTCAATTGCTAGGTTACTAAGGCTGGGCTCAAATTTGCAACCCTGCCTCAGCCACCAAGAGTGCTGGGATTATAGATGTGCACCACCACGTTCCGCCAAATAGAGCCCCTTATCCAGGGTGATGGGATGATCACGTTGGGTGTGAAAGAAGACTATCCATGTGACAATTGGCAGAACAGAGGATGGATCCAGGGGGGAAAGTATAGGCAGAGGAAGCTGTTTATACCCTCTAACCTAGTGGTACCTCCCAAACTTTTTAGACTATGACTCAGTATAATAAATAGGTTTTACATTATGACCCCATACACTCATAAATGCGCGCACACACGTGTGGACACACACACAATTATCCCCACAAAGAACTAAAATAAACGTTTCATAAAGAGGTCATATCCATGCTGTAAAATGTACCCCAACACTTTCTGTCCTAGTACGTCCCATTCTTCCTATTCTATAATATTATCTTTCTGAAAGCCTAGTCTCAACCCACAAAAGTGATTTCATGACTTATGCTGTGATGCTACTCTGGGGAAATCCAAGCCTCCCTTTCCTCTCTCTACCTCTACTCCTAACAGTAGAGAAAGCTCCAAGAATGGATTAAAACCAGACCTTGATCAGAGTACCAGAAGCTACAGTTCCCTGAAGAAGAAGCCAAGGGAGAAACATCTTTGATCCCTTTTGGAGAATCATTTAAGGAGATCTTGCCTCCTTAGCCTCCCTTTCTTTCTTAGAGGGCTATTTGGTCTTGTAAGTCATTTTCCTTAGAGCAATGGGATAAGATAGGCTTGAGCTTTACTCTCACACTCTGCCAACCTGCCCTACTCTCAGACAACCAACAGAAAACCAAGGTTAGCTCAACATAAAGCAGCCTGAGGCAGATGGACAGCTAGCTCAGACATAAACAATCCTGTTAGCTGGCATGTTATCCAACTTAATTCCTAAAACAAATATTTGAAATAGTGCCCTGTCTTTCAGGAAAATACGGTAACTTGGTAGACTTTCTGGTAAAGCTTTCCCTTGGACAAATATTTATGAGCAGTGTCTATGGATAGAAGTTATGTTTCCATCTATCCTGGCAGAAAGTGATTAATTAGTACAATATTAGTGAAAGATTATGATCAAAGTATTATATAGGGACAGAAGGTGGAGGATAGATCTATTAAACATATCTATGATAGAATCAGGTGAATTTCAACCCAGGTAGAAGTGAGAGGAATGGGGTGGGAGGTGGCTCATGCCTGGAAGATTAGGATATAAATGGTGTATGAGATGTGATTGAAAAATACAATGAATGTTTAAATTTTTTGCATATTTATTATAGTAAAAGACATATTGCCATTAATTCCCTTCAAAATATTTCCCTCACACTCACACTTTTTGTTGTTGTTTGTTCATTTGTTGTTGCGAGTGGTGCTGGGATTGAACCCAGAGCTTTGTGCATATAAGGCAAAAACTCTCCCACAGAGCCACAGCACCAGCCCTCCCCCTCCCTGTGGACACACTTGTTCCTGCCACTTTCCGGAGCAGCTCTGGACGTCCTCTTTCATGAATGTCTTTAGTTGTGCTGTTGTGGCTGCCTCAGTGCATTGAATCAATTCAACACTTTTACTTATTTTTACTTTGGGGAATAGCCAGAGCCAATGAAAAAGGTGGATGCAAGCACACTGGAACGTTTCTATTTGACAGAAAGTGTCATAAATACTTCGAACTGTATCTTTTAATCACACCTTTTGTTCTACATTTCATCAACTGGGGTGGGGAATATGGGAAAAGGGAAAGATTTTATGAAGAAAATGATGAGATCTGTTTTAGCTGTGATCTACATCAGAGAAAACTCAAAGCAAAGAGACACATCTATTATATTTTCCCCTTCGAAAAAACTTTATGGAAGAAAGCAGAATATGAAGATCTATTGAACCAAATAATAAATCAATTAGCTACTGATATTATAAATTCCTTGATTCAAATTGAACCAAAGTATAACCTGTCTCATTGCCACTGTAAGCCACAACCCCTGTTATACGTTTAACCAAATTTTCTTGCTTACTTTTTCCCTTAGCACATAAGAAAATACAGCTTGGAGATACCAGGGTTAGGGTGCGCATCTCTGCTTTGCAACTGAAAAGCCCCCACACAGTCTAACAGGCTTACCTGGAAGCACTTGGGGTCTAGCACTTGTTTTCTTCTTTCTTTTTATCATTCTCCCTCTTTCACTTTCTCTTTCTTTCTTTCTTTTTTGGTCTTTTTTGAGACAGGGTCTCGCTATGCAGTTCCTGCTGGTCTTGAGCTCACTGTGTAGCCCAGGATGGTCTTGAACTTGCAACAATCCTCCTGCCTCAGCCTCCCGAGTGCTGGGATTACAGGTGTGCGCCAACACACCCTGCCTTCACTTGCTTTCTTTCCTTCTTTTTTTTCTTACAGTTCTAGGGATTGAACCCAGGGTCTTGGCACTCACCTAGATCTCATCCTTTATTTTTTATTTTTGAAACAAAGTCTTACCAAGTCTCTAAATTGCCCAGATTGAGTTCAAATTTGCAATCTTCCTGCCTCAGCTTCCCAGAGTGCTGGAATTACAGGAATGCATCATCATGTCCAGTTAGAATTTAGCAGTTTTGCTAGTGCTTTCTCCACCTATAAATTTGATCATGAGAAGAGAGGAGAGTGCCAGATGAGGAGACTTAATATGCAGAGTCATCACTAATAGGAATTTGGAATGTTCTTGAGGCTGGGAGTCGGGGGCATATCTTACTCAAATTATGAAATAGAATTAAATTGGTGATCATGAAGCCCATGCCATTAGAAAAGGTTTCCAGAATTTGATGCCAGTTATGAAATACTGCCCCAATAAAATCAGTCTTATAGCTCTACAAACACTCTGACAAATCATTTTAGAAGGAACATAGAGAATTAAAGGGTTTTTCACTTTCAACCCTGTTTTGTCTTAGGAAAGCATTTCAATCATTATTTAAGAATGCCAATTGACATAAAACAGATGTTTTATCAATTTCAATAATGCTAATCTGTATGAATTGCATTATTTTTAACAATAATGTAATCATAATAGCATAGCAGAATTGAGTCAGATTTTCTCCCAGAAAACCAGTGCAATGGAGAAAGAATTTTGAATTCAGAGACCAGATCTTTAACTCCGGTTTCACCACGCAATAGTTTGATGACTACAGTTAGACACGTTTTACCAGAATTTATCTCAGGCTCAATATTTTTATCTAGTAAATAAAAAAATGATGTAAGGATTAAAAGACATAAAAGTGTGTGTAGCCAGGCATGGTGGCACATGCCTGTAATCCCAGCACTTGGGAGGCTGAGGCAGGTGGATCACTATGAGTTCGAGATCAGCCTGGGCTATAAAATGAGCTCAAGGTCAGCCTGAACTGCAGAGTGATACCCTGTCTCAAAAAGGCAAAAACAAAAACAAAACATAAAAATGTACATAAAGCTCTGAGTGTGATGCCTGACAGAAGTTCAATGAATAGCAGCTGCGAAGACAGAAGAGAATAAAACAAACAAATAAACAAAAAGCTCATTTGAAACCAGCTTGGAAAGATGTAAATTTTTTAGGCCACGAAATATTCATTCTGGTAAAAGTCATTCTAGAAATCAAGCTTTTAATAAAAGATAATATATACTTGAAAAAGATGTGTTTGGTTTTGACATTCATATTTTGGATGATCCTGGAAAAGACACTTTGTCTTCTTTGGCTCAAATTTTGCAAAACACCCTAATAAGAACATTTACCTCTGACCTTTCTGGAAATATAGCGACTATTTGTTTTTCAAAGCTCAGTCATGGTTAGAAGCTCCCTACATCAAAAGTCAGTCCTATTCTTGTCTTCTGATAAACACATACAAACTCCAAATCACATGCACAAAAACCGATCATTTCAGACAGAGGAGAGGTGAGTCTTTTTCTTTGTTAAGGTAAGTCTTTTTGATTGATATGTTTAGAAGAATGTAGTCATCTTTGTTAAGAAATGTCAAGTATTGAGCCATTTGCACTGTTAGGAATTTCTTCCTTATAAATACATAGAGTATGTATGTTTCAGGTGCATTTCCTTCTGCTCTTGCCTTAGAAGTCTTTGAGTACAATTGTTTGCCACCCTCTGAATAAAACCTCTCCAAATATTGGAGGATTTATGACAGCTTTCTCTCCCTCTTCTCTTCTACAGGACAAATCACCCTGGTGCCTTTGACTTCTGCAGAGGAGGCTGGAATGCCCCAATTCTATTAAAGTACTTGGCACCCCATGGACCTTAATAAAATACTCTGGACAAACTGGTTCATGGACTGACTTTTGCCATAGATCTTATTTCCCAAACTTCTAAACATGCCTGTAGCTTTCCTGTCCAAGTTCAAATATAGTATAACACATCACAAGTGCTGAGAAGCAGGAAGTCCTTCACTGAATCTGGCACCGCAGTCTTGAATGGAAAATACCATTTGTTTCCTTGGCAATCTATCTTTGGTAAGTGGAAAGCACGGGGACCACAGGGTTAATGCTATTGTGAATGAGCCATGCTCCATCCTACTGGTTCTCAGAGGATAAGGCAGTGCGGTAAGTTCTACTAAAAGACCACAACGGGAAGCCAGTTAAATGTCCCAGTTGTTCAGCAGGAAGTTGGAGGGAAGGTCTAAAGGTCTAAAGGTCTCATTGAAAGGCTGCTTCTGCTCCACAACAAGTTTATAATCAGGGGTTGTCCTGCAGGAAGAGAAGGAAAGGACAGCAAGTAATAAGAAAGTCACTAGCTAGCCTGGAGGCTGGAAAGCAGAAGACCTTTCCAACATGTTAAGATCCAAAAGAGTACCTTGGAGTGTTTGTTTTGATGATATTTGCCTGTAACCCAGCAACTCAGTCCAGATGCCAGGAGCCCAAAGAGAACACTGCTGATGACTTGTGTAGGAAAAGAAAAAGAACTTCTTTTGTGTCCTTACTTGTATGGTTCTTCTCAAGGTGAGCAACGAGAGCTGGTCAGGACCCTTGGAAACTGCTGAGAACCCTTACTCATTTTTCTAACAATAGTCTGAATGATTTATATCACCACATGTGTTCACTGGTGGTTTCCTCTTTTTTATTTTTGAGGACTAGACACAAGTGGGAAATGTGAATCCTGAGCCAGAGTTAAGCCAATCTTTTAAAGCGATCAAATGAATTTTCCAGTCGCTATCCCCCCATCTTGAGGCTTTCCTCCCTGAGTCACTGTTTTCCCCTTTCCGAGGACCGTCCTTCTTACATGCAGTGCCATTATAAACTTTTGGACTTCAAGAGCTCCATGTCACTCAATATGGCAAGAGACTTTTGCTTTACACAGGATCCTTCTGCATAGTGAAAAACAAAAATAGTGTACTCCATATAGTCATTAGACCTATTACAAAATCACACAAGGGCATTCTCAGATGGCCAGTACCTTATGATTTCAACAGAAATGCAGGAAAAGGAGAATACTTTTGTTTTCTGACTCATTCTTTATAATCTTTGCAACCAGGAATGTTTTTATTCAAATCAAGCTAAATCTTTCCTTGTTTAGTGTGCTTATATTCTTTGGCTCAAAACTGTATGGAAATAAGGAAGTATGTGTATGTATGTATGTATGTATGTGTGTGTGTGTGTGTGTGTGTGTGTGTACATGCATGTTAGTGGTGGCATAGTTTGTTTTTATATAACCATCAACACTCAGCACTTAATTATCAAACAGTTCTTACCCTCAGCTTTTCTAGATGAATCAATCTAAATTCTTATGATTCTGCTTGCACTCTCCACACCTCTTACTTGGTATCTTACAAAATCACTTTGAATTAATGCATCTCACTATTTCATTTATCCAAAGACTTGGATTTCCCATGATATGTCGACTTAAGTGGAAAAATTACAAGTAAATTTCACTTGGCTGGATAACTTGATAAATGCAGTTTTCTGGCTTATTATTCACTACACATTTAATATTTGAAAAAAAAAGGAAATATTTTTGGCAATAATACAATGTGTAATTGAACTTGACCAGTCTGATGACTCAGATGACATTTTAGAATCCTGCATTGCTTCAATACCAGTCTTCAAGAGTCCATTATGCAATTTCACCTTGGTCACCTTTGCTGAGCCATGAGGAGGAGAGCCAGTTCTGCTAAGCATTTGTTAGCACACCACTGGCTTCTAGGTCACTGTTCTGGACATGAGTATCAGTTATCTGCACTCTCACATATGGAACAGTACAGTGGATGAAGAATATAGTAAATGAGTAGCCAAAGCACCCAAGTTTCACTCATGCTTAAAGTTGCAAAAGTGTAACCTGATCTTAATTTTATTGGGGAATTATTTTTTAGAGTTTAGAACCAAAAAAGTGTCCTCCTTCCATCAAAAGTGACCCAAGCTGGGCATGGTGACACACACCTGTAATCCCAGCATTTGGGAAACTGAGGTAGGAGACTGTTGCAGGTTCAAGGCCAGCCTGGACTACCAAGTAAGCTCTGCACAGCAAGACACTGTCTCAAAAAGACCAAACAAAAAAGTGATCCAAATAAACAAACAAAGTGACCCAAACAGTAATACATGTTGGAATAGTAGTGTGTCTTAAGTCTTCTTAAAAAGGTTAAAGGAACTTTACTATGTGAAGAATCCTTGAAAATCAGTAAGTAAAAGTTATGTACCTTAATATAAAATTTGGTGAAGAAATGCAAATGGTCACTTATTTTGAAAAATATGACATATGGTGATAGAAAAAAAATTACATTCCAGTATCTGCATGGCTGACAAAGCTTAATAGGATGTTCTTCACACGTGCAGTATGGAGCAACAAGAATTCCTGCACTACTAATGAGGGGTGCAAATATCAAATCTTTCCAAAGAAATTAGCAAAGTATGTCAAAAGCCTTAAAAATATGTGCAACCTGAAAATTTTCTCTCTGTACAATTTATCCTAAGAAAATATTCAGAGCTTGAGAACAGCTGTCCGACAATATTACATTGCTAAAGTAATTAGATTATTTATTTTCTAGCTATGTTACATTGAGCCATACAACAGTTCACATTTATGTAAACAAGGTAAAGAATCACGAATAAATCTGAAGTCAATGATTTTAAGGAAGTGAGCTCAGGGAACATCTAAGATCAGGATGGAATCAATTCATTAACCTAGATTCTTCACATAAAGAATTACTATAATTCAATTTAACTGAGGGTTTTCATTATCAAGAGCAAAATAAATTATAATTGTATTACACTGTTTACCAAGGCAGAAAACCATGCCTTAGAGACTAAGGGTTGTGAATTTTATTCTTCACACTAAACGGCCTTTCCTTCTACAGTATTTCAAATCAGCAGTATGTTCATGGTCCTTTTAGGAGGTTTTTGTTAAATGTTTGTATAGATACTGCCATGTTTATAGATAGTGCTGTCAACTCATCTTGGCCATCATTACCAGAGCCTTGTAGTCTTGCCCTTCCTGCTCCACCTCACAGCACAGTGCTTACCACTCTTGAATACCCAGTCCTTAATACAGCACATGAACATTGTCATTAACCCCTCTCAAAACATTCCCTTTCACTTCAAAGACACTTTCCCGTTGTTCTTGGCACCTTCTGAAACACTTCCCTTGATGTCCTGAATCAATTCTAAGCATCTACCAAGCATGGTGTCTTAGTTACCTTTCTCTTGCTGAGACAAAATACCTGACACCCAAAATTAAGGAAGGAAAGGTTTATTTGGCTCACAATTTGTGGGGATTTCAGTCCATCCTTGGCTGGCTCCAAGGCGTTGTGGCACAGGGCAGAGGACAACAGTTCATGGCAGCAGAACGTAGAAAAAGCAACCAGAACAAAAGGGAGGAATGGCGGAGAGGGGAGCGCAAGCCTCTTTCACTCCTTATACTGTATGCAAACTACCCTCCCCTGGGTGTGGCTAGGTGTAACACTCACACCCATAATCCCAGCATTGGATCATGATCAGTCATAAACTCTAAAAGTCCCCCCCCCATGACCACACGAGGCTTTGGGGGGACATCCAGACACAAACCATAACACAGGGTCATCTTGACTTTAGGGAAGAGGCAGAAGGCACACACTGCCAGATCCAGTGAATAAGGTAGATGAGGACATACCATAATGTTTTTAGGAGCTGAACTGACCTTTCCCTTTCCCTTGCACAGAATATTAAACATATGCCTTATCATTATTCAGAGTTGTTTCAATTTTTAATGTATACCTAACTTTTGTTATTGTTGGCAACCTACATGTTCAATTAATAATGAATGGACTATTTAGAGCATGAAAAAGACCAATAAAGTCTCAATCCTGCTTAGCAGATAATTATAAAACACTTCTGAGCTATCAAAATAAAAAGAAAAGAAAATGTGGATGAAGGAGAAGATTTACAAAAGAAATGAGTAGGTGAAAATCATCCTACAAAAAAGAAAGGTACTAAAAGATAAAATTGAACAATCAAGCACCAATTGTACTTGAGACTGAAAAGGAATTTGTGAAAGGCTAGAATCACTCTTCCTCCTGGTAGATTTCAAAGAAATTTGGTCTCTATTGTTTTGGTAAATATAAAAATCTTAGATCTCAGCTTTAAGGAAAGAATTAAATGAAGAAAACAACTATGTGTTTATAAACTTAAATATTTTTTAATTGCCTGACTAATTTTTCAGGTTGCAAAGGAAGCACCAACCAACTAAGACAGATATAAAAATAAATACAAACCCATGAGCCCAAATGAAGTAGAGGGGAAGAAAGGGTAAGATTACCTTGGGCTGTGAGGGTAAAAATTTGACATCACTGCCCCTCCCTCTTTCTTTCTTGACTTTCTGAAAGTAGCAAATGGAAGGATGGAAATATTTAGAAAAAAGGTGTGATGCTGCCCAAAAGGGAAATCGTGATTCTTTTCTGCTGCTAAATTCCAGTCCTACTGGGATTACAGTATATCCGGAGAAGACTAGAATGCTTGTAGAAAATATTATCAAGCTAGGAAGAAAACAATGAAAGACAAATATCAATTTGGCAAGTATATTTATACACACACACACACACACAACTAAAAATCAGTGAAAGATTCTAATAAATAATGTGCAATACAAAAAGAAATACGAGTTTTCAAGCAATTTTAGAAGATTAAAAACACATAGCACGTCTTTTATACTTTACAGCCAACAAAAGTCAAGTAGAACTCTGTCTTGGTTACTTTTCTCTCATTGCTGAGACAAAATACCCAACGCCCAAAATGAAGGAAGGAAAGGTTTATTTAGCTTACAGTTTGTGGAGGTCTCAGTCTGTACTTGGCTGGTTCAGAGGCAGAGTGGCACATGGCAGAGAGCAAACTGTTCGTGGCAGCAGAGCACAGCAAAAACAACCAGCAAAAAGGGAGGAATGGCTGCAAGCAGCCTCCTTTTCTCCCCTACATTGTAAACAGCCTACCCGCACCCAGGGGTGGTGAACCTCTGACACAATCTCCATGCCCTCCTCTTCCACAGGCTCAGGATGTTTAAAAGTAAGCACCCCAGCTTCCTGCTGAGTCACTCAGGCAAACCTCCAGGCTCCCCAAGTTGACACAATGTATCAACCATAACAAACTCTAAAAATGTTTGTTGTTTTTTTTTTGTCTTTTTGAGACAGGGTCTCACCATGCAGTTCAGGTTGACCTCGAACTCACTTTGTAGCCCAGGTTGGTCTCGAACTCACAATGATTCTCCTGCCACAGCTTCCCAAGTGCTGGGATTATAGGCATGCACCACCATTTTTAGAGCAAACTCTAAAAATCTTGTAGGCCAATCTCTCTCAATTTATACTTGGGTTTTTTTTTCTTTTTGTACCAGAAATTGAACTCAGGACCTTGTGCTTGCCAGGCAGGCCCTGTGCTGCTGAGCTATATCCCCAGCCCCAATTTCTCTTAATTTATAGCTGCCTTCTTACATCATTCACAGTATATGTACCTGATTTCTACCAGGATCTATGGGAGATGCTAGCCATGTAGGAAAGAACAAACAAAAGACCCTGATCTCAAAAAACTCATATCACAGTTGAGTGAGAAAGACAACATCCAAATTTTTTCAATGTCAGACAGTCCTCACAGAGATGGACAACTCATATATACATGCACTTGATGGGTCTTTGCGAGGTGGCTGTGATATAGTGGTGTGGGAAAGTGTGTGAGTAGATGGATATTTGTGTAGGGGTCTTGCTGAGGAGAACAAATGCCAAGAAGCAAGTAAGAGAAAAGAAACCAGGGAGGCTGGAGAGAGCCGAGCAGGGAAGAGGGCAACAGAAGAGCAGAAGAAACAAGATTGCATCACTCAACCGTCCAGGAGAGTCTAGCCTACTTTTGATTTTGTACAGAATGGGTTGCCACAGCATAGCAACTTCTTGATCTGATTTAGTGTGTGTACCAGGTCAGGCAGAATAAAGTTCAAGGGGTCAAGAGTGGATGCAGAGAGTTCCATCAGAAAGTTATTGAAATAATTCAGTCAAAAGATGGTGCTGCCTCGGTTCAGATTAGCCACAGAGAACTACAGACTGGCTAGATTTAGGATGTATTTTAAAGCAAAGGAACAGAACTTAATGACAGATTGAAGACTGAATGTGAGACAAAAATGAATTAGTAAGGTTTTAGAAAAAAAAGAAAAAAACACTCTCCAAGAATGCTGGAGGAATGACGATTTAATTCTGGATTTGATAACTTGGTGCTTTTTAGACAGTGAAACAGGAACGAATAGCCCTTAGATCACGGGTTCTGGCATCAGGTGAGTCAGACTAAAGATGTCAACTTTGGAGTCAGTGTGTACACAAGGTGATCAAAATACATGCTATACGCTTACATTTTTAAATTTTATTATAGTAAAAGATACATTCTCATTAATCCCCCTCAATACACTCTTCTCCACATTGAGCACGCTTATCCCACCACTCTTGCTGCTTTCTGAAGCAGTTCTGGGAATCCTCTTTTATGAGTGTCTTTATAAAGTATGATTTAAAAAATACAGTGAACACTGCTGCTGGCTGCCCTTCAGCAAAAAGGCGGGCTTAGGAAAACATGCTGGCGTGTACTCATCTGCTTCATTCGCTGGATCTCACACGAGGCAACTTCTGGCTCTTCCCCAAAGTCAAAAAGACCGTGAATAGTAAATATTGCTAGTCGGTTCAGGACATACAGGGAACCACAACAGCACAACTTAAGATACTGGCAAAAGAGGACTTCCTTAACTGTTTCAGAAAGTGACAAGAATCGGGCCAGGGATATAGCTTAGCAGCATAGCACTGCCTGACAAACATGAGGTTGTGAGTTCAATTCCGAGCACACACACAAAAAAGTGGCAACAATAATGGGATAAGTGTATTCAAAGTGAAGGAGAATATTTTTATGGCAATGCATCTCTAACTATAATAAAATTTAAAAATTTTTAATATCGTATGAGCCAGGAGTGGTGGCACCTGTAACACCAGCACCCAGGAGGCTGAGGCAGGAGGATCATTGCAAGTTCAAGACCAGCTTAGGCTACAAAGTTACCTCAAGGCCAGCCTGAACTGCATAGCAAGACCATGTCTCAAAAAAAGAACAACAACAACAAAATAAAATTTAATATCATATTTTTTGATCATACTTTGTTGTGGAGGGGGAATCTGGAGACCGAGCTTAGATTTCTTTAACAAGTAAAGGTAGGAAAATTAAGAAGGTAAAGCAAAGGGCATTTGCAAATGTACAGCTTATGAACCTGGAGGAAGCAGTCAGTGAGATCTAACTTAGTCCTGAGAAGATTTGAGCAGGAGTCATATGATTCTCATTCCCATGATTTTTCCATAGCACTGTCCTCTGCCTACTGCACTGCCACCTTGGCTGGGCCACAGGCAAGGCTTCCCAGGAGCTGCTAATTCATAATCAAATTCACTGCAATTTCAATGAGTAGAGCAGGAGAATATCACAGTTTGTGTTCTTTCATAAGTTGACCCTGAAGCAAGACTTTGACAGAGGCCACATATTAATGAGCCTGTTACTGTTCCGGGCAACTGGCTCAGTTTCATGGAGATCCTCTGAGAAACATGTAGAATGTGCTCTGGCATTGTCAGGAAGGTCAAGGTGGGGTCGCTACTCACAGATTCAGCGGTGGTGAGCTGCCCAGCAGGGGCGCTAAATACTTAGCATTCCCAAATCACTGTGCGGGTTCTGTGGTTCTAGCCAAAGATCCCCAGGCAGGAAAACAGAGAAGCAGGAATCTCTGAGGTAGGACGTTGTCTGTATCCCCTAAGAAATGTCCATCACAGCTACAGGTGAACCCAGAGGTGGGCTGCATGGATATGGGGATCTGATGCCGAGGACAAATCTGATTGTGGTAGCGCTGACTCACACTACTCGGTAGCAAACTGCACTTTATTTATTTTTAGAGCATGAGCTAAGACATTTGGGCGAATGATGAAGTGACATTTCTTTTAAGTGCTTGCTAGAGGAGAGAAGACTGTACTGGATGAGAAGGGTTTTTCTTGTTTTTTGTTTTTGTTCTTTACAATTCTTATATTTTAAGAGTAATAAAATGTGATGACTATTAAAAGCTAGAACATCCTGCTTGCATTTTTCTACCTAGGAATTTCTGGAAAATTTTCAAATTTCTGCTGTGTAGAGAAAACAGAAAATTACTGAAATACTAATGACATTCTTCTCTTTTTGTTATAAAATTTGTTATTTACATGTCTGTAGTACCAAAAAGGATTTCCTTTGACTAAAATAAATATCGGTGCTTTTTATTTTTTGTAGTGCTGCGGACTAAATCCATGAGACCTCTACAACTGAGGTGCAATTCCAGCACCTTTTTTATTGTTTTAGTTTAAGACAGAGTCTAAATTGCTCAGGCAGGCCTTGAACTCAGGCTACTTGTGCCTCAGCCTCGCATATAGCTGAGATTACGGGTATGAACTACTGCACACGGCTTAAATGTATTTAAAGAGTGTACATGTGTATATGACTATCTCACTGAAAGACAATTTTCATAACTTCATCCAGTGAGCTACTGCTATGGTCTCAAGAAATGATATTCCTCCTCTAATAAGTGATAGAGTTGATAGGTGTGTTTTAGTGAGATTCTTCAATGTGCGTGCGTGTGTGTGTGTGTGTGTGTGTGTGTGTATGCACACGTATGTGGGCTTGAACCTAGACCTTCATGCGTGCTGGGAAAGTACTCTGCCATTGAACCACAACCTTAAACCCCTTTAGCTTTATGCAGGACCTTATCCCCATACATATGCTTTCACGCTGCGGCACAGAGCTGAGCCTCCGAATTCTGGATTCCCGATGGTGAACTCTGCTATTCCAGAAAAATTGTGACTGCAAGCAATAGCGTGGAGAGAGATTTATTGAAAGCATAGCAGCATATCCTTTCCTGTAGGCCCTTGGGGTCATCCTGAAAGAGGACGAAACCACGAGAAGCACACCTGTGCAGATGTGTGGCTCTCGCTCTTCTAGAACTCCTCCCAACCCATCAGGATTCCCTGTTACCCTCTCATCCTGTCGAGGAGTTGCAGGTGAGATCACAAAACTAATGGCTCTCTCATCTGATGACATCAGGAACACCCAGCCTCTTTTATTTGTTTGTTTATTTTTTGTTAGTATGTACACGTTCAGAGGACATAGCAATTACCCTTATTGTGGGGAATTGGTAAATGTATGTAACACCTCTTAATTCCTTTTTGTCCTCTGCTCCTCCCATCCATAACTGCTCCTTCTATTTCCTGGTCCTCTTCGCATTTGCGAAAGCTCATTTCCATTGTTTTCTTTCAATTCGTTTTTTCACCCCCTTCTCCACCTTGCCTCCATCTCTTGGTCCCCTTTCTATTGAAAACAATCTCCCTATTTACTGTCGTTTATCTTTTTGTTTGCTCTCTATTTATATTTTGACTTTCCCGTGTCAGGGAAACCATGTGATATTTAAGTTTGTGTGTCTGCCATTTGCAACAGCTAAATCTTGGAAACCAATGCCCGTTGCTCAATGAATGAAACATCAAAGGATGTGTTTTTTATACAATAGAATACTACTCAACCATAAAGATGGATAAACTGGAGACATTTATAACTAAATGAATGGACCCTGAGACCATACTCTTCAATGAAATAAATTGGACAAATGTGTAAATATCGCATTGTCTCTCTGGTGTGAGAAACTGAAAGTATAAATACAAACCAAGAATGTATAATAGATATTGTGAAATAGGAAAAAATTGTTCAAAAGGAAAGGCAAACTAGGGAGGAAGGAAGGAGAAAGGAAGGAAGGGAAAAGAAAAAATGAGAAAAGAAAGATAAAATGGAAGCAAAGTTTTATAAACAAGAAGGGGGAAGAGGGGTTTAAGGGAGGGGAAGGGAATGCGAAGAAAAAAGAGGAACCAAGTTATATCAAGTAACAGATACAAATTCCCTATTATGCCTGTGATCATTATGCATATCTAAATTGCACCAATAAATTTAATAATTAAAGACAAAAAATTTCTATGTCCAGTTTAGTTCACTTACTATTATGGTGTCAAGGGGCATTCTCTGAATGCCCAACTTTATCCTTCTTTATGGCAAAGTAGTACTTCATCATATCTAAATACCATATTTTCTGTATTCATTCACCTGCTGATGGGCACTTAGGCAAGTTACAAGGTTTAAACACGGGAATGCATATATCACTGAAATATGATGACTCACTTTTTCAGGAATATACTTAGAAGGGTGAGCTTGATCCACAGGAATTTCTAGTTTTAGTTGTTTGAGGAATCACCATACTGATTTCAATTATACTGATGTACATTCTCACCAACACTGTGGTTGAGTTTCTCTTTCCCTTCAGCCATGCCTTCATAATGACTTATTATTTGGTCTCATGATTAGAGCCATTCTTTTTGGAGTAAGATAGAATCTCAGTATTGTTTTAATTTGCATTTCTCTAATGGCCAGAGATGTTAAAATTTTTAATTATTTATTGGCCATTTGCACTTCCTCTTCTGAGAAGTGTCTATTCATTTCAGTTGTCCAGTTTTTGATTGGGTCTGTTGTTTTGGGGATCTAAGTTTTTTTGAGTTCTTTGTATATTCCTCATGTTAGTCTTCTCTCTGAGGAGGACCTGGCAAAAGTTTTTTCCCATTTTATGGGTGGTCTTTTCACTATGTCGGTGATTTCCTTTGCTGTGTAAAACCTTTTTAATGTGATATGATCCTATTTGTTGTTTCTTGTACTAGTTCTGTGCCACTGGAGTTCTGCTCAGAAAGTCCTAGCCTACATCTATGTCTTCAAGGATTTTATCTATTTTATCTTTTAGCAGATTAAATGATTCTGTTTTAACATTTAGTTCTTTGATCCATTTTGATTTAGCTTAGTACATGGAGAGATGTATGGGTCTAGACTCAATCTCTGCCATGTGAATATCTAGTTTTCCAAGCACCATTTATTAAAGAAACTATATTTCCACCATTGTAAGTTTTTGGGCCCTCCATCAAGAATCAAATACCTGAATGTGCCTGGGATTGTTGCTCTGTTCCACTCCATTGACCCACAATTCTGTTGCTGTGCTGGTACCATGCTGTCTCTTTCACTATAGCTTTGCATTATAACTTCAAATCTGAGATCATGATGCCCCCTGCTTTGCTTTTGTTACACAGGATGGCTTTTTGCTATGCTGGGTCTCTTCTAGTGTCTTACAAGTTTTAGAGATTGTTTTCTCTAGGTCTGAGAGGAATGGTGCCCTTGTTTGGATTGGGATTGCATTAAGTCTATGTATCAGTTTTGGAAGTGTGGCCATCTTGATTATATTGGTTTCACCTATTCAAGAACATGGGATATCTTTCCATTTTTGGCGTCCCCTTCGATCTCCTTTTTCAAAGTACTGCAGTGTTGTTACAGAGGTCTTTCACTGCCTTGGTTAACTCCTAAGTATTTAATTTTTCTTATTGTTACTGAGAGTGGTATTATTTTCCTAATTTCTTTCTCAGTGAGTTCATTATTAGTGTACAGAAATGCTATTGATTTTTTGTGTTGATTTTGTATCCTGCTACACTGCTGTATTTGGTTATTAAGTTTAGGAGTCTTTTAATGGAATTTGTTGGGTCTGGTATATAAACAACTACAAGTAAAGATAGTTCGGGTTCTTCCTTTCCTATGTGTGTCTCTTTTCTTTCTCCTGCCTGTTTTTTCTGGCTAATGTTTCAAAGATTATGTTGAAGAAGAGGGGACAGCAGATAGCCTTTCCTAGTTCATGATTTTAGAGTGAAAGCATTACATTTTTCCCCATTTAGTACAATGTTAGCAATAGGTTGATCATAAAAGGTCAAATTGAGATAGGTCCTATTTTCTTCAGTGTTTTTGTCACAAATGGATGTTGGTTTTTGTTGAAAGCTTTTTCTACATCTGTTGAGATGATAATGTGATTTAAGAAAGAAAACAAACAAATATGTATTTTACTTTTATCCTCTGAGCAATATGTCATATCCCTGGTGATGTGTCCTTCCTGTTTTGGCCTATCCTCAACACATCTGTAAGGGTCAACACCATGCAGTTCTGTGTGCTAATTTTATGTCTACTGTTACTATTTTTCTATTCATTTTTACTCTTGCTCAGGTTTAACCATTTTTAAGGGTATTCTTTTATAATTTGCTCAGATTTAACTATTTTACAGTATTTAATCTTATAATTTTAATCCTTTGTAAGACTAGAAGACAAATAGAAAGAAAGGTGGAGCTGGACATAGTGGTATTCTTATAAGCACAGCATTCTGGGAAGTAGAGGCCCAAGGATCAAAAGTTCAAGCCCAGCCTGAACCAGTTATCAATCTAGTGAAACTCAATCCTCTCTCTAAATTAAATATGAAAAAGGGCTGGGGATATATCTCAGTGTGAAAGTCCAGGGTACAATCCCTAGTACCACAGGAAGAGAGAGAGAGAGAGAGAGTAGGTAAAATGTATGATTTGTGACTATTTAGAAAGAAATGAAATGATTATTGGATCTCATATGAGCTCAATAAGACCAAATGAAGCTAAATGAACAATGACAGAATGACATATTCTAATTTCAATAGCATGTATTCTGTTTTTCATAATATAGCAAGTCAGAGGCTAATTTATCTAGGTGAATTCATCCCGTACTGAATACTGATGACAAATACGAGAATTTACTGAATAATGATAATTGTCTTAGTTATTTTTTTCATTGCTGAAACAAAATACCTGACACCCAAAGTTAACAGAGGAAAGGTTTATTTAGCCCCCAGTTTGTAGATTTCAATCCATAAGCAGCTGGAAAGCAGGGTGGCACATGGCAGAGGGACAATGGTTCATGGTGGACAGAAGGCAGCAAAGCAACAAGGGACCTTAACAGCATGTTTCTGCCCTTTTTATTTTATTCTGACCATGTAGGGCAGGTAGGGCTCACACCCTTAATTCTAGTGACCTTGAGCTGAGCTTTACACCGTTAATGCAATCCCAGCACCACACACTCAGCCACCTCTGAAACAGCCCCACCTATGACTGCATGAGGCTTTGGGAGGATCTAGACTCAAGCCATAACAATAACAAAAGAGGACTGATTAATGAACATCTCCCAAGTTGGAAAGAGGTCACTGACAACACAATTCAAAACTCCCTTTTTTGCCTTGATCCTTCAAAGAGAGCAGAAAAACGTTTGATTCCCCGAAATGAGGACTTTATAAAATTGAAGAGCTACCTAATAAATTGGAATCCAACATCAAGACTTAAAAACTTTGACAGTTTGAAATGATAGACGAATTTTTTAAAATATTATATGTAATAGAGAGTAATAAGGTCTTGTTTTAAGAACTTAAATTTTAAACTGGGGATGGTGGTGCATACCTGTAATCTAGTTACTTAGGAAGCTGAGGCAGGAGGATCATAAGCTTAAGGTTAACTGGGGCACCTTAGCTAGGCCCCATCTCAAAGAAAAAGAAAAAGACTTTCATGTTTTCAGACATGATGCCATATGTCTACAACCCTAACTCCTCACGGGACAGAGACATGAAAGTCACTTGAGCCCAGGAGTTTGAGGCTAGCCTACGCAATATACTAAGACTCTATTTCTTAAAAGTTCTAATTCACAATCTTAAAGTGAAGACCTAAATAGACCAAAATTTATAAAGATAAAAAAGGTAGCAGAGTGTAGAAGGAAGTGGTGTTGATATAAGCAAATGACATCCTGTTATCAGAAGCTAGAACGAGCACAACAAATATTACTTGAAGTTGATATTCAGATGAAAGTCAAAGTTTCTCTGCACTCTCATGCCATTGCACTGTTTTATTTTAAAATCATGTCAGTTAAAGATGACATCAGATGCACATCTGGAAAAAGATAATTAGGCTAGGGAAGGTTCAGGAATCTAGCAACAGTTTAAGGAACTGAAGATCTGTAATGTGGAACAACAACCAAAAGTTAGTTTGAGACAGAGTGGTTTCCAGTTTGAAGACTATGGGCGATGCATAGTTTGCAGACTTTGGAAGGACTCTTCCATAGAAAGAACAGTCTTCCCGTGCTCCTCCAGAGAGAAAAATCAGGATGATAAGCTGTTTGAGGGTAGAAACCATATTTTTAGCATCACTGTGTCCCTGGCAAGTCCAGTTACTCTGGAGGTGTTATCCGATGCTTGTTCAGGTATATAAGTCAAACTGAAGCACCCTAGAGAGAACTTCACAGAAAGTAAAAGGGGTGGCTTTTGATATACAGAGTTTCTTATCCTTGGAAGTGTGCCAGAAGTGAAGACAATAGAGTGTACTAGTTCAGATTACGAATGAGGACTCTGGGATAAAGCTGCCCTAGGTTCAAATATCAGTCCTGTGGATTAGCTGTATGACTTCACACAAATTAATTTCTCTGGCTAATTTTTGTGGGGTTTATTTTTACAGTACCAGGGATTGAACTCAGGACCTTGCACTTGCCAGGCAAGCGCTTATTCCACTGAGCTATATTCCCAGCTCATAAATTAACCTCTCTGGGTCTCAGATTCAGTCTATAAATTGTGTATGACAGTAAGTAGCTTTCAGTTTTTTGTGAGTTTAAATTGAGATAACATCTATGAGGAGTTTGTATGATGACTGGAATAATAGTAAATGTTCGATAAATTGTAGTTATTATTCTAGCAGAAATTATTTGACAATCTTCTAAGAATGTTGTGGAAGGGATTCTGGCATTGGATGGATATCTTAGTCCTGCCCTGTTTGAAGGTTCTTTGATTTTGTGACTTCTCACCATTATTCTCTTCTATTTCCTGAGCCTGTTATAAATGGTGCTAGGGTTGCATTTATCTCACTAAGATAAAAACTAAATTAAAGCAACCCTTTAACTTCTCAACAGGACTGTCTCTGCTGATCTTTACACCTCAAAGTTTCTAGCACACTGACTAATATAAGTGAATAGTACCATATTCACCTTATAAATAATAATCACACAACTAAATAGTTAATTAATCTGAAAATGTAGACCCATATCTGCCATCTTTCAGTGAAATTTCAAGTACAAATGCTTGATCAAATCTGTTGGACCAACCCATGCTTCCTCTAAACCAAAACAAAGAAACCAAATGAAAATGATGATCATGCATTTGTCCATATGCTCAGCCATTTAAGAAACTAAATTTTTTGAGCATTTGCTAGGGGCCAACTGTTTTTCATAATATCTCATTTGATCTGTTAACACATTTATAAAGTAAGTACTAATATATGACTTAACTTATAAAGTAAAGCCTCTGAGAATTAAAAATCCCAGTCACACAGTATCTGCAGATACATACAGATGTTAAACCTAAGTCTAACTCACACACTGAGCTATTGCTTTAAAATATTTTTAATTGCAACAGTAATATGATACCTGCTTGTTTTTTAAAATTCTGAACAGTTTGAAATATCAACTAAAATATTTAAACTCTTTTAAGGCTAGTTTTTCCCCAGCCAATCTTTTGTATGAATGTACTCCAACCTTTCAAAAATTGTCTATAAAAGCATCTTTTATGATTATGTTACATGTATTTATATACATATATGACTAAGATCCATAGACATAATATGTAATACCAATGCAATGATACTGAAATATAAAACATAGCATTTAAAAGTGAATGATGCAGGTTTTTTAATTTAATGATAACCTTGAACATTTTTCTATATTAATACAAATATGCCCATCTTTTATTTTTGAAAGTGTAAAAACAAATATTTTTTCTGATCATTTTCTTTATTACTACGTATTTATAGTACATAATGTTTACATTCCTTGTACGGATGTGCATAATACATCTTAATTCCTTTGTTCATCCATCTTAATAGTAATGAACACAGAAATTTGTAGTGCAAAGTCATATACTGTACTTTATAAAATATGCTTATTATGTTGAACATTAACACAATTTGTACTACTTTTTCTCTTATTACAAACAATAAACACCTTTGTAAGCATATGCAAATATTTCTGTTGTTTAGAGTCATTGAAGTGTAGTGTCTGAGTCATAAAGCTATGGATATGACTATTAGCAGACATTGCTCCGCTGGCCGCTAAATCACAGTGCAAACTGATATTTTCATGAACTTAGTATTATCAACACTAAATATTAACAGTTTTTAACAATTTGACAAACTGGTGAGTGAAATTTTCTTGTTATTATCATAACTTTTACTTCTATGGTTATTAGAGATAGAATATCTTTCAATATATTTTGCCAATTTTGTGCACTGTCTGAGAACTGCCTAATGACATTCTATGCCCACTTGTAAAATGTAGATTGTCTTTTTTATGGAACCATTGGAATGCACTGAAATAATATTTCTTGTTTGTTGTTGTTATTGTGTTGTTGTTGTTGTTGTTAATATTTCTTTTTTATTATGTATGTTGTAAATATTTTTTCCAGGCTACCATTTGTCTTTTAACTTTTTCACCTGTGAATTTATTTTGTCTTCTTGAGGCAAGGTCTCACTATGCAATTCAGGCTGGCCTTGAACTCACTTATGTAGCCCAGGCTGCCCTCGAACTCACAAAGATCCACCTCCCTCAGCCTCCCGAGTGCTGGGATTACAGGCGTGTGCCACCATGCCCAGTGTTGGATTCTATTTCTTCTTAGAAACTTCTTTCACCCTCAAGACTGTAAAGGTATTCTCCTGTGGCATCTTGCTATGTTTATAATTGTAGTCCACCTATGAAATTTATTTTTGTACACAGTGTGAAAAAGGGATATAATAATTTTTCCCAAGGGAGGACATGTTTTCCAAGATTAAATCTAAAATAATCAATTGCTTCTGATTGATCTGAAACATATATTTACTGCATCTTAATCTTCATGTGTACAGCGGCTGCGTTTGGACTTCGCATGATGCACTGCATGTCATTCTCTGTTCTGTTGTTTGTGTTTTATTCTTGTGCTACTTCTACACTATTTTTGTCGCTGCATAATAAATGTTATGGTACCTGATGGGGAGTTAGGGTACTTATGAGCAATGTTTTCATAAATGCTTCTTTCCTCATATAAACTTAGGAGCAGTTACCAAAGTAAGAGAAAACTGGGCAATTTAATTATGACTATTGTGAATTTGTAGATGATTATGTAGAAAACCAACACTTGACCATATTGAGAATTTTTATATAGAAGTATGATATGCCTTCACTTCCATATCTTATAAACTTGCAATGAAATTTCTAAATATTATCATATAGGTTTTATACATTTCATTTATATTCTAAATATTTTATTTTACTTTCAATACTAGGCCCTGAACCCAGGACCTTTGCATGGCAATATATACCCAGCAATTCTTGTTTGTTTATTTGTTTACATTAATTTTTTTCTTGTCTTTTTGAGACAAAGTCTCACTATGCAGTTCAGGCCATCCTTGAGCTCACTTCGTAGCCCAGGCTGATCTTGAACTTGCAGTGATCCTCCTGCCTCAGCCTCCTGAGTGCTGGGATTCCAGGCGTGTACCACCACACCTGGCTGTATATATTAGTTTTGAGACA
This sequence comes from Dinomys branickii, assembly GCA_004027595.1. Classification (NCBI taxonomy): domain Eukaryota; kingdom Metazoa; phylum Chordata; class Mammalia; order Rodentia; family Dinomyidae; genus Dinomys; species Dinomys branickii. The sequence goes on from PVLD010000101.1 coordinate 139,472, forward strand.
ATGTCTTGACAAGTTTTTAAGTGGCCAGGGCTGGGTTTGGACATGCAATCCTCCTGCTTCCGACTCCCAGAAGCTGGGATTATAGGTGTATACTACACCTGACTTATTTTATGTACTTTTTAAAATTGGCATCTGAGTGATTGGGGTTTTCTATCTGCACTGCCTCTTTTGGGTACTGGGAATTGAACTCAGGACCTCATGTTTGTCAGGCAGGCGCTGTGCTGCTGACCTAAAACCCCAGCCCTTGTTATATATCTTATATTTCCATTTTACCTCGTCTAGTAGCATTCGCTGGGAGTTGTGCACGGTACAGCCCGCTGATACTTCTCCCCTTACTAACAGAACCCTGATTTGGTTTGAAAGCATCAGTGTGTCGGTTCCCAAGGATGGCAGGCCAAAGGATTGTCTTTTGCTACACGTGCAATGTTTCCTACTGCATTTGGTACTTGCGTTTACTAAACATGCGGTAGGAGAACTCATAAATTTTACCCCCTGATCCGAGGAACCCCACTTTGTGCCTCTCTGTTCTTTCTTCATATTGTCAATGCTGGTGAGCTCACAGCGCCTGTTGGAATAGCTGTCCCATGAGGCCACAGATATAGTCATAAAAAGGCAACACTTTGCGAGGATAAGGTAGAAAAGTGCGAAGTGCTGAGACCCTTGAGGACATTAGTGAACCGCTGCACACATTGATGAACTGCCATTCCCTGAACTCCCTTTTCAGGAAACAAGGCTTAAACTTCAGCTAATTCAGCTTTTCTAACTACAACCAAATGCATCCAAACCTATTTAGATACTTCTGGCATATGGAAAAATCATTGATTTTTGTGTGTTTACCTTATATTGAGCTCTCTGATTGAACTCTAATGAGTTCTATGAATTTTTCAGAGGATTGTTTGAGAATTTCTATTTGCCTTTGCAAATAACTAAAATTTGGTCTTCATCTTTCTAGTAGTTCTTTGTGTCTCTGAATTATCTCAAAAGCTGCAACCTTAATGAATTGTTAAATTGTTTCAGTAGATAGCAGAAATTTTTTTCTTTTTAATTATTGACCTTAATGCTTCTAATATTTCAAGAGTGAAAGTTTTGCTATAATTTTCCAGTAGAAAGCCTGATAATGGGAGAACTATCTTAAATTATTAAAAATTTATTTTGTTTTTAACCAGAAATAATTATTAAATTATATCAACTACTTATCTGACCAATATCAAGATAATCACAAGGTTGTTCTATGGAGTTCAGCTAATGCAATGAACTTGATCTATAGATTTCCTGGTTTTGAGCATCCTTACTTTTCTGGAATTAGCTTATTTACTTGTGAAGGATCATTTCTTTCATACATTGTTGGATTTTTTAATGTAAAATTGGCTATATAGGAATTTTGCTTCTATCTGTCCACGTTGCTACAAAGGTTTTTTTATGTATTTGGCTTGCTTGTTGGATTGTAAGATGTCAGACACAGAGAATTGAGTATGAAATCTTCAACAATATGGGAGGTCTACTATTATGTCTCAAGTTCTAGACTTTTCATTTATTACTTTTGTAACAAACAGAGTTTAAAGATAAATATATACATATAGTTTACAGGATAAGTTAACAATTTCTGTGTGGTACAGCAGAATTTACCTACTGCCAAGGCTGAGGGTATGGCTCAATATTGAAGTATTTGCCTCACCTGCATGAGACCCTGGATATTGCAAAAAAAAAAAAAGAATAAATAAATGATAAGACTATATCTATTATTCTTAGTCTGACAATGTTTTACCCCACCTCAGTGTGAACCCAGGCCTTGTAAACGGCCAAGCACATGTTCTAGCACCGAGCTATCCTCCCAGTCTAGTATGTCGGTTTTTGTTTCTCAGATGGTAATTGATTTTTTTTTCTAGAAATGTTTCATTATTATATAGATTTTTAGAAAACTATTCTTTCCCCCAAAGACTCTCCAATTTATTAATATAATATATGCAGGTCTTTTAAATTTCTGCATCTGTAGCTATGTCTCTTTGCTTATTTTAATCTGATATATTTGGGTTTTTATCATATTTAACTGATCTTTAACATTCAGTTGCTAAATGCCTTGTTCACTGTCACAGAATTCTTTTTCTAATGCTCAATGCTTCCTATTTAAATTTACTTAAAATTTTTATTGTAGCTTCTTTAATGCAAGTGTATATATCGGGGTGTGGTGATGTACATCTATAATCTCAGTACTCTATGAGGCTGAGACAGGAAGATCACAAGTTGGAGCCTAGACTAGGCAAGTTAGCCACTTGGCGAGACCCTGTTTTAAAAAAGGGTGAGTTGACTGTGGATGTGGCTCAGTGTGAGGGTTCTGGGTTCCATTCCTAGAACAACAAAGGAGAAGAAAATAAAATGTAAAATGTGTGTTTTTAATATTTTGTTTTCTAATACATTTAATAGTATTAACTTTTATTGCACTATCGCTGAATTACGTTACATAACTTTTGATATGCAGTATTCTTACTATTATTTTACCTATTTATTTATTTTTTGGTACCGGGAATCAAACTCAGGACCTTGTAATTGCCAGGCAAGCACTTCTGCCACTGAGCTATATCCCCAGCCCTATTATTTTTATTTAAATATTTTTTTTTTTTTTTGGCGGTACTGGGAATTGAACTCAGGACCCTGTGCCTGCTAGGCAGGTGCTTATTCCACTGAGCTATATCCCCAGCCCTTAAACAAGTTTTTTTTTTTTTTTTTTTTTTTTGCGGTACTGGGGATCGAACTCAGGACCCTACGCTTGCTAGGCAAGTGCTTATTCCACTGAGCTATATCCCCAGCCCCTATTTTTATTTAAATAGGCTACAATTTTATTTCTGTATTTTCTTAAACTAAGAGTTAACATGAAATGTATTTTTAGTAGATATTTGTATTTGTGTTTTTATCCACTGATAATTAATTATTAGTTTTATCCATTCTATTTTATTTTATGTTGATTTTTGTTTTGTTTTTGAGATAAGGTTTCTCTGAGTAGTTCAGGCTGGCCTTGAACTCAATACATTGCCCAGGCTGGTCTGAAACTAGCAATGACCCTCCTGCCTTAGCCTCCTGAGTGCTGGGATTACCGGCCTGCACCACCACATCCAGCTTTACTTGAGATATTCGTTGAGTTTATACATCTTTTCCATGTGTAACTGAATAACTTTCCTTTTTAAAAATATTTCGTGGATACTAGAAAAGAATGTGAGACACACAGTTCTAATCACACATCTCTTTAATCAAGCTTAATAAATGTGCAACCACTCAATTCTTCAGCATCTTTTCATATCTGAAGGTCACTTAATTTCTGGTATGATTCGTATCTACATGTCCCTTTAAAGCCTCATGCCGTCATACCTGGGGTTTTGGAAGGTAATTGGATTATGAGTGCTTATAGCTGATTGGCTGTTAGGCCCGAGGATCTGGTCTGGAGAGGGGATTACTGGGGCGTGGCCAGGAAGGGCACAGGAGGCTTTATCTCCCTCTGGGCTTCTGACTTGTCTCGCTTGCTCACTCTCTGCCTCGCTGGAATTCCTGTTCCTCCACCACCCCTATGCTCTGCAGTCCTGGCTTGGAGCCTGCTCACTTTGGACTGAAACCTCTACAAACTGTGAGCCAAAATAAGCCCCTCCTTTAATTTGTGTGTATCGGCTTTTTATCCCATCAATGAAGAACGTGACTACGATAATTTCTCATTTGTTTTAATGAGTGTCAAAAATCTACAATTATCATTGTAATTTTGTCAGTTTCTCTCTTTATATCTATATATCTATATCTCTCTCTATATATATATATATACATATGCACAGATATACTTAGTTCACAAATTTAGCATACTGGGTATAAAATGGTGAATTATTCCTCTACCAATGAAATTTTTTTCATTTTTCACTGTAAGATTTTTGACCTTGGATTTTATTTTCATCTGACAGTAGTATATTTTCTCCGGCTTTATTTTTGAGAATATTTGCCTGATTTCTGGTTAGTTCCTTTTAGATTAAAAATTTCTAGTAATTTAGCTTAATTACTATCTGTCTGTTCTTGGACTGTCTTGCTTTTTAACAAATTTCATTCAGAAATTGGTAGATTTTTGTCACTGTCAGATGTGGGGAGGATTGAACAGGCCACTTAATAAGCTTGATTAAAGTTTGTGGTTATCTATTTGTCTTAAGAGTATGAATTCTAAATCTCAGTAAGAGAATTTAATCCTTTAACATTTATTCTGAAAGTTGAGTTAGAAATAGTAACAAATAGTTTTATTATTTATTTCTGGCATTGTGTTTGTATTTTCTATTATCCCGTCTTCTTGTTTGTATCTTTTATCCCTTTCCTTTTTATTCGATTAATTGATTTTGTTCTTTTCCTTCCTGAACTTTGAAGTTATTGCTTTACTACCTCAACTACTTTCTCAAGATTAAACAAAGCCTAACAACATTTAGGACTGTAAATCCTGAGGTTCTGAATCCTAAATCCACCAGCAATAAAATCCTAAATCTAACACAATAAAACTGATTGCAGATAGCACCATTTTTTTGTCATTGTTGAGTATTAAAATGCTAACACAGCTGGGCGTGGCGGACCCACGCCTGTAATCCCAGCATTTGGGAGGCTGAGGCAGGAGGATCACTGTCAATTCAGAGTCAGCCTGGACTACAGAGTGAGTTCAAGGCCAATTTGAACTACATAGTGACGTAGTGAAACCTTGTCTCAAAAAGACCAAAAAAAAAAAAAAGAAAAGAAAGAAAGGTGTCAAAAATTTTTGAATGGATTTGTATGGTACATTTTATGGAAGGACAGAGGTAACATTTGAGGGCATGAGCTAAACATGTATAAATGTTGAGTGACTTCAGTCTGAGAAGTTACCTGACATATAGATGATAGATTATGTATATATATAAATATGTGTTATAGATATAACTTTGCCCCAAGTATTTTATAAAATCTAAACAATCTTCAATATGTTGATCTTTTTTGTTTTCTGTTTTCTTTTTTTTCTTCTTTGGAACTGCAGATTGAACTTAACACTGAGCAACATTTCTACCCCTTTTTAAAATTTTTTAAGACAGGGTCCTGCTAAGTCACTAAGTTGCCCAGGTTAGGCTTGAACTTACTGTCTTCCTGCCTCAGCCTCCCAGAGTGCCGGGATCATGGGCATGTGCCGCCAAGCCCTGCCCACTATTTTTTTTTATCTTTTTCAGTTTATGAGAATGAATCTGACTATAAATGAGTAAATAAGAAGAACAAGTTTGCTAACCCAGAAAAACATAAATGGAAACAAATGGCTAGTCTAGAAATATATAAAATTTTATTGTGTAATAAAAGTGACATTTCAATTAAGTGGGTAAAGGAAGGATTTTTTAATGATGCTGTGATAACTAGTTAATGATTTAGAAAACAATTATGTTTGATCTCTACCTCATATCACATATTAAAATAATTTCTATGTAAATTGATAGAGTGAAATGTGAAAATAAAAATCTCAGAATTAATTAAAAAAGCAAGTTGATGAATAGTTGTTCTATCAAGGCCTTTAAAATCTTTTCTAATATTACACTAATGGTAAAAACATAAAGAATTGATTGATTCATCTAAGCACACAAAAATAATTTTTAACTGGGCTTGGGAAAGTTATAGCACAGTGGTAAGTCACTTTCTTCGCGTGCAGAAAGCCCCATATTTGACCCCTAGCACTGGGAAAAAAAATCTGCATATCAGAAATAATTAGTAAGAAAAACATTTTATTATGTATTATAGAGATTAATAGCTTCCTTTTTACTAGGCAGGTGCTCTACCATTGAACTAAGCTGGATCTTCCCAGACCTGGGGTTCACATTCTTAATCTATGAAATAACATCACAAATGACTGTGAACACACACAATAAAAAGTCAGTAAAAAGCATAAACTATCGAAACACAAGAAGGAAAATACAGAGGAAAGAGTTATTGTCTTTGTGTTTGGGGACTAAATATGGTTTTTCTTTTTTTAAAGACTTCTGTATTCACTAAACACACACACACATATATAACTAAATATTGCTAAATGCATATATATTACTTTTATAGTCAGAACAGCCTATATATTTATGTAAGCACATATGTGCCAAAGCCACATTACTTAGCATTTTATTTCATTTTATTTTTTAGTTTTTGGTCTTTTTGAGACAGGGTCTCTCCATGCAGTTCAAGCTGCTCTTGAGCTCACTCTGTAGCCCAGACTGATCTCGAACTCACAACAACCCTCCTGCCTCAGCCTCCCAAGGCTAGGTGTGCGTCTGCTACACCCAGCTATGTTAGCATGTTAATACTTGACAATGACAAAATGGAGCTACCTGGAATCAGAACTTTCCAATTCAAATCCCAGTTGAACAACCTTGGGCAATTCACTGAACTACTTTGTGACTTGGTTTCTTCCAATATAAAGTAGTAAATAATCTTGTCACAAGGGTTGTGAAGAACAATTTAAAAACCGTATGTGGAAGGTTGGAGGTATGCATTAGTAACAGAGCATTTGGCTAACATGTAGAAGGCCCTGGGTTCAGTCCCAGGAACGGGGGGGGGGGGGGGGGGGGGGGGGGGGGGGGGGGATGTGGAAATGTTTTGGGAGGCTCACTCACAGATCAGAGGTCGTTGTCACTGATCTAATGCCTTAGGGCTTCTCCCAGCCTCCAGGAAGAATTTGCACATCTTCTCACACAAACACCACATCCCTGTGCCTGGTAAGTGGTTGTGTTCCTGAATTGTGCTGGTGGCAGCTGGAGGTGTCTTGGATTTTGCCATGTCCTCAATTAAAGGGACAGGGTCATTGACTAGATCCTGGCTGAGGCTATTTGGTCAAGCGAAACAGTAATAATCATGACTGCCATCTTCCTTGCTTGCCAGATCCTTCACTAGTCCATTCTAGTATCCATGGAGTTAATTTAATTACCCAGTTGATATCATGTTAATGACATTAAAAAAGTCCTGACAAATTTCAAATTCTCCACTCCATAATCAGTCAAATAAAAACACTGGCCGACCTCCCTTTTTAGTAATAGAAGTGATTCCTTTGTGAGTGTTCTGTGATAGAGTAAATGCAGAAGGACCAAAAGAATCAAATTTTCTTTCATATGTTTCCTGATATACAGAACAGGCCTGTTTCACCATTTATATCCCTATATGAATGAAAAGTAGAATTATAATTTTCCACATGAAAAATCATATGCCCTCTTTGTTGTTTTCTCCTCTGCTTCTGGGTTAATAAAAATCACTTTAGTTTGCAAGATAAAGAGAGAAAAAGGTGGAGGGTAAGATGAAATATTTCCAAGGGACAGCAGATGTTGATACATTCATGGACAACGCAATCTTCTGAGGCTCGAAAAAACATCCGAAACTGAAAGTCATCAAAAGAATTTAAATTAAATGTTTATTATTGGTCATGTAAAGTATAGGGTTTCATTTCTTGGAAACCATGGCAAGAGAGGAAGGCAAGAAGGGAAAAGGAAAGGTAAGAGAAGGAAGAAGATAAAAAGTAAAGTATTTACTTTAAATAAAAATATTTATAAATAAAATACTTATTTTTATAAATAAAATATTTATTTTTATAAATAAAAAGGAACATATTTACTTTAAATACAAAGTAAAGGAGGGAGGAAGAAAGGTAGCAGAGATGATCACTCAGCCTTTGGTTCAGTAGCAGCCCCAGAAATCTCTGTTGCCAAACTGGGCGAACTCGGTGCTGGATGAATAACCATGGAAGGGAAGAAGGAAGTTTGGGTCTTAGCTTTTTCAGTAACTTGCTCTGTAACCCTGGGCAAATCATTTTTCCTTCAGATCCTTTCCTCGTCTGGAATAGATTAGCGGTTTTCAAATTGTGCTCCAGCAGAACACTGCTGACCAGAAGCTACATCAATGAACAGTGGTTGTCTATACAACTCTCAGGAAAATGAAGTGAAATAAAATGTTTCCTCTTTGCTGTAGTTTATTTATTTATATTTAGTATAACAACTCCTGCATAGTAGAGATTTTTCCGAGTATACTCAACTGTTTTTTCAATCTGAGACAGCAGTAAACAAAATTTACTTAATTTCAGGATTTTGTCTTCCGCTTGTGAGAAATATTTTGCCCTGGTGTCACATGTCCACCAGAGTTCTGACAAATGACAAGGTGAATTAATAAGCTGCAAAGACGTAACAGTAGCAATGGAAAATTTTAGATAAAATTAATTATACTTAAGTTAAATTTTTTTCATGATTATTGGTCTTTTGATTTGTTTAAATACTGTTGGTTTTCTTTTTATCATGAACACATCTTCTGCTTTTGATTTTCTGGACTAGATAGTTGTCTTAATTCCAAATTTAGAGCTCCATCTACACTTCTTCACAGTAAAGATTTGCCGGACAGAGCTGATCTTAGTTTACATACAAAGTTCCATGTTCCGTGCCCTCCCTGCTGTCGTTGTTTGTTCATTGGATCTTTTGTTTGTTTGTTTTTATGATGGTGCTGGGGATTGACCCTAGGGCTGGGGCAAGTGCTCTGCCAATGGGCTACATCCTGAGGCCCCTTGTTCCTCATAAGCATTTCCTGTAATCCTCCCACAGCAATTCTAAAAGTTTTTAATACATTCCTCCTTTACAGATACAGAAAATGATGCATGGACCCACACAGCACGCATTGAGACTACGTCGAAGGTCATCATGAATAAAAACAGGAGCTAGAAAGTAATGAGTAATATTTACTGCTAGGTGTGGCTTTTGTCTTCTTTTTTTCTAAGCAAATGTTCTCATTTATTCTAAATAAATTCTTACATTAAGCCTGCTCTTCGAAATGAGCAAATGTTCAGTGTAAACATCAGAAAGATACTATAAGATAAATTAACTGTGCGTTTCAGACACTGAATCCAGAACGAAGGAGTAACTTCCCTTAAACACTGTTTTTAGCAACTTGGTGAGAAATCAAAGGGCCACCTAGTGCACAGAGAGAATGTATGTGGATTCTGTATTACGGCACTAACACGGACTCTAGGAGTGACCGGCCCAGGCTGGCAGTGGGAGGCAGTCAGGTGAACTTGGTACTAGAGTCAATATCCTCTGACCGGATGTGCTGAACTCTGAGGCAAGGCTGTTTGGGAAATCAAATGTACAGAAAAATTCAAGCTGTGTGTGTGTGTGTTTCTTTCATAAATTAGACAAACATTTAACCTGGTCAGGCTTTATGATGTAGGAGTTTTATGCTGGCAAATTCTAAATTTTTCTTATTGCAAATGAGACCACTTTATTGAAGAAACACTTAAAAATCTGGAAAGCAGCCTGCGTAGTGGTACACACCTGTAATCCCAGCACTTGGGAGGCTGAGGCACCAGGATTGTTGTAAGTTTGACGCCTGTGTGGGCTACATAAGAGAGTTCAAGGCCAGCCTGAATTGCATAGTGAGACCCTGTCTCAAAAAGACAAAAAAAAAAAAAAAAAAGAAAAGAAAAGAAAAGCCAGGATGGAATAAATGTATGTTATGTGTACATTTATATTATATATGGGACACATATATGTTATATGTTATATATAACATATATATGTCCCATAATTATATCACCTAAAAATATTACTTATGATGTTGTTCAGAAAAACTGTTAAGACTTTGACTACATATGTTTTCTGATATTTTTCAATGCCTCGTATATATATACACAGTTATAAATAGGAGATCCTATATATTGTTTTAAAATTTGTTTTTATTATCAAAAAATCATGTACATATTACAGTATCATTTAATATTTCCGAAAGAATTTGATAGCTATACAATTTTCTACTACATACATAAACATAATTTCTTAAAACAATCTCTTGCTATAGAGTACTAATGCCACAATAAACCCCTTTTTACATGAAATTTTGTTGACAGTCATAAATATTTTCCTCAAATCAGTTTCTAAACATTAGATTTTAAGGTTACTGTTTGAGGAGTGTACCAGAAATCAAACTCAGGACCTTGTGCTTCTGGGTAAATCTTGTGCCATGGATCTATATCCCCTGCCTTGGTTAAATACTTTTAATACATTCAGAAAGGTTGAAATTGTTCACAATTCAACTTTAGAGAATTATAGGGTTGGAGCCAGGTATGGTGGTGCACGCCTGTAATCCCAGCACTTGGGAGGCAGAGGCAGGAGGATTGTTGTGAGTTTGAGACCAGCCTAGGCTACAAATCGAGCTCAAAGCCAGCCTGAACTGCATGGTGAGACCCTGTCTCAAAAAGACAAAAAAAAAAAAGAGATAATTATACAGTCTATTTTTGCATATCTTGAACAACTGAACAACTAAAAATTATATATATATATATATATATATATATATAATGTGCATGATTTGTGGAGAGTGATGTGCATGATTTGTGGAGAGTGACACTAGGGATTGAACCAAGGACTTTTGCACTGAGCTATGTCCCAGCCCTATCTATCCATACCCACATGAAAACAAACTACAATACCTATGCAAAACACTGTTACTATAACACGATTTTATTAGCAGTAATAATACACTCTTTGAAACATTTATTATCATATATAAACATATGTTCTTTTAATTTAAAAATGTTTGTAATAGTTAAAAAGACAATCGACCCAGTTCAATTCAAACAAAACACCCGACTCCATAGCAAATACACATAAATGTACATTTGTATGTTTTATATATCATTATACAACTGTAATACACAGTTTATGTTTTACATGAGTTTTTGGGAATACATTATGAAAAAAATGATGATCATAATTTTGTACCTAGGTCTTTTTTTATTTAATTACAAAATTTTCATAAACAATTTGAAGCTGCCTAATATGTCATAATGGAGATGAATTATTTGTCTGATCATTCCTGTTCTCTTAATCACTTGTATTCAGTTACTTACTTTACTGTTCTGTCATTTCTTGCATAAATCTTTTCTCTATTTCTGTTTCCTCAGAAAATTTAAGAGAGGAATTAAAGAGATGAAAGTGCAAGCATTTTAGGACTTTGAGTACACATTATGTAACTGAGGTAAAATGGCTTGTGCTAATTTTTAATTCTTACCAAAAACAATGAAAGTCTTAATATGTATTAGCTACTATTAGACTGCATAATTTTTCTTAAATATATTTTTAAATTATAAAGTGATGTATGTTTGAACTCATAAAATATTCTAGTACTTCTCCGCCTCTCTCCTTTCTTAAAGTTCAGGATTTAAACATATATATACACGCTACTCTTGGGGATGCAGGCTTGTAATTCCAGCCCTCTGGAGGATGAGGGCAGAAGGACCCCAAGTTCAAGCCTAGTGTAGGCAACTTAGAGAGAGATGATCCACTCTCAAAATAAGAACTATAAAAGGGCCAGGGATGTAGCTCAGTGTTCAGCTGTTCAATCTCTAATATTGAGTGGGGAAATACCTAGAGAGAAATACACCAAAGGGAAGTATAAGTCACATAAAAATATACTAAAGGAAAAAACGCAAAACTGAAGAAGAATCTTTAAGATTTTGTGGGGTATTTTGTTTTTTTTTTTGGTGTTGGGAATCAAACACAGGGCCCGCATCCAAGGCAAGAGCTCTGGCACTGAGCCACATCTCCCAGTCTGAGTTTTGAAGTCTTAAAGGTGGCATGAGAATGATGACTTTGGAAAAAGTGCCATAGAGATGTAGATTCTAGAGTGGACAACCTCTGAAGCTCTGTGTTCTAACCAAGTCACACCCCTCTCTGAGCATCAGGGTGAGCAGCAAGAATCTGGAAATACAGGTCTTTCTGCTGGAAGGACTGCCTCTAGAAATGAGCACTCACTCACCTGAGTCTTCAGAATTTTGGTTAATTGAACCACAGTCCATCTAAAGTTGCTGGGTCTGTTGAAGAAATTTTGTTTTCCATGCCTGACGCACAACTCGCATACTTGAACATGCTAGGGAAGTGCTCTATGCCTCAGTTATATCACCAGCCTATATTTTAAAAAGGTTACTTTGAGTAAGAAATTCATGTTAAATTATGAGTTAAGGCAAGATATGAACTATAACAATTTATTTTAATAAAATATTTCTCCTGAAGGGCTGGCCTTAGCCTAGCGGTTCCTTCTGCTTACCTTTCTCCTGAATAACTGCTGGTAGGGACAAAAGTACTCAAATTAATCAGATTCTGCTCCTTGGCCAAATTACTGTATTGCTTTTCAGTAAGACAAAAACTAAAGTTCTGAGCTGGGTATGGTGTTACCTGCCTGTAACCCCAGCACTCGGGAGGCTGAGGCAGGAGGATGACTGAGTTTCAGGCCAGCCTGGGCTATAAGGTGAGTAAGGCCATCCTGAACTGGATAGAGAACCCTGAACCAAAAAGACAACCAAAAAAAAAAAAAACAAACCTAAACTAAAGTTCTATAATTGAGAAATGTGATTTGGAAATTAGTTCATGAAGTAGATCATGCATCAAAGTTTTGACTCATCTTCTTTCACTCATCTTTGTATTGCTTGTGTTCAGCTCAGATGGTAGTATTTAATAAATGCCAACATAATACTCAATGGTTGAATATTACATGTTTCATGTTATAGTAACCAGCTTGACAGAACCCTAAATTTAACTTTTATCTATGGGAACAAGATTTTCTTTTGAAATTTAAAATATTATTACTGAAACATTTTCTCTGGTATCCAAAGGTATATATATATATATATATATATATATATATATATATACAAGTATTTATAACAGAAGCTGGGTGTGGTGGCACACACCTATAATCCCAGCCCTCAGGAAGTTGAGGCAGGAGGATCCTTGTGAGTCTGAGGCCAGCCTGGGGCTACATAGTTAGCTCAAGGCCAGCCTGAACTGCATAGTGAGATCCTGTCTCAAGAAAAAGACAAATATTCATAACAGAATAAGTTTAAATTATTACAATTTTTCTTCTTTTGAGAGTTGTTCAAGACTAGGAATCATCTACCTTTTCTTTTTGTTCCTTCTCCCTAAGCATGGACATTAGTCAACCAGATACATCTGTTTAAGTATGGGTTATGAAAAATATATTGAATTCTATATAGGAGAGCAGAAACAAAGTGTGCTAGTGATTTTACTGACTTAAATTTGGAGGGGGTTCCATAATTATCTGATTTGAAGTTTTCAGAAAACCTTTTCAAAAACAGTATTTTCAGCAAGAATAAAGGTATCGAGAATTCACAACATAAATAACCTGTTGAATATAACAAACTTGTGTAAGCATACCGCCCTGAATGTGCCCATTCTGAAAATCATAAACTCAAGTAGGGAAGGCAGTATATTGAATTGCACAGAAAGTTTTTCATAGGCAGAGAAGTCCCAGCCAGTTAAGAGGTGTGTAACAATATGGTTAAATGTTTAAAGGTGGAATAATTAAGACTTCTCAAAAAGCCACAGTCTGTATTCACCTAGTCTTTCTTTTTGCTAAAACCATCAGTTTAGATAGTGTTCCAGATGGAATTTAGGAAGTGGAGCTATCAACTAGACCTTTTTGAGGGGAGAGGTAAAGTTTTCAGGAAGCAGAATTTTACTTTTTTTATACTATAGATCATAAATATCTAAATTATGCCATCAGAACATCTATGCATGTTTCAGTTGAAGATCTCTCCAATGGAGTCTTTATCAACTTTCACTTTTTTCCCATGAGTCCTTCCTGCAGGTTTAGCAGAGACCTCTTCCTTCATAAACACTTTTTCTTTAAGAGATCTGGGTGCCTTTCTTCCTTGAGGCTATAATAACCAAAATGAGTTATAGATTCTCCCTGCCCTGCTAGTGTTAGGCCAGTAAGTGGATCATATTTGCATGGGTCACTCTGCTTATAGGACTTCACTGTTTCTTGAACTGAAATTCAAGATTTATTATTCTATTAATGCTCATAAAGCCACTCTTTTGATGAGCCATAATTTCTCTTTATGAAGAGTCTGCATGCCAGTCACCCATGGTAAGGGAAAAGGAAGTCCAGATTTTCAACATACCCTTATTCCCTAGAACATTAATAAAGCCTTGAAATCCCATCTGACTCTGGGGGATAATAGCATAGGTAGGGAACAGAAGGTAAATAAATACCAAGGAGTCAACGTGTTTCTATGCGAATTCCTTCACATTGTTGGCTGTACATAAAACTCAAGCTTTTCCATTTTAATGAACAAATTTAAGTATTAACCTTCCTGATGGAGAAGATAACCTGCCAGCTAGGCTTGTGTTATCTTTGTGAATATTCTTTGGGAATGAAATAGCAGGAGGTGTGAACTTTCTCTTGCTTATCTAAATGGCCTGCTAATGGCAAAGTGTAATTACGGTTACTTAAGTGCCAAGTTTATCAGGGTTTTCCCTAAAACCCTCAGTCACAGAGCTTTCTCTCCCAGCCCTACCTCACATTTTTCCAGTGGCTTTCCTATCATTTGAACAACTGCCCCAAATAAAAACCAGCAACGAAACATTCACTCCCCTTACGTTAAATTCCTTTCAATTATTTTAGTTGGAGACTTTTTAAAGTCTACAGAAACGTCTGTGATATCAACTGAAATTTTAGCCTTGCCACATCAAAAAAGCAGGGGTATGGGGGAGTTTTGCAACACTTTGCTTCACAGCTTTGGGCGGTCAGTTTGCTTCTAAAGCAGAAGACTGACTTGTCTTCTTAAGATGATCCTGTGGAGCCCTGTTCGCAATGGATTGTACCTTTTCCCCAAGGACCCACATCAGAAGCCCCGGAAAGCCACCATCTCATCAGTCTCAGGATCTCCTCGCTGTCTTTGTCCTTTCTAGACGTGGAAGCTTGGAGAGGAGGTCTGGTTTCCAAGGATTGGAGCGTTTGAAGGGCGGGGCCATCTCCAAGTCCATCTCCCCTTTTTGTCCTCTTCTTCTGGGACGGGAGGGTGAAGCCAGGTCCTCCCGCGGCCGGTTCGGGAGCTCTCTCAATCTCGGTCGCTCGAGGTGAGTCTGAAAGGGCGGAAGCCCGTTTAATTGTAGCGCAGGTTAATTTCTTGAGTTCACCGCAGTCGATTCGCCAGCGGCTTCCCCGGTCTTTGCCAAGTGGGTTTACGAGGTCGGAGGCGTGCTGGGGCGCGCTCGCGTTCCCGAGAAAGGCTCCTCCCCAGGGCTCATTCCCCGACTGCGGAAAGCCCTCGATGCCCCCGGAGCCTGGAAACTCAAGGTTTCCCCTGACCTCGTCTCCTCTCCCTCCCTCCCCACTGCCCGGTTCCCTGCGCCCCGGGGGAAGGGCGGCCCCTATCTGAGCACTTCCGACCCAAGCCAACCCAGAAGGTACCTTCACGTCGATGAAGATTTTATCGCAGCCTCCGAAAACCCGGCAGTAATAGGAGCTTTCAACCTGAAATACGGTTGTTATTTTCCCGGTGCAGAGCTTGACAAGAAAAGTCAGCTTTTTATTAAAGACAAAGAGGTAAATTATCAGCCGGGACACTGAGGGGACGGCGGAGACCTAGCGCGCTTCCTCCGGTCGCCACGAGGAATTTATGGGGAGCGGCGGCCAGCGCTCCGACGCCCCTGGGGTCCCGGCGGGGAGGAGCTCGGGCCAGAAGAACTTCCCAGGTCCCCGGGGGCACCTGGAAGGGGGAATCCTCTCCAGTCTGCACAAAGCCAGGGTCTTTCCTGTGTGGAGCAGCGCACCGTCTTCCTGTCTTTTCTTCTTTCTCTTGGCTCTTTCTTTGACTCGCGCTTCCCTTTCGCTCGTGTCCTTTCGCCTCCTTGTTCCCCGCTCCCTACTTCCCCCCCCCCGCCCCCTCCTCCCCCCCGCACGCGGAGTGTCATTTACTTATTTATTTATTTATCACCCCCGCCATCAACACCCTTTTAGGGCTCCCAAGCTTTTCAGTGTGAGTGGGAGGAGAAAAGGGCAGGAAGTGTTGACTGGAAGGGGGTGAAATCTTGCCTCAGGGTGCGAGATTCTGCCCGGGAATATACTATCGCGGGCGAAAAAAAATCATAGAAAATGTTTACGAAACCTCGCTATCCGATGGGAACCAACTCTGCGCGCGTCTCTTCTTCCTTTATTGTACGGATTTACGGGTGTCTCTGCCCATACTCGGACTGTTGGGGGGAAGGGAGGGGGCGCGTGTCGGAGAGAACGGTCTCGCCCAGGATCCTCAACACCGCGCCTTCACCGGATGCGCGCTCCTCAATGCAAAGGAATCCAGCAACATCCCCCCAATTCAGACGCGGACAAAAGAAACTTTAATTAAGGTCTCTGCCCCGCGCGCTGCGTGTTTCTCTCTCCCGGGGCTGTTGATGTCCAACTCAAGGATCTGAGAAATAGAAATGGTACAGCCAGCCCATGCCCTTGAACTTCAATTGCTCCTGACTTGATGCATTGATTTTTTGATACTGTAGTCTCCCCAAACCCCTCCCTCGCCCCCCCCCCCGCCTCAAATTAAAGCCTTAGGAGACGTTCGACCTGGTGAGAGGGTATAGAAACCCACTCTTTTGCAAAGAAGATAGTTCAGACGATCTGGGGGGAAATTACACTAAATAAAAATTCGAGGTGTGAAAGCTTCATCTTGGCACTCTCGTCCTCGGCGTGACACCTTATCATTAGGAGCACTGATGGTTACTTTCCAAGCCTTGATAGATGCTCAGCCAGAAAGCGCGCAAACAACGCGGGGTTGGAGGGCGTAAAGTTATTTAAGTAGCCCCCACCCCTTCTGCTGCGCCGTCAAAACATTTCACAAGTTAGGAAAAGAAAGTGGTGATTCCGAGTCTCCCAATGATGGGTTGTTTCCGTCCCCCGTCCTCCCCCCCTTCCCTATATTCAGAAAGAAATAAAACGCACAATGAGCCTTTATTTCGGGGGAGACGACTCCAAAATTGGTGCCAGTAATGGACAACTTGAGCTTTCCACTGGAGATACTCACACCGCAAGCTGGAAAGGAATTAAAAAGCCCCACGTGGTTGATTTGGGTTTCGACTTGCAACCTCCAGTTCCCCGCGTCTGCTCTTTGCAAAGACTGGCCTCTAGATGGATGCGTGTGAGGGACCCTGTGGGGCCTGGGCTGGGCGCCTCGGACAGGGCTGAGGGTGCGAGAGCGCTATGCGCAGCCGGGCAGGGTCCACACTGGGGGCTTCCTCTGCCGGCCGGGCGCCTCCGGGACGCGAGCGCGCACGCCTTGGCCCCGGCGGCCGCGCTCCTCGCACCGCCTTCTCCGCAGGTCTTTATTCATCTCTTCTCCCTCTTCCCCTTCTCCTCCTCCTCTGCCTCCTTCTCCTCCTCCTCCGCCACCTCCTCCTCTTGCATCGCACTGGCCTGGCTCTGTGTTGCTCTGAGTGACAAAGACAATGTCCCAGCCTTAACTTTGCAACCACCTTGCCTCCTCCCGGGGTTCAGCGGGGGGGGGGGGGCGCAGCAGAGCCTCAGCATCTCCTCCAGCCCTCGGATCGCTCAGCCCCTCTCCCCCCTCCAGCCCTTTCCCCATCTCTTTCTTCCTTTTCCCCCCGTCCTCGCTCCAGCACGTTGTTGTTGTTATTAGAAAGGCTTCGCGCACCCCCTGGTGCTCCGGCGTTTGGTGTGGCAGGAGAAGATTGTCTTCCTTCTCTCTTTCTGTCTTGCTTTCTCTCTCCCTCTGGTTGCTCATTATTCAGAGAGAGACACAGAGGGAGGGAGAGAGAGAGCGCGCGAGGGAGAGGGAGGAGAGGAGAGAAGAGCGGAGAGAGGGGAGAGAGGGAGAGGGAGAGGGAGGGAGGGAGAGTGGGAGCGGGAGAGAGACGGATATCTCAGGTCATCTGCCGCTGCAGCGAGTCTGAGGAGCCGAGGAAGGCAGGGAAGATGGCGATCCTCCATTGCTGAGACCCGGCAGAAGCACATGAGACTCCCAAACAACTTCCACAACAATAACCCAAGCAGGAAGAGGAGAAAGAGAAAGAGGATAAGGAGGCGGTGGGGCTGGAGAACCCGAAGCACCTCCCGGCGCCGGGACGCTTCTTCTGTAAGTTACTGCAATTAACCGCCACCTCCGGGTGGTCTGAGCGCGCCGAGGAGGGGAGCGCGGGGCGGCGGAGGCTCCGGCGCGCTCATTCATTCGGCCGAGCGGGGAGCACGGGGAGTCCCCTGCATGCCTGGGCTGGCTGTGGGAAGAGGAGAAGGAGCGAGAGAGGGAGAGGAGGGGGGAGGAGGGAGAGCGGAGGGGAGGAGGGAGAGGAGGAGGAGAGGCGAGGGAGGAAGAGGAGGAGGAAGAGGAGGAGAAGGTGGCGGAGGCGGCTGTGCTTTTCCTGCTGGCTGCTCCTTCTGCGGGGGGGGCAGGCGAGCGCTGTGGCTTCATTAATTTCGCGTAGTTCTGTGAAGAGAAGAGAAAATGAAAGATGAGTGAGAAGAGGGCTGGAGGCTCAGGACGGATGCTCGGAGCGCGGGGACAGGAGTAGGGGGCGCGGGGCGGGAGCCCGGGGACCCGCGCCCTGGCCGGGGCGAGCGGGCGAGCGGGCGAGGGTCAGGGAGCGAGCACTCGGAGCGCGCGGCCCGACCCGAGCGGGGTGACCTCTTTCTTCTCTCTGCCCCTCTCCCTCCTTCCCCTCTGTCTGCCTGTCCCCCGCCCGATGGCACAGCCGTGCGGATTGGCACCCCCTCTTCCTCAGGTATTTGGCTGGCGCTCCCTCGCTCTCTCCCCCTCTCCCCCTCTCTCTCACTCTCTCCCGTCTCTCCGAAGTTGGGATGCGGGGTCGGGATGTGCGGGGGGCGGCCGCTGTCGCCGCCGCGGGCGAGGAGAGAGGCGAGGAGCGGGGCGGCTGGGGGCGGCGCAGGTTGAGGAGCGGCTGAGGAGCTGTCTCCAGCCTGGAGGTTCAGAAGCGCCTGGTGGAGGAGGACAGCGGTTTCTGGAGAGGAGAAGCCATTACACACGCTGGCTCTCCTCTGAGGCAGAGAGAAAGGAAGGCAGGGGCCAGGGGGGCGTCTCACTCCTGGTGCGGTTCCCAGGGGTCTGCCCCCCTTCCAGGCTGGAGGGGAAGCCGCAGTCGCCCCCCCATCGGAGCAGCCCCTCTCTTTCCTTTTCTTTATCTCCCTGTCCTCCATTTGCAAGCTGTCTGCTTTGGTTCCAGTCCAGACTCCAAAACACAAAGCTCCTTCTCACGTTCATTCTCCAGGCTGTTCACCATTCCTGAAGGAACCCTCATTTTCTTTTCTTTGTAGCTCCTAACCTACAGAGGAAGGAGGGAGGTGGCCTGGAGAGTTCCTTTTATATTCCACCCCAACCAAAAAAAAAAAAAAAGTTTCATTTTTAAGCACGCGACTGGGATGGGGAAAGACCAACCAGTTGGGGCTTTCTCCTAGGTCCCCCGGGGCTGTGTCTGAGAGTCTGTGTTGGCTGTTGGGCTTGCTTGGGTTTTGTTTCTGGAGGTTGCTGGCAGGTTTTTGGAGGAAGTGACTAGTTTGGTGGCGAGCTGGGAACTGAGTCAGGTAAGCCGTGTCTTGTAACTCCACCAGAAAATGGAGGAGAGCGGGTTTCCAGGAGACAAAGCTGAGATGAGAAGTGTATAAAATTATGGATGTCTCCATTTTGAAGCTCAGTTGGTGATGGCTGGAGGAGGAGGCTTGCTTGCCTACTCTTTCTCCCTCTTCAGAGGGAGACCTGGTGGTGGTTCCTCACTCTATTCATTATGCAAGGGAAGGAGGGCTTCTGGGGGTTCCTCAGATTTCTGTCCCACCCAAGGAGTGCTCTCACAAGTTATTGAGACGTTTCCATTTTAGACGAAACTTTTGGAATTTTTTTTCTCCTTTTGAGTGGACCAGAAGGGCTTTGACCTCCTTCAGGACAAGCAAGGCAAAACCTTACAACGTTTCCACTGAGGTCTTCTCACAATTTAAAGTCTCCTGAAAGTCAACCAGAAAATGTTATTCCTCTTTGTGCAGATGGTGGTAGTCCAAAGCTGAGATTTTCTCTTTTTTTTTTTTTTTTTTTTTGAGTTCTGGGGCTTGGTGATCATCCTTTGAGGCCTTGTAAGACTTTATTGTCTGGTTGGGTATGATTTCTGAAAAAAAAAAAAAATTCTAGAAAAGAAAGAAAAATATTCCTGCAAGATCTCTGAGGAACTCCTAAGACTAGCTAACAACAGTTTCTCCAGTGTCTACATTTTTCTTCAGGCTTTTCCATGTGTGTGTTAGGCCTTCTTTTAGGCCCTTTGTTTCCCTGTTGCCCTCTCCTGCTGTTTTTTTTTCCCCCTTGTCTTCTCAGTACTGTAAGTCTTCAGGAATATCAGTGTGTCTAACTTAACAGTGTCACTATGGAAACAAATTGTGTCCGTTGAGAAAATCTTTATGTCCAAGTGTCTTCACCTTTTTAATTGGAAGAATTTATTAATCTTGTAGGAAGACATTTTGTGAGGATGATTTGAAAAAAAGGACCCTGTCCTGCCCCAGTCCACACACATTGATTTGGAGCTCTTCATAGATTAGTTCTAGAGAATGTATGTAATTGACTCAAGTAAAGAACTAATCCTAAAATGCTTCAGAAATGTACAAAAGTCAACCATGAAGATGTTGCTTTTCCATTAGGTAAGGTAGCCATCTTGAGGATGAGGGAAGATGTTGGAAGAATTTTAGATGGACTGTTAAAGATAGGTGAGGAGAGCTCCACAATGAAAGGAAAACTTGGAGAAGCTTCAGAACCAATTAATGTATTTTGAGGGGGCTAATTGGACTTTGCTTTCAACTAAGGAGAAACACAGAAAGGTACCAGCTTCAACAGAAATAAGGAACATGTTGGTGAGCGACTTGCACCAGCTTTTTTCTCCCTTTGCTTTCTCATTATGTGTCAGATTATTGTGTGCGAGGTTCCCCATGTGTACATATTTTCGTTCATATTGAAGTGGTTTTCGATTCCAGATGTAATTATGTTCTGTTGAGTAGCTGGTAGCAGTGTCACTCAGTAAATACACAATGCTGTATATGACAACATCACATTTTTCAAACCAAACTGTTGTGTTATTAATTGAGGGTTATTGTTCTTCTGAGGGGTATGAAAGGAGAAGGGAAACATGGTTCTTTAGCTGATAATTGTCCATGGTCAATGAAGTAAAACCCTTTTTCATAGATGAAGAGGATACCTGGCTTTCAGTTGATGTGTATGCTTATTTAAAAATGTTTCTGTTTAGGTCTGTGTTCCTTTATTGAAAAATCTAAGCTTCTCCAAGGGCACTTAAAAAAAAATCTTACCTGCAAGTATATCTTCATTCTTCGTTTTTGAATGTGATCTTTTGCTACCAGTACTTTTGTTGTTAAGTGGAATGTCATCACTGTTACATTTAAATTTGCTAATGTTTATATGGATGGTAGGTGTTCAAACTTGGAAGCTCAAATGTGGATTAAGAGAGTTATTTGGGAAAGTGATTATCAGATAATTTTGCATCTGATTTTATATGTTTATCTAAACAAATACTCTATGGGTTGATCTTGAAACAAACTTTTATGGTATCTTTATTGCTACTGTTAGCAGAGAGATGGTTCATTTACTTATTTCGGTGGGGGAAAAAGTGACAGACTGATTGCCTGTCCATCAATTTGACTCACTGTGTTTTTCATATTACAACCAGAAGCTTCAGCATCTTCATAGATGGTCTTAGGGATGAACTTTTTGGAGGGAAAAAAGAGGTCACTAGGAGGCCTTTTGGAGAATTTGTTCTGAGACGCAGCCATGGCTTTTGCACTTCATCAGTGTGGCAAGCACCATGCTATTTAAAAGCATGGTTTCTTGAATTTTTTCTAGAACGTACATACTTGAACTGAGACAAGTATTTTGGATATGTCACCACGAGAGAAATAAGAGTGTCAGATTGAACGTTCTCATTGGCTGTCAAAACTTTAAGATCCATTTTAAGACATCAAATTCATCAAGCTCATTATGCAAAGTTTTTGCCACAAAGGGAAATCTTTATGAAAAAATACACGTAAGCTATGATGGACACTGCCATGCAAGAGGTTCTTGTTGGAGCTTCATATCCCATAATATTTCCCTTCCTGCTTTTGTATCGGTCTGATTTATTAATTGTATTCCCTGAGGACTTACCCGTCTGACCCCCAAATTCTACCCCGGTTGGAGACAACTTCTAGAGGGGAAAATAAATGAAGACAAAATCCGTGTCTGTTCCTAATGAGGCTTCTGAAAGATAAGAGGGAAAAAAAAAAGCCAACTCTACTAATGGGCTTTAAAGTACTTGTGGTCAGTTTTCTTGAAGGAAGGGAATGGTAAGGTTGCCGGAGGAAAGTCCTGTTTTATGTATGATGGAGTTTAATAGGGTCTAGTCTGCCCTGAGTTACTCCTTGATGCTGAGATTTCTTTGTTAAGGTAACCTTACTTACCTTCTTTATGGTGTGTGCCTTTTTCAGCCTGATAGTTCACCATGTCATGGGATAGAAAAATTGACAAAGCTGTGTGGCGTAGTTTCAAGTTAATGACTGGAGAAGAGCAACGCCATTTCATAAGGCTGCAGTCATAGATTAAGAAATTTACAAATAATGAATTCAGATTGCAAAGGAACTGACTTTATAACTGGATGGTTTAGTATATGGAAATTACAGAATTCCAAAAGAAGCAGGGAGAGAAGATTGCCAGGATCTGTGGGTAAAAGCCAGTGAGCTGAAAAACACACTAGCTTGTTTGTGTGTTCAGGAAAGCAGGTATCTTGTGAGATTCATGTACTTAGGAAGTTGATGGCTTTGGGAGAGAAACATTAGCTGAGTGTTGGTGACCTATTAATTGATTATGAGAAAACAGAAGAGAGTAGATAATGCTAGAAGAAAATTCCTCTCCCGTGTGATATGCCAAGACATCTGGCAGATGTTATGTTGGGCCCTAAGGAATGGACAGTTTAATTTTAGCCCTAGCGAGGAAATGGGAAGTTCTAAGCTCTTTTAATAGCACAACTCTTAGTTTGGGGAAGGTTGCTTAAAAAAATACGAAAGGAAGAAAAGAGGCATTCAGAATAATGTGAAAAAAACTAAGGAGCAGGGAGCATAGGCTGAGATTTTGCGATGATAGACAGAATATTATTTCCCAAGCAGAAATTAATGTGGAAGTCATTTAAAAATTGACAAATATGTACACTGTAAGTGAGTACAGAAGTGAGGGGAACATAATGTATTTAATACTGCCAGGCAGAACTTCCAGTTGAGAAGTGAGATATTTTTTTGTTTTGTCTTATGCCTTAGAGAGATAATGTACCTCAGATATCCTCTCTGCACCCTCATTTTACTGAAGAGGAAACTGGCACAAAGACATGAAGTGACTTGAGCAAGGTCAGAAAGTTCAGCTGTAGCAAAGCCAGGCCTAGAACTCAGGTCTGCCTGCAGCACAGTGCCCTTTCTACCACCCGCATCACACTTGATTGACACATTGTGAAACAGCTGTGCTCTTGAGGGCCCAGGGCTCTCTGAGAAACTGCCGTCCCACATACACCACTGGGGCAGGAGTTTGGATTTTGTTAACTTAACATTTTGGGGGATCCCAGGCTGGGCATGGTATGTTTTAGTCATAGATCCAGAGACTGATTTTGTTCACGTGATTTTTCAGTTAAGCTTTAGCTATTGGGTTTGTAGTTATGCATTTCTCTTAATTCTTCCTATTCTTTCTTGTTCTGTCATCCAGGATTTAGAAGTCCTTTTCAAATGCCCTTCTTTGGAAATTTGTCTGGGTCTATTGCATCTTACAAAAGTGCCCAGAATTGGACTCTGAGGATCTGTTTTGCAATGTGGGACAGATTGAAATTGGCTTCTTTCAGAGATGCCATTTTGTAATACTGATAAGTGACTGAGGGGGTGAAATCCAGTCTCTTAAACAGTTAATGGTGATTTTCAGGGGTTCTGTACTCATTCAGAAATGTGCCCTCCTTGTCCCTCTTAGAGACCAGTTTTCTCTTGTCAACCAGTGGCTTACTACTCTCCCCACTGTCCATAGAGTCATAATGAGAATGACTGAACAACACAAGCCATATTTAACCATGAAAGATAGGAGAGTACTATAGGAAGGGTGAAGTGGGTTTCATTTCTGTCTTCTTTTAGAGAAGCAAAAGTATTTTCTAAGGAGGAAGAGTGATGTCTGGAAGTTTCCACGTTTTCTAAGTTTCTTCCAAACAAATGTGTAAATTCTTAATCCAGGAGGCAGGCTGGAGAAGGGTAGTGCTGGATGTGGACTTCTGGCAGAAACATAGTTAACGTTGTAAACAGTTGAACCTCAGTGTGGCACTCCTCCAAATGAGTTGACTGTCGAAAATAAAATGTTCCAGAAGAACTGGGAGAACAGGAAAGAAGTTAAAACAGCATGGTTTGCATGCCAGTGCTGAAGGAAGAAGAAAAAAGTTTGGGGTGTGGGGGGGTGTTGGAAAGAAGATAATTGTTAAGTTCAATTTGTCAGACCTAGCAGAAATTTCCAGATACA
Source organism: Dinomys branickii (assembly GCA_004027595.1). Classification (NCBI taxonomy): domain Eukaryota; kingdom Metazoa; phylum Chordata; class Mammalia; order Rodentia; family Dinomyidae; genus Dinomys; species Dinomys branickii. Next base: position 163,818 of record PVLD010000101.1, read on the forward strand.
GGAAAGTAGATTTTGATGAATTTAGATTGTATTTGCAGTTTACTAGGAAGCTTTCTCCTTGAACTTTGTATCTGGAGAACTGCACAGATAATAAATGAGAAGTCCATTGGAAGTAATTTGGATTTACATTTTCTGTTTGGCGGTGCTATCATAAAAGTTATCTTCTAAGATAACTCTAGGGCCTCAAGGCCCTCTATCATCAGTTGAAGCATCCAGAAGATATTTGAGGTTGTTAAGTGTGTGCCTTCAACACAAAGTTGTTTTTTCTCAGCCTAGGAGAGGTAATGTGGTGTGGTGGCAAAGGGTGCTGCTATTGTCACCTACAGGTGCATTGTCTTTTGCTTCTGGTGAGCAGCTTACTTGGTGGCTTCAAAGCATTCTTTTCTAATTCCTAGCTGGAGACATTTCTTCTTGAGTTATTCTTGGAGGGAAGATTTCTTTTCATGCCAGGTCATGGGTATTTTGGTATTGATTTCCTTGCTTTCATGTATTTGCTTGTTTAGTTCACTGCATGCTGCTTCTGGATATTAATAAAATACTTATGCTGTGCCTGTTCCCATCTTAACCCCCATCTTCACTCAGGGAGTAGAACCTGTTCACTGGGGTGAAGGGAGGGTTGGTAGGTACTCATGTGTTAAAAAACTAAATAAACATTTGAAGATGAGGATTGTATAATTTAAGAAGTTATTTGTAGGTGTTCGAGTAGACTTTTAACATGCACCATGCAAGGAAAGATGGGGGAAATACCACTAGGAAGCAATAGATTCTGATGTAAATGTTTTAGGATCACTTAGTAGGAAATTAGGCATTTGCCCAAGGTGAGTAAGTAGAGACTTACCTTTGGATTCAGATTGGTTGAAGCACAAAAGGAGCTGGAGGCCCAGGGCAGGACAACTGTATCAGAAGTAATTAAGCCCAGGATTTGTGGAGAGGCTTATCTGCCACAAAGCCCAGCTGGGGAAGGCCACACTCACTGCCTAAGCTGTTGTTTGGCCAGTTGAACCAGAACACAAGCTAAGGCCCTTGAATTTTGGATTCTAATTCTTCTCTTCTCTATTTAGATGTAAGAAGGTAAAGCCATTGTTCTCCAGTTTTGCTCACGTCTGCTCAGGGCTTCTGTTTTGAGCTGAGCAGGGAGATGCTAGAGGCCAGGGGCTTGAAAGCTGATTTCCTCAGAGGGAACATTCTCCCTGTTAACACCACAAATGTGCCTATAACATTGTACTTATTACTCAGAAAATAATTGCGCAGTGGCACAATGTGGGATACTTGAAAGATGTTTGCTGCACAAAGGTTCCAATACTCACCTGCAGATTAAGAAATGGGTTTCTAAACCATCTCATTTCTGTTGCTAATGAAAAGCTTTGGAAGGCACCTGTGAATTAGAGCTCCAGCTGCTATCATGGTAGGGGAAGTTAGGCCTTGAAAGGATACATGGATTAGTCCGTCAGAAAAGCAAACAGTAGCATCAGCACAAGTAGAAAATAGACGGGGTTGTTAAGCTAACAGAAAAGTAGGCTAAAGCATTGCTGTAATTATATAGTGGCAATTTGCTGGGAAGGAGAGTCCACTTGGCTGGGAAAAGGAAAAAGAAGTAGGAGAATAATTGACAAGTCAAAATAGAAGAGGTCCGTCCACTGGGAAGAGCCTCCAGGAAGAAGTGAGATCTTGCTCTTAAGAAAACAATGCAGCAAGTAGAAAAAGACCTTGTAATTTGGTACCTATTGCATGTGAAATATGAAGACCAGTGCTCAGATCCACGTTCTTTGGTAAGTTCCTATTGTAAAAAATAGAATTGGGCTGGGGAGGCTATTTGTGTGACTTCTGTGTTACAAATGCAGCCTTTTCTGATAAAGGACAGATGGAAACTTGAGGGAATTGGTTAAGTAGGCCCAGGTGGAGATTTTCCTGGAAAATGCACGGAGAGTAGAGCACAGTAGAAAATAGCTGCATTATTAATGGGAAGAAAATGTGATAGTCCTCTCTAAGGTTATCCATAGAGCTCCTCTATCTGCACTCGGGGTATTAGAAGAAAGGAACAAAGACCTGCTTATTTCAGAGAGGAGAGAGTGGATCGTGGCTACCACTGGTGTCCAGTTGGGGATTAAGCCATTTGCACGATCCCAAACATCACAAACGGGTCTCTCGATCCACTCCCAGCATTTTAAAATCCGAAATAAGGCTACTGTGAGGCAGAATGGTTTGCCATTCTAATCCCTAATTACATCGCCCCTCTGTGTTATGAACAAGTTAGTCAGCAGTTGAGCACCGTTCATTTTACCCAGATTGTGAAGGATCTGATCTAGGGGTAAAATCTTTGGGATAAAATTTGAACACCGGATTACAGACTGAAGATGGCCAAAGACAAAAACCAGTTAGAGATCAGGCGTGGTGGTGCACACGTATAATCCCAGGGAGGCTGAGACTGGAGGATCCCTGGTAGTTCAAGGCCAGCCTGGGCTACAGAGTGAGTTCAAGGGCAGCCTGTGAAACCTTGCCTCAAAAAGACAAAAAACAAGCAAAAAAAATCTTGTAAAGATTTCAGCATAACAAGTGGTTACCACCCAGGCTTTTCTCTTTGTGACTTTCCATCTTAAGTATCCTTCCTGAAGACTGGTAATTGGTATGTAATAATGTTAACAGGGAGGAGGATCTGTGTGGCGACCATTTTCATTTGAAGGTCAGAGTTCAGCTGCAAAACTTCTCCCCTTTCTGCTCACTCTTGAGTGTTGTCTGTCCTAATGTTGGTTAAAAGTGGGAAGAGAACAAAAGTGGTTGCTTCATCAAGAAATCTTGCCATCCGAGTACAGTCCTAATAGTACCATACAGGGCTTCAAAACTGCTGCTTCCCTTCTTGGATGATGATAGCTAATATTAATTCTAAGTAACATTTGTTTAACATTTGACATGAACTAGGGACTGTTATTCATAGGAAACCAAAGAATTAGATAGGAAAGAATTTGGTGGACAAAACCAAAGAGTGATTTATCCAGGGTCATGGGGCTACGAGGTAGGAAGCCAGGATTCATATGAGAGGCCACTGCCTAGCAAGTTCTGGGTTTTGACTGGTGAGGCTTGGTCTTGGTTATTACTTAGTACACTAATAGCTTGCGTTCCTCATACTTTATCTCCTGCAGTTGCCAGGAGTATATCCTTGGTGTTCTGGCAGGAAACCTGCACATAATGGAAAATTAATTACAATACATTGGTTGATAGAAGAGATATAACTTAGTGCAATAGCTTGACAAAGTGTGTTTAACTGAACAGTACCTTCCTTTTGTTCTGGCTTAAAAAGGAGATGATGGGAGGACTAAAACAGGCCATGTAGGGGGGCACTTTAGAGAATAAATATTTTTAAATTGTATCAAGCTCGTAAAGTACTTGTACACATGACTTTTTAAAAGAGCCCTTATCTGTTACCGGAAAGATGCTGTGCCCCCCCCCAGTAGAAAAACTGTTTTACTTTTCTATTTCTTACGGCCCTCCCTTAAAAGTCAGTGTTCCATGTTACCTTTGTTTACTGTAAGCCCCAAAAGCCTTTCCCAAAACTGCACAGTCCTTTAAAAATTAGCTCTATCGTCGAATGGTCATCTGTAGAAAATGGGGCAGATGCTCTTAAAGTGTGAGTGCTATTCCTCCCTGCCCTGGTGATCACCAAGTGCTCTTAGACCAGGGAGACAAGAGGACTGTTTTGGTCTTACCTGACTTTCCCTGAAACGTTAAAGTACAGTAAGGAAGCGGTTGTTCACAGATGATCATAAATGCCCTTAATAGAGTAACGAGCTGTACTAAGGGAGATAGAACAGGCCTGAGTACCTCGATGATATCCAGGACAGTAGCTTTTCCTTATGACAAGCAGTTGGGCCTTAATCGCTGAGCACACTTCGGCTCTAAAACTTTGCCGTGCTGTGGATCTGTTTAGTTGATCTCTGGTCCCCAGGCAAACCCATAACCAAAACCCTTGTAGGAACATAAATGCACACCCTAACTTTTGTTTTGTTTTGGGATTCAACCCAGGGACTCACACATGTTAAGCAAGTGCTCTGTCACTGAGCCGCATCTTCAGCCCTGTATGTCCTGTTTATAATACGCTAGAGGAGACCACAGACGCATCATTCATATCCTTATCAAACTTATCAATGTTTCCTTTAGCTCTCCTCTCTAGTTTTTCTCCTTTAGCTTCTCTTTTCTGTTTTTGTGGTGCCAGGAATCGAGGCCAGGGCTGCTTATGTGTTAAGTATGCACTGCACCACCCAAACCACACCCACCTGGCCCCAAAACCATTCTTTTCTTTTTCCTCTTCCTTTTAATGTATACAATTTTTGATACCAGGAATCAAACTCAGGACCTTACGCTTGCGAGGCAGTCGCTTGTGCCACTGAGCTACATCCCTGAACCTCTTCTTTCTTTTAATAATGCCTGTTCATTATATAAAATAGTGGATTTTGGGAGCATGTTTGTACATGCATATGATATGCTTTGCCCATTTCCACCTGTCCAATACTGCCCACTGTTTCTTTAGATTAAGAACTTATGGGAAAAAGCCTCGGACAAATACAACTATATAGCTGAACAGTGTAAAATCACGTGGTTCTTTGGGAAGAACTTGTGATGCTTACAGGAATTAGGGACTGTATTCAGCCATACAGAGCATAAACTATGACCCTCTTCAGTAATGCCTTCTAAAATAAATATCCCTCACCCTGGCCTGTCTCAAAGACCAATCTTCAACTTTTTTCTTTACTCTTTCTCTTTCATTTTTTTAAGGAGAAACTTGCCTAGGCCATCTTAAAGAGCTGTTTTGCACAGTTGAAGTGAATTGGGTCAACATTCTTCGTAGGTGTGGTGACAGTCACAGGACATCGAATTTGAGAGCACACTCAATATGAGACGCACTAAAGGAGCCTTGGGACATGTCCCAAGGAGATCAATGTATAAAGTTTGCATGCCTGGCAAAAGACTCATCCATTATCTTGAAAAGAAAAGAAAAGGCACATTTTCAAAGATAGTTTCTACAGTCACCATAAACAAGCACATTGTATAGATCACCTAAAGTCGTATACATGTATGAAAACAGAATTGCACCCTTTCTCTTGGGAGTGAAAGTTCTCATTGCCATTCCATCTTCTCCCGTGGCTTTCCCTCGACTTAGTAATTTGGAGGGGTGGCTGAGAAGTGAAAGAGTGTTCAGAAACAGATGTCAGCTAACCCTGAAATTTATGTCATACTAGCCAGTGGTTGACTCAGTGTGTCAGAGTATCTCACCCTTTATTTTTTCTGACCAGTGGTTGTAGCTTGTTAATGAATGAACATCACCCATAAGTCCTGAAATTAGCAAGTGTTAAATGTTATGTGATTATTAGGAGAAAACAAGATAATCTAGTCAGTGGGCTTAATTAGGTTGTGATTGCCCAATTGCTGCTTCATGATAATTATATTCATAACCCTGCTTCTAGACATCAACTACAATTATCGAAAATGACCCCAGCACAGGTAGGTGTTAGTGATTTGTTTGACACAGCTTTGAATAGTGAATATCTGATGTTTGCCACAGTGTTCCTCCTGCTTGCTCCTTCTTCCCCTCCTGCCACCTTCTTACGGTTTTTCCCCTCCACATCTTAGAAAGGTCTGTGGCAATATTATTTGGTCCATGACTAGGCACATACTATAAAACTCATGTTGCATTTTACATAAAAATAGATTCTTAAGTTGTGAGGCATCAACTATGACTGAAAAGTATTAATCCATTAGTGGATAAGAAAGCATAAAAATCCAAAGTTGACTAAATTGTTTTTTCCCTCAGCACAGGAATCTGCTCAGAAGCTCTAATGTGATTCATTGGACTAGATCTTTTACTTCCTAAGGCATAATCTTAAAGAAAAAGAAAATCATTTATGTTTCAGATAATGCCTTACCAACAGGATCATTAAGATCCAAGGAGCTATAAAATGAGAACCTTCGCATTGCCCCCTCTTATCCCCTAAATTTATGAAATTTTCTGTCAGTGTATTCTAGTATAAAGAGAATATTTCCTTGCCAGGAAATATTGTTTACTCTTTAATCTCCCAAACAGAGGCAATGATTTCTAGGAAATACAAACAACAACCTGTATCAGAAGTGGCTGTGTCAGTGTGACACTGAGTCACCCAGCCTGATTGTCATTTGGCAGCCTTCCATTTTGGATGCACAATTATATGGGAAAATAATGCACCTAAAATTTGCACATGATGGTTAAACTTAAGTACAGTTATCTGTCTGAGAAATATGTAGAAACTCTACTACATATCTCTGCTGTAGAAATATATATATATATATATTTCCATGTGTGTGTATATATATATATATATATATATTTTTTAATGTACATACCTATCTTTATGTCCATGCAAGTAAAGAAGAGCGGGATTCTCCCTGGGTACTTAAGTTTTTGTTGAAACATCAGGAGTGGAGATGTCTACTCGGCAGTCATCTCTTACAATTGCCAGTGACAAGGCTCTTCTCTGTGCAGGGGTCTCCATTAAGAAAGTAATGTATCATGAGCAGAGCATATGGGACACATAAGAGGTTGAAATTTATCTCTCTCCTTTCCTGGCTGTGTGACCTTGCGTAAGTCACTTAGCCTCTCTGTCCCCAAGATTTTCTGCCTAATAAAATAGGAATGATATGCTATGACTCTAGATCAGACATAAAGATTAAAAGGTATTGTGTGGATAAGCGTTCTGGCTTCTATGGGCACTCAGAATGATACATTTCTTCCTTCCTCATTGATAGAGAAGCTGAGGAAAATAACTTTTTCTGAGTTGTGCTACCTTCATTGTGATCAATATGTTATTTTGTCCTTGGCCTTGAACTTGTTCTTTTTTTCTTTCAATTCTGTCAGTTTAAGTTTCTGCCTTTCCTGAAGAACAGTCTTTGCGCTGATGATGCCCATCACAAGTAGACACTGTTACCCCAGGAGCTGCTGATCTGCATATGGGGAGCTCTGCAGCATTCCACAGGAATTTGTAAACTGTCCGGAAGTGGCACCATTTCCTCTTAGAAAAGTGCATTTACATGGTAACGAGCTTTCCTATCCACACCTTGCAGCAGTATTTCCTGGAGTGTCGTAGGAGAACAATTTTTAATAAATGTGAAGTTCTTTGAGCTTTCTAGAAGAAAGATGTTATTCCTGTTTTTAGTGTTTGGTTAAGAAAACAGTACTTTCTGAAAGAAAAATCCTGACTATGCTGTGTCCTACAAATGTTGGATTCCTCTTTGTTTCTTCACTCATATAAGGTATCTGTGAGGCGTTTTGAGCACTGTCCGGGAAGCTAGCTTAGAAATGCTTTGGTTTTCTCTGTGCAAATGTTTGTTTTAACAGTCCATGTCTGCTTGATCTTACTAATGTACTGTAATAGAAAATACTTAGAGATCTCGGGGGTAAGGAGGCTAATTTTAGGGTGTTGTGGTAATGATATTTCAAAATGTGAAAAACATGGAATGGTAAGGCCTAACAGGACTTACCTTATTTGCTTTGACCAGAGAACATTTATTGGTGGCTCCACTGGTGACAGTGTGGTGGTGGTAAGGATGTTGGTAACGAAGTTGAAGAACATATAAGTGGTTCTCTGGTAAAACTGCATAGTGAGTTTTGGCCTTTAAAAGCAAATTTCTTACCTTTCAAAGTGAGTCACCTGTGAGGTTTTTCTTTTAACGTTTTGAAAGTTCCCAGTGAGAAAAGGTCAATGAAATGTTATTTTTAAAGTTACATATGTGTGTGTGTGTGTGTGTGTGTGTGTGTGTGTGTGTGTGTGTGTATGCCTTATAGTCACCGTTTTAAAGTTGTGCCCATTGAAGTTTGAGAGGAAAAAGTGACCTGCACAAATTTACTGGTGTTCAAGTCCGTGGGATTGCATATGAGAAATTTTTAGTCTCAAGGGTGCAGGACCCTAAAACTAAAGGAGATGTAGCCACAGGTGTGGTAGTAGTTATTATAATACCAAGTGCCCTCAATACAATAAGAAATACACAATGAAAGAGTAGGAACAGAAATCCTGAGTACCTAGGATACCTAAGAGTAAGGGTGGAAAGAAAGGTTTTCTACTTTTCTTAATGCTGTAGGTTAGAGAGATGGGGATGTCACCTTCAGATGGAGAATTCTTTCCTTGTCTTAGGATTTCTTCTTACCTGTGATTAAGAAAAACAGTTGGCTTTGGAGCCAGAGCTGAAAAAGTCACACCCTTATCTACAATTTACTTTCTACCTCCTTGAACCTGGGTCAAACTTTTCATGGCTTCTGCTTTCCTGGGTTCCTATTTTGAGATTAGGATTTTCTCTGGTGAAAATTAAGAGGTATAATGTATGTAAAGCACCCAGCATCCTGCCAGGTGCCCAATAAGCGGCCACCTCTGAAGTTCATTTGCAATGATGAAGCAGTGACCTCCCAGTGCTTCTGGGTGCAGATGACCTGCTCCTAGCCATTCGTCAGAGGCCTGGTTTTGCATGCCTCATTAGCAACTGTGAGGTGATGATGGAATTGGAAAGAGTTTAGTATCTTCATTGTCAGAGGTGTGTTTTACAGAAGCTGTTATATTTAAGAAAGACATGACCATCCCCTTCATTCATCAGACACTCTCTGAGCTCCTTGTGAGTACTCGGCACACTTGTTATGTGCCTAAGTGGTCACGCCCAGGGGATGTGGGAGTCTATCAGAGTTGTGTTAGGCTCTTTGTTTTGGTAATTGAAGTGATTGTGATGGAAATGGGTATCCTTAGCCACATTAAAATAGCCTGGAGGCAAGGGAATGGTGAACTGTGGTTTAGGCTGTGGTTAGTGGATTCTTGTTTAGATGCACACATTTCTGCCTTTTTTTGGTGTGTGTATGTGTTTACAATATAACTCGCTAACCATGTAGTCAGTGCTGCTGTGGTTCGTAATCTGGCAGATCATTTAAATATTTACTCCAAAATATCTTGTTCTCTGTTGGTGTGAAGTAGAGTTTCCAGTTATTTTTAGGTCATTTTCATCTTAGCAACCCTGTTGGAGATGAACCAGACATGCTGCTGTAAACTGTCCCCACATTTGGGTAGAATTTAATAAAGTAAAGTTTAATGGTTTGGTCCCAAGAGGCAAACAGACCATCTGGTTAGCAGAAGGTTAGGTCAAGTATTGCATGGCTGTTGAGAGGACCATAGACCAGCCCTGATGCACTGGTAATGTGTCCAGTTGCTAAATGCATTAAGCATTGAAATGGTGCTTTCAGGTCCGCCGAGCCAGCAGTTCTGTTGCCACCGCTGTGACGCAGGAGATAATTCAGCTGGGCAAGCGGCAGCATGGGGGTGGATCTACAGCACAGGATGTGTAATGTCAACATGAAGGATTGGAGCTGGCAGAAGGAAGGGAAGCAGTCATTTCATGCCAGTGCAGGAAGCCTAGAGAGATGCTTTCCACCCCCCTTGCTTCTTGTCCTCTTTTGGAGCTTTCATATTATGTGTTAAATGATTACCTTGTGCATGGTCCATGGCAAAACTTCAGCTGATTTCCAGCCTCTCCTGGAACCTGTCACATAAACAATAAACCACATTCCACACATATGTGGGGCAGGCAGAGGGAAGGGCTTGCTGCACAGACTGGGAGGAGGAGAAAGGGCTTCATTAGGCAGGGACATCTTTGTGCTTGAGATGGAATCCCATTGTAGGTCCCTTTGTGCTCAGCTTTGAGACTGGCCATCCATTCAAAGGCTGCAATCATCTTGGAACATTGTGCTGCAGCTGTAGTCAGTAAGAAGGCTGCAGAATGGTTCCCGTGATTCTGCAGAAGCTTAGCAATTACATAATTGCTATGTAACTGGCGAGAGCCATCAGCACTGTCTAGTTCTCCAGAAAAGAAAGCTGCTACAATGTGAGTGGTAGATTGTTTTTCCTTGTGAAACTTGAAAGCTGATGAGCAAGTACATTAAGCCACCAGGCTGAAACCTAGTCTTCTCATTGGCATGGGAGGGGAAGAAGTTCCCGAGCACACTTGGCTGGACATTCAGTTGTGTTAGAGAGAGAGAGAGAGAGAGAGAGAGAGAGAGAGAGAGAGAGAGAGAGAGAGAGCAACTAACTCACTCTTGGAACAATGGATTCTTTATCAGTTGAACTCATTGCTACTTCTTATGATTGTTCTGTATATTTTCAAGGCCTGGAGGATTCCAGAGCTTCTGTAGGAATGGGACTAACAGTTGCCTATAATCACCAAGTGGCCTGCTCAGGAGGATTTTCACAGCCTCTCTTGAGTGAATGCTTGCCTCACATGCTGACTGACTGGTGGGAGCTGCAAGGCTTGAGCATCGTGTCCCTAAATGCTTGCATCTCCTCAGCAGCAGCCCCCGTGCAGTCATGCCGCATCAGCCCAGCAGCTGGAGCAAACTGGACAGTTTGTCTGTGAGGACCTCACGGTATAGAAATGAATTCCTTCTTTTAGCTACCTCACCACCTGCTTTTTTTTTTTTTTCCACTTGTTTTCTAGAGGTGAGAAAACTTTGAGGTAGAAGTGGTTAAAGGTAGCTGCAAGTGTTTCATGAAGCCAGTGAGAAGTCCAGGCTGTATTTGATCAGATGGAAAACACTCATCTAAAATTAGCCACATCATCTAACCCCCAAGCGTGGACTTTGTTTATGTTAAGTAGCTCTTTATTTCAGCAATCTTTGTCTTTCTGATGTTGGTTTTGTGGAGCTTATAGAATAGAAAAAGTGGTTGTTGGGACACATTTTTACTCATGGCATGAGCTGGACCTCTCATAACTGTGACACTCATCTGTAGCATGAAATGTTAAATGTGTCTATAGTCAGAACTTCAGTACAATGGGATCAAAATGCATTTTGGCTTCACTGTGAGTGAGAAAGGATTGCCCAGCAGGCAAAGTGAAGACTTGGACTCCAAGATGGATTGGGTCCACAGATTCCTAGTTCTTTAACCTTTAGACCTCTGCTTTACCTCTTGGATTTAACTCTGAAGTTGATGGATGCAATTAGTATAAGAATTTTGATTCCTACGAAAGTGTTGGCAGGTTTTCAGGGAGTAGCTTGTCTCAGCACTGAGCTTTTGTTTTGTTAGCAATCTGGGGGTGGGGGTATGGATCACCCATAGTGACTCTCCTGCGTCATTCCAGGCAGGACTTGGCATGCTCCAGCTGATGAGTAAGGACAAGGGCAACTGGCAGGAGGACCCACTGAGTTCATCTTGCCTTGTACCTTAGGTACTGGTCTGACTTTGTACTATCCACAGCGTTTGGACACTCTGAGAAACATTCATCTATCTATCTTTCCAGGGTCTTGGAGATTATGTTGGGAGCACTTGCACACATACGAGGGAGGAACCCCTGACTCTTCCATACTAAGGAGACTATATATATAAGGGAGCCCTTTGCTGCCAGCATGAATAGGCATTGTCTTGGCAGAGGGGGCTGTAGTGCATGCTGGAGAGATCATGGACCTCAAAGCCAGTAGGTGGTGAGTGACGCTGAGCGACCTTGAGTGAATGATTTAATCTGTGTTCCCCAATTTCCTTAGCTTGAGGAAAAGAAAATCTACTTTGTAAGATTCTTCTGGAGAGTAAATGAGATTGTGAATATAAATCTCTGGTGCTGAGACTGACGTATAGTGGGCATGTAAAAAATACGAATTCTCTTTCCCCTCATCCTTAAGATTTCATAAAATGACAGGCAGAGCACTGCCAGTGACTATCTGAACAGGAGGCAGAACACCCTTGAAATGCCCATGAAATCCCCCTTAGGGGACTCCTAGAAGCTTGGTGAGATCGATCAACATTTTGTTTCTCGGCTTTGGGGGCTGAGCAATAATAACTTTTATATTATGTGGTGACTTTTAAAAATTTGTGAAACCTGATTCCAAAATTTGGAAAAGGAGACGAAAAGTCCCTTCACCTCTGTCTCTGTTATCTTGAACATTCTGTAATGGATTGTTCATTAAATTCCTTAGATGAGGTTCTGGTTTCTTGTTTTGACTATTGCTGCACAATAGACCCCCTTATTGCTGCACAATAGACCCCCTTAAAATAAAACCTAAATTTTCCCACAAATAGCCCAGATGTGAAATACGTGCTGATCCAGGATCAAAAAGATTGAACATCTTTCATATCTCTTATAAGCTTCTTTTCTTTGACCTCTAGCCCCAGTGTGCCATTCCTTCTATTGGTGCTCAATGGGGTCTTAATGACTGTTTTCAGAGAAGAAGCCCCTTAATTAATCAAAATTTAGCTAGATGAACTTGAAACACCAATGATGGGCTTGTTGCAATTTAGTTATTGAATGACACTAGACTAGAAGCTACAGATAGACAGGCTCAGGGTTCACCTTGTTCATTTCTATGTCACCAGTGCCTTGCACAGTGCCTAGAATAGATGCCACAGTCAAAATCACGTGTTGAGCTAGTGGAACGTAGCATTTTTTAAAAGGTCATATTGCTCTTAAATAATCTGTTCTCAGAATTTCTGAAACAAAATATAGTATCTTTTAGTTTCTTCTGAGTCATGACTGCTATTCCAAATATCACTGGGCATAGAGCTTTAAATGTTAGTGAGTGAATATTTGGCCCTGATTCTAATTGAAGATGAAAGTTAATGTAAGTTCTTGATCAACAGAAGCTACTTGACTCTACAAATGCATATTGCATACATCTTAGAAGTAAGAATATCTAGATAGCCATCTAGGCAAAGGAAGCCAAGGTAAATTTGGTTATTGGTAGTTTCAGAAGAAGTATTTAAAGATGATTGCTAACTAGTATTTTACTGATGATTTAGTGTATTCTCAGGTGAGCTTCTGTAGAATCTAGTCAACCATCGAACTGAAAAATTCAAACTCAGAAATACTCCACAATCAAATTGACTGGTTCTTGAGGAAACTCATTTGTAGTTTTCTATTAAACTAACACTGTTGACCTATTAAGGCTAAGTAGATTGCGGCATATATTTCTTAAGGTACATTGGTGGTATTGAAGCCTCAGGGAATATAGAGGAAAATGTTATGGAAAGAAAAGATGAGTATTTGATATATCAATTTAGCAGAATTGGAAGAATGAAGCCACAGAACCAGGATAATAGTCAATGTTCTTTGAGGACAGCCAAGTGAATTCAGAAACATGCTTCTTCACCTTTGACCTTAGTTCTCAGACATTTCAATGGAATGATTTAGATGGTTGAAAGTCTAGTGTGTGCAGAAACCTTCTAGGTATTAGGCGACCTTGCAACATTAAAGAAACGCATGGATTCTGTTAGTTCCAACCTCACTGAAGGACATATTCTGAAGAGCCAGCTCATTAAGCAAGCTTTTGAAGGGTGTGCGCTGCAGAGCAGTTTCCTGTTATTTGGTTAATGGTTGACCTAGTTCTATTGCCATATGCTTCCTGGAACGCATTCTAATATAAAGTATGTGTTAAAGCAAGACTAGGATAATAGCAGGAAAGTCAAAGTCTTTCTGAAGCCGAGACCATATTAATACAGGCCCAGCAAAGGCAGAATAGTGTTCAGATGGAAAATGAAAAGACTTTCCTCTTCTTGGACCTGTTTGCTGGTTCTGACTTTAATCCTCATGTTTTATCCCAGTCTGTCTCTGAGGAGTTGCATTTTCCCAGAGTACCTTGTACCTAGGCCTACATCATTAGTTCATTCATTGTGCATGCAAACCCAAGTCTGATGTTAAAGTCCCCTGAGGAAAGTTATTACTGCTAGAAAGGATTAGGTTTGATTTGGCTAATGGCAGGTAGTTGTTTTGTTTTTGTATATTTTTATTGTATACAAGGGATTAGTAAATCTTTTTCATCTGAAGTTTGGGTGGAGTCCAGAGTTAAGTCTGACGCTCCTTTGACTCATTTGTCATGTTACATGGAATCAGCAGCCATGACTTACCCGTTTACACGGTTAGGGGAACCCACACAAGTCAGAGCGCTGGTGAGCAAACTTTGCACCAGACGCACAGTGTTTGTTTTAACAGCTTCAGAATCTGAAGAATTTGTGGCTTTAGTCTGCTAATTTTTGGATTTGTGTGGTAGTGAGGGAAGCTGCCCTACTCTCTTCATCGGTCATAAAGAAAATGTTTGAGGAACCACCTTGTGTGTGTGGTGGTGGGTGACAGCTCCTTTTAAAAATCACCATAGAATTGTGGTATGAGGCAGTGACTTCTAAACCTGTTTAAGTATCAACTATTCTGAGAATTTGGGGGGGGGAGTGATTTATTTGAAAATGGACATTTAGGTTTTATCCCAGGAGAGACAGATTCCTTAGTTTAGGCCGGGAGCCTAGACTGTAAGAAGCCAGATGTAAGAACTGTGGGCACCGAGAGTGAAGTATCATTAAGCAAAGGAAGAGGGAGTAGCCATTGTGCTTGAATGTCCAACTTGCAGGCAGTAGGAAATGGAAGAATTACTGTCAGAGCTTCGTATTTATAGCTGGTAATAATTTGAGCTATGGCATAGGCTTTCTTTCACTTTTTCTTCCCCAGGTATTTAGGACCTTGTGTGCACCTTCAGGGAACTACAGATTAAGTGATTTAACTTCTGCAAATGTCATCTTAGTGCTCCATACAATGCTTCACCACCATCCTTCTCTGCCCTGCCCCTTCCCTCCTACCAGTGAAGGCAGCATCCGTTAAGTGGATTGAAGTTTTTTTCATGTTGATATATTTGGTAGGAATGTTATGTTGATTTCTAAATACAAAGAAATTGGTACTGATCCATCCACCCAAGTAAAGTTTTCTTTCTATTAATGATAAGGAGATAAGCTTGCTGACCAAAGACTTGCTCTGTATGGCTTCTTGCTGGGCCTGGTTTAAAGCTGTTGCCTGTGATATTAGGCAACTGTTAACTGACCTATATGCAAATCACAGTGACCTTGGCTGCAGGATCAACATGATTTAAGGACTAATAGTATGCCTGACATGTAGTCGTGCTGGTTAGTGTGATGATCTGACCGAACCTGCTCTGTAACTTGCCTCAAAGGAGAAGAAGTAACTTGGAAAGATGAAGATTCTGCTTCAAAGCAATAAGTATGTTCGACATACCTTTTCAGAATATGTCTTGCAGTATTCTCAACAAAGGAAGAAAACTCTCTTGCAAAATCTGACAGGTTGGATACTTTGACTTCCTGAGAAAATGCAAGAAAATGTTTTCTTTACATATTGTTTACCCCTGCAACTACCACTATACCAAGGAAATGGCTCTAGAATATACATTATTAAGAGAAGCTGATCTTTCTGGACATTTTGTTCTACATTTAAAGGCCTCACGGGGATGAGAATAATGTTGTTTTGGAAGTAGAAAAGAAGAAACAGTGGTGTGGAAAGAAGAAAGTTGAGGACATTTTTCTGATTGCCAGTAATTTTTTAGTAACAGAAAACAGTGATCGTGGCCTAAGAACTCATGGTCATGTCCTTGGCATGCTGAGAAGCTCCAAGAAGGGAGTATAGTCTCTTGAAAGTTATTTTGAGGAGTTGGACACTACCTACTAGGCTCCTAATGCTTACCCAAGTTAAGAGGTTGAAGTGCCTCCAAAGGCTTTAAGTAGCAGCTGAACATGTGATCTTGTTAACCCTGAGATGTTGCTGAGCAGTGACTCAGATCACTGTGGCAAATGATCCTCTCCCTTTCCAGCTGCCCCAGCAGAAATCAGCATTAGGTCACTTAGGCATATGGCGCAGAGCTTGTGCTACCAACAGAGCTTGAGAACAAGGACAACTTGAAATGGCTCCTGCACATGGTGCTGAGGACCACTTGGTGTTCAGGAGCCCATCCGATACCTAATCCCTTCCAGTTCTCACCTCAACCCCAGTCCCTTGTCCTTACATAAACCACTTGGAGAGAAGGAGAGGATGCCAGGGAGAGCCATGTTCTCATAACTGTTTGCATGTTGGATATTTCTGCATCTAGATAGACGGAAGAGGCTTTTGTTCTCCCAAGGAAAAGGTAAAGTATGCGCAAAGTAGCCTAAAAAAGTACATGGTGCTTATTTGGAATAAGATAACAAACTTGACTAGTTTGTTATTTTATGAAATAACAACGGAGAGTAACTCCTGCCCAAGAAGTGGGTTTATTTGCCTTAGGATGATAGGAGGTAGCTGCAGAATGGCTCACTGAGCATTACTGATTTAGTAAGGTTGAGCATGGGGTGGGGTGTAAGGTGGTTGGGATTGTTACCTCACTAGACCACTCTATCTCTTCATGACTCCAATACGTTTATGTAAATCCAAAATTACTTTAAAGCTTGAAGTATCTTTCTGTTCACTCTGTAAATGTGTTGACTGTTTCAAAAGTTGATAATGACTCAAGGGTATCCAGCTCTCAGGATTCAAGCCACTGCATGTTGGCAATGATACTGGATCCTGGCTTTAAAAATAAAATGCTGGGATGCTGCCTTGAGGATCCAGACATAGACTGTGAGCACATTTTAGATCTTGATCCCCAAATACACAGTCCTCTCAGCTACAAAAAGCAGGAGAGAAAGGATGTGAAAGAAGAGTTACTGTAATAAATGTGAAGTCAGTCATTATATGGACCTATGAAATCATTCCACCCAAACCCTGCTTTCACAGCTCAGGAAAGGCCTTAAGAAGCTTGTCCAAAGTCCACTACATAGGAAGTTAGCTAGGGAAGCCTGAAATGGAACCTCAGTTTCCTGCCTTGGTGGTCCAGGCTTATTCCACTACACTCGTGTTGTCAGAAAGCTTCCATTTCTCATGCCAATTTTGATTGATTGGTGGAGACTGCCTGGAGCTCCACTTTGAGGATTTTGTGCCTTGTCTGGGCTTGTTGGAAGACAGTGTGAAGTTCAAGCAGAAAAGGCTGCAGTAGGCGGGAGAGGGTAAATGACAGGCAGGGGCACTTCCCCATACTTACTGTCCCTTACAATTATGTGATTTAAAAATCACAGATTTACTGTGTACCAAAATACTTTCTCACTTGGCGTTCATGAAGGCATCCTATTTCCAAGTGTTTTAAAACAAAGAAGAGAGTATCTGGTTGGGAGGGAGAGACTCATTTGAAACAGCTTGTCCGGGTGAGTTACGCAGGGTAATGATATGTTAAGTTACAGTTTGAACCCGTGATAGGTTTCATCCTGGGTTTTATCAGCCAGACCGAAGAGCTCTTTGTGTTTTGTTGCTGAGGATCCCTCATGGCCCTGTTTCTCACCACCATCTTCTTTCATGTTGTTCACAGTTTACCTTTCACTGCCTACATCCTTTAAAGGACCTCACACTGTCTGCTGAATCTTCTTCCTCTGTAGGTGGGCATAAGAAAGGTTCAGAGCGGTCACAGTGGTCC
Organism: Dinomys branickii; assembly: GCA_004027595.1. NCBI lineage: Eukaryota > Metazoa > Chordata > Mammalia > Rodentia > Dinomyidae > Dinomys > Dinomys branickii. Next base: position 181,108 of record PVLD010000101.1, read on the forward strand.
AGAATAACACAGAGCCACGCTAGAAATGGTGCTGTGAGCAGCAGTATTCCAAGGCATTTCTTACTACAGTTTTGAAACTGGAAGAAACCTTGGAGATTACTTAATTTCCTTTTATAGCCAGAGAAATTGGATCCAAGAGCATTTAAAGGAATTGCCCAAGGTGACTAACTTGTTAGATGGCACAAAAGCCCTCTAGATCTTGAGGAACAAAGCCAAGTCCATATTGTGCATTCCTCCCTGCCTCCTTCCTTTCTCTCTTTCTTTTATGTAGTGAGAGGTGAACTGTTTCTCAAGAAATTCACAGGCAGTATGATTACCTTGCAGTGTATTAGAATCTATAGATGTCGTGTGGTTAGGATAGTAAGTTTAGAAAAAAATCCTTGGCCTTTTGTTTTTAATATGACCCTCACGTGGTGTTAATACAATTCCAAAACGTTGCTGTGGTGAAGATGTATGTCGGAAGTACATGTGCCGGGCAATATGAAGAATCCTGTGAATCTGTAGCTGTCTTGCATAATGCTAGGTACAGGGTAGTTGTTTTGCAAATGTGGACTTTATTTGTCTTCCAGGATTTGAAGCACCTACGACAGACCTCTGTCATGCTTATCCTCTATCCTCTTACATATGAACTCATAATACTTTGCCTTGAATAGGGTTAGTGTTTAGCAGAGAGGGAGCTATGTTTCACAGGCAGAACAATCTGCTCATGTCTAATTTGACACAACAGCATAGAACAGGCTACTGTCATTTTCCTTGCAGATGCCTCCATTTGTCCCTTTGGCTGTATGTAGGTGTGGTGAAAGAGGCAAACAGGTTTTCGTTCATTTTTTTTCTCAAGGTATTTTTTGTTCTAATGTTTATTCTGGAAAACAGAATTGAGGCTCCTGTGTTTTAATCGTCTTCAGCCTTTGATCGCTTTCCTTAGGCAGTTCCACTGTTGTCTGTTTCCACTGGCTGCATCACACCTATCGCCCTCCCCGCCATGTTAACCCAGGTAGATGCCTAAGAGAGCTCAGTGTTCCCAGGAGCACTGGCTCTTAGACCTCTTACAGGAAGTAGGCCAGCTAGGCCACCTTGCAGCTTTTGCCCTCTGATAAAACACTTCTTTCTGATAGTGCCACCGCTTATAGAATCATCAATAAAAATGTTTTCCTTGTTTCTTCTGGAACCTCAATCTAACCTTGAGCCTTTGTTTAGGAAGATAATTTCTACACAAAACCAAGAATAAACCATGCTTAATTCCTTTTTCTCTCAGTCAGTTGTCTCAGCAGAACGACCCTCTTTCACTTTAACAAAAAGATTCTCTTTCTAGTTTAAAATATTCTGGATATGCCGTAACTTGCCTTGGGGTCATAGCACATGTCTTCAAGGACTGATGGGTCTTGTCAGTTGCCCCAGGGTGAGAACTTTAATAAGCAAATTGCACACACCTGGTTTTGTAAAATATTGGCCTAATGGGGCACCTTGGTGGAAGTCAGTACATCCACTCCCAGTGTACACACCCTTCCTCCCCACCCCTTTTGAAAGGGAGACCTCAGAAATTGCTGCCTTCCCATTTATCTTGTAAAACTTTCCTGTCTCTTTCCTCCCCTGTGCTCTGGTCGCTCAGAGGGTTGTGATCATTAACGAGCTCAGGTTGTTGCTCTCGCTGCTGCTGTCTTTTGGGTTTGAAAGTAATGCCAGTGATGGGCTGTGGTGTTTGTACAGGGGAGTCTGCTTAAAAGGGAGCAGAGCTGGAGAGCTCTCTTTGTCAGACTGTGCATCCCCCTGGTCTTCACTTTGATTTGCGGCTGCCGTTGGTGTTTATACAGTCTTGCCCTACTCTGACTCTTAGTTTTAGAAAAGGCATCCTGTTTCCCTGTTATTGAATGTTGGACACCAGGCTTGTCTTTCATTCATTCATTCCAGTGGTGATGGGGATTGAAACGAGGGCTTTGTGCATACCAGGCAAGTGCTGTGAGTGCCCAGTGACACACCCAGGTCCTCCAAACATGTATTGAGCATTTGATCACTTCTCAGGCTTTGTGCTAAACGGTGGCTGTACAAAAATGAGAAACACAGACTTTTCCAGAAGCTCATAATACAGTATTTATATTTGCAGTCATAAGCAGGTGTAGCCTGTTGCTATACCTAGAAGTGGTGCATTTTCTTTAGTTTCTGTGCTGTGTCCGATTGCTAAAGATAACACCCCTTAATATAACTACTTGGACATCTTTCAGTGTTTTATTCTTTTAGACATGTTAATACCAGGTAATTAGGATACAGATCATTACCTTAAGAAGTTTCAAGCTATATTGATCTGTATGCATATTCAGCCCAAAATAAAGGGTATGCCCCGGTGTGGTAGTGCACACCTGTAATGCCAGCGCTCCTTAGGCTGAGGCGGGAGGGTCACCTGAAGTTCAAGGCCAGCCTAGGCTACACTACACAGTGAGTTCAAGGCTTGTCTATACTACATAGTGAGACCCTGTCTCAAAAGGCAAAAAAATAGATAAATAAGATAAAATAAAAAGGGCATGACTATTTCTTCAAGTGTTTCAAGGTCTAGACTAGAGCTTGATTCCTGTTGGTCTTAATTTTGATCCACCACTGCTGTAATGTGCCTACAGGGTTCCAGATGAGAACTTTTCTCCATTAGTTATTCCATCCGTCCTTGGATAATATTCTGCCTAAATGTTTATAAATCTGGTGACAATTTAGGTGTCATGGTAATAAAATCTTACCTGACTTTTTTGACTTCGAGTTGACTGTGTCTGACCTCACTCTTCAAAGCTGCTGTTAGCAGCATTTAGGGATATGAACCTCAGAAATTCCAGTGATAAACCCAGCAACACCTGAAATCTGTCTTCCAGGAACTTTGGTGATTAGTGTCTTGGTTTGGAGCTTCCCAGCATCTTCAGAAAAGTTCTTTCATATCCTTCTATAGTCTTTTTAGGGTATATACAAGGTTAGCACATGAAATGACTCAACAATATCACACCTATCTCTCTGCAATTCCTTCTGAATTTCCAGAACCATGGCCCTTATCTTTGTTCCATGAATCTGGGCTAAACTCCATTTATGATGAGAAATATTTGAAACGTATCCTCACTCACACAGTTGCACTTAAACTTACCTTCGCAGCATGGGTGAATGTTTTAAGTTAGCCAGTAGTGGCTCAGTCAGAGGGCATGTACTTCGATAAGGAATTCTAGAAGTCATTCCTTGCCTTTGTCCTCTGCACTAAAGCTTGTGTCACTTGCATCATGCTGTGACCCGAAACAATATTTTGCATGGTAGGGAATGCCTAAGGGACTATGTTGTTCAATTATCATGAGATTACTGCTTTCTCTTGCCTGGAAGCTTGCCAACAGTGGCGAACAAAGAGATGACCCAAGCAACTTTCTCATTTTTATTCTTGAAGACTAAATGACATCCTTAAAATTTGATGGTTTCCTCTGTACCCTTGTGGTTGAGTAAAGAATGAAGTGTGCTTTTGCTGCTACCCAAAGAATGTGGTTCATACAGGAAATCAAGTTTTTTTAGCCAATTTGGTGAGAATTAGTAAAAAGTCAAAGATGGAACAGAAGAAAGCAGATGTAGCTGAAAAAGATGAGATGATTAATTTCTAGGAAATGGGGCTGGGGATATAGCTCAGTGGAATAAGCGCCTGCCTGGCAAGCGCAAGGTCCTGAGTTTGATCCCCGGTACCGCCAAAAAACAAAAAAAGAAAAAATAATAATAATAATAATTTCTAGGAAAAGGGAGATTGTTTGGTATAGTCACAGTGTTGAAGAAGAGTCCTTCCTGGAACAAACATACTCAAAAAAATAACAAAAAGGGCAAAAAATGGAAAAATGCATTTCTCTGGCATAAAAACTATGAGACCCATGCTTTTTATCACTGGAAATTCTGAACATTTCTTGAATTCTCAGACTTTCTTGAGTTTTAAAATCTTTTTTTTTTTTATAATTACAAAATAATCCTTGTTCATCTCTGTTTTCTTTTCCCCCGAGTTATCAGTGTCCTCTAAAAGTTTAAAAACAAGTGATCTTTTTTTCCCCCATTCTGTTGGCGGACACGCACAATGGGCTGTCTTTCCCTTCTCTGTGAACAGAATGGAAACAGAGAGGCAGCCAGAGGAGCTCCATACGGATAGACATTCCTTGCTCTGCTTTTGAAGTTAAGACGGTCACAAGAGAGAAGGATATTTTCAGTTCCAAGCCTAAGAAAAGGACATTCCTTTTCGTCTCTGGCACTCTTGTCCTCTTGGTGTTGATTTCTCCTGGAGTCATCTTCAGGCCCATTAATCAATCACATCTGAAAGTGAAATCATATTTGCAACTTCTTCCCCTTGCCACACCCTGGATTATAGGAAAGGTGATGTTTTCTCAAATTTGTCTGAAGTAGCTTAGTATATTTCCCTGGCATTTTCTTTTCTCTGGCTAAATTCCCATATTTGATCAAGCACATTCAACAGAGTTTTCCAGAGTCCTAAGAGGCCCATTCGTGCATTCTCTTCTATTAAACAAGAAAACCAGAAACAAACAAACCAAAAAGTTCAGTTTTCACCTTGCTTTACAGATGGAAATCTCTGGGGTGTCATTTTCTTTTCTGGAAGATTGGGATTTTTAGGTTAAATCCCACGTTATACAACTTCCTTAATGTCAAAGAACCTATGCAATCAACAGTCTTTCTTCAAAATGTATTTCTCTATTGAGAGAAGAGGCATTTCATTAGAAGTTGATTAAGACATGAAGACAAGGTTTGAAATTGGTAGTGGCCCAAGGTCATTGGTAGAACTAATGGACCATTTGAAAATTATTAGCAGCTGGTTTAATAGAGTTTTAATAGTTACAGCTGTGTGAAAAAAATCCAAGCTCAAGGTATTTGGAATGTCCCCTGTGAAGTCTTTTCCACTGGTTCCATAGCAGTCCTGGCATCCATTTAACAAAAGTGCACTCTGACAGAAGATTAGGTAGTTCTCCACAGGAGCATGTAATACAGGCTTTCTTAGCTTTAGGTTTTTGCACATCTCTTTTTCTTTATTTAAAGTTTAGGTGTCATTAAAGGTTCTTATATAATCGTGTTCCCACTTAGTGACACTCCATAGAACCTCAGTGTCTCACAGTGTTGGAGAAACTCAATGAATTTTTAAAGAATTCTTTCTTTTCACTTGTTTTTCTTTTTTTAAAAATTTTAATCATTTCTAAGGATTTGTGAGATTTTATTTGCCAAACTCCCAGACAGTGGAGAAAAGACAACTGGGAGAGGTATCACACTTTGTGAACTATGTCTTTTTTTAAAAACATCAAGGCAAAGTTGTTTCATACAACCTACTAGAAGAATGATTTGCTTAGATCTTTGGCTTCATATCTGGAGGCACATACACGTATGCATGCATATATAAATAAATTTTGTCTGCAGAGAAATATGCCTGTTTCCTTCATGCCTGTACCTTGCTAACCCAGAGACTTGATTTAGAGGAGAAATGCAGAGAGTTTTCCACCATTAATAGATTCCACAGCCATGAGTCACTGTGGCCCCAGGCGTCTCTCCTTTGCCTCATCCTAGTCCTACTCTCAAATTCAGAGGCCCAATCTCTAGTTACTGACTTGGAGCTGAGAAAAATAGGGGAGATGACACAGTTGACCTGAAGCAAGCGTTTCTGTCTATATTTCTGAGCAAATTCCTAAAATATACTACCAAAACATTAAAGTATGAAAATCAGAATTAGGTAAATCCAAACTTTACTGTGATTTGCAGAGTTCTTAGGCAGAGGGCTTTCAGTGTACATTATATAAATTAATTCTTAACAACAGCACCTTGAAGCAGAAGCACTCTCTGTGACCCACACATGTTTAGTGACTTTCCCAAAGTCATAGCTGGTTGAATGCCAGGACAAAGACCTGAACCTTGTCTACTGACCAGCCCTTTCCAGTACACCAGGGATGACTCATTCACAAATGACAAATGCTTTGTAGGCTTTTAAAGGAAGTTGAGGATATTCAGAGGACATCCTCTAACCTTGTGAGGATGTATCATCGTGGAAGGAAGTCACCATGGTCTTCATGGCATAGTCCTTGGAGCTAGTAGTTGAGATGGCTTGTTAAGTCTTTTGTGGAGTGGATGTGAATGATGATTGAGGACGTGGTAATGATTTGGTTAGATAACAAACGCCTCCTGAAATAGTAAATAGTATTGTCATGATTGTTTCCTGTGCCTTTACTTCCCTCTAATGTGCCTGGTCCAACTCTCGCACCTCAGCTCATCTCTGTACTAACTGTTCAAAGCAACAGGTTTGCACAGGAAAGGGGAATGCTAATGTATACAAAAGGGGGCAGAAAGTACTTTCTATGCCCTAGATTACCTACTACATTTGTTCTTTAACCTTTTCCATATTGTTGTGCATTGGATTCAATTTTATTTTTATTCCTACTTAGCATATGAGCAATGCTACTGCTGTTTAGCATAAAGAGAAAGCAGAGGCTCTGACAGGTTGAGTAACTTGCACATGATTGCGGATGTGTTCCCTGTCAAGACACAGATGTGCAGTCAAGCCAGTTGTCCCTTTCATGGTGCAGCACTGCCTACAAACCTCTCTGAGATTACTGAGAAACACCTGGAGGACTGGAGAAGCCCAGGAAGATAGAGGCTAGGAATTATTGGTGAGACTGGGCCAAAATAGTTTTCATGTATTACCTCATTTATTCCTTACCATAATCCTCTGAAATGATACCACTTTTACCACTTTCCAGCAGGCTGTATTTGTATGTTTGTGTGGCAGGGGTGAGAACACAGAGAAGTTGAGGGCCTAGCAAGATCAGACAAGCAGGTGGGGGCCGAGTTGTTTCTGACTGCCATGCTGGGTGCTGTTAGGCAATTCAAGTGCCAAGTGCAACCCAGTCCTAATTGGCTAAAGCTGGATCAGCTTGGGTTGGCTCAGTTTGGGTTGTTGTATTCTGAAAATGACCAGTTTGACAAAATTAGGTAATTGAGACTTGTGCTTTGAGAAAGATCTTTGTATCTCTATTGTTTCTTTGCGAAGTTATAAAGGCTTTAGCTCAATCATCCATGAAACAGTATGCAGACTTTCTCTTTTGAATGGGAGGGATCTCTAACTTAGGGCTTTATCTTAAAATGTAAGAATATTATAGGACTGTAAATACACCACCAAATATAATTAGATAGTAATTTTAAATCATTCTAGATACTCAGCTGACTTAGGTGGCTCTCCCAAGGTGAACACCAGTGAAAACCATTGAAAGATACTTTGTTTGAAGGGTCTTCAGGGTTCTCTAGGCCTGCTGGCCACTACGGTAGCCTTGAGTCCAGTGTGGCACCTCAGCACCTACCTATGTGTGCCTGCTCTAAATAAGTATGTTGCTATAAATCTAAAAATACTGAATTTAGAAACTTACTATAAAAAAATTAATGTAAAATACCTTTTTCATGTTTTCATGTTGATTGTTGAAATAATATCTTTGATATAGAAGGCTAAGTAGACTATATTATTGACAGTTATATCTCTTTATGGCTTCTAGAAAATTTTGTATTACATACATGGCTTGCATTATTTTTATATCTCACAGCATTGGTCTAGGCCATTCCTTGCCATCTAGTTAAATAGAAAATACATGGGAATGCGATTATCATAGGCTATTGCACTGTTACTGAGCACCATCTGGTTAAACTATTTCAACCTAAGAAATTATTGCTTCTTGGGTGATACTCTACATCATCGTTGGCAGTATTCTTTTTAAGTTCAGTTAAACATTTAATTTTTCATTTATCACCAAAGAACAAACTTCTCATGACATACGTTAGAAAAGAAAATCAAGCATGGACCACATCTCATTAGTTCTTCTGGATGGGCCAGAAAGTGAAGGCCTGATTATTAGATGAGGTTCACTGAGGTAGTTTACATCCTTTCTCCCTTCTAAAGGTCATGCAGGTTTGACCCCAGCTTTCACCCAGGGTGCATCTTGCTGCTGGCCCAGCCTACTTGATCTCATCTGCAACAACCATCACAGCAGCTGTTTTAGCTGCCTGTGACTCCCCACCCTCCCTTCCCCCAGAAGTCCTTCATAGTGCTGCCAAAATAGTCTTGAGAGGACACAGCTTTCAATATATCACATTCCTCTGATTAAGAATGATAAGAGTTCCCCTTGCTCTCCAAATGAAGGGAGGGGAAGAAGAATCTGACATTTGAGACTCCATAGATGTTATCTTCTTTAATCCCTTTGAGATGGATATTTTTGAGTCCCACTCTACAGGTGAGGAAGCTGTTCAGTTTCTTGCCTGGGGTCAGGTGTTAAGCAAGGGAGCTAGATCTGACTGCAAGGTAGGATCTTGGTAGCTTTCTTTGTTAAAGCCTGTGCTGCTTCTACTGATCCGAGCTCCCTGCCTAGTTTGCAAAAAATACTCATTGTCAAACCTGCCCTTCTCTCTGAAATCATGTCCTTTCCTTCCCAGCCACCCATCATCCCTACTCTCTCTGCCTTAGTACTTGGAAGCTGTACCATTAACAATCCATACTTCTTTATAGAGTGTTTACAATTCTTCATTGTCTTTTTTTTTAATTAAAGAAGAAAAGTTTTATTTAGCTCTCACAGTTTGTAGAGGGTTCAGTCCATAATGGAATTCTGCATTATCTATTTTTTGATGTTTTCTTGCCCCAGCTATATTTTACCTGGTATGCAGAATGAGGGTGGTATGCTCTACACCAGGCTTTTTTTTTCCTTCATATTTCATGTTTTTCTCCCATGTCTAGAATCATACCAGTTATATAGTGGGAACTCAACTGTTCACTAACTGGGTGTGTTGACTCATGGTAACTGATCAGTGAATATTTGGTTCTGGCTTAATTGTAAATGACTTAAAAAAAAAAAATTAGGGCCGAGAGGTCCAGGTCAGTGATTCACTGTTCACTAGTATAAATGTGAGCCAGGGTGGACCTTGGCAATGCCAAGACATTTCTGTGCCAAAAACTTAACCTCACTGAGTCTCAGATTTCTCACCTGATCTTGGGATCTCAGTTGTGCGATGGAGTGGTCATAGCTAGTATCCCATATGTCCAAAAGGTAATGGATTACATTCCTTCTTATATTTCCTGTGTTTGGGGGTAAAAGGTAAAGTATGTGGTGGCCCAAGGACAGAGTCTAGGCCTTTCATAGGGCCTCCGGGAGCAAAATGGGACATTAGAGGAAGTGGTCAGTCAGTGGGATCAACTGATTGATGAAAGTTTGTGTTCCTGCTAGACCTTTGATTCTTCAGTATGAGATACACCTGCTCCTGCCTGAAGCTTATGAAGACAGGTAGCAAAGCACTGATGTTTGCTAATAGGCAGTTGTTTGTTCTGTGGTCAGTCCTGGCTGTGCCTCTTTCTCACCTTCCGTGATATTGTCTGCACTTCTATTCAGTGTGTAAGCACAGAAGTGATGACACACCCACATGTTCCCTAATATGTGGGTTGACTTATTGGCCAACCATTTGTGAACTGGGAATGTTTTGGGAGAGGAGAAGATAATTCAGCTTGTTTTCTCCAATGTGTAAAAGCCTACATACTAATAAAAAATATGTAAACATCATCAAGTGTGTTTCAACTCCAGAACCATGGAAGACTTTACTGTTCAGGGCATGGGACACATGTCTTCTGATTGTTATATCGCCGATTGTTAATATCGATGAATGTTATTTGATTAGTAACAGGCTATGCATTCTGTTTTGCAACTTACGAATTTCTTAAGGAGAAGTACAGGTTTTGGTATACAGACAAAAGAGCTAGATGCCTGTGATTCTTAGCCTTGCTGACAAGGGAGTTTTGCCTACACCGTGTTGAATCTTGAGCATTGGTGACCTCATTGTACTTTAATATGTGGATCTTTAAAGACTTTTCTTTTTTAGTAATTTTTCAGAAACGAACCATTTAGGACCAGTTAGTTCTTTTCAGTCCTGATGTTGCTCACACCCAAATACACCACCAGTCTTCCGGAGTGCAGTAATGTTTTGAGTGAAAATCACATTTTGTAAGGATACTCTTCTTTCTTTGAAGTTCCACTGATGGAGGCAGGCGTAGTATAAGGAGCGTAGTAATGTGTGTAAGGATATGAGAAAAGGAGGACAAAGGCAGAACATACAATTAAGTCCCAAACTGCCAAATCTGCTACGGAATCTTAAAATAAGGACGCACTGAGATTAGGGAAAGAGATGACTTAAGAACCCAGGGAAAGAGGCCTGCAGAAGGCCCCTGCTGATCTGTTCTAGAATATCCTCCAGCCCTAAGGCAAGTCCCTAACTGGTGGCCAGATGGTGCGAAGGCTGAAGCCTTTCTCTAATTGTGACCCTCAGTTTCTCTACCAACCCCGCCCATCCACATGCACACCTGTTTGGCACCTCCCTCCACATACACACCGATCCTCACCTCTGAGGTGTTATCATTTGAGTCCTTATTTTCTTAGTGATAAATTACTTTCCCTACATTTCTTAAAAGGGTGGCATGTTAAAATCAAAGTTCATATGTAGTGTGCATAAATCTATTATTAAAGTATAAATCATATGTAGTGTGCATAAATCTATTATTAAATCTATTATTAAAGTTTATATTATAAATGCTACCAAAAGTTCATATATAGTGTGCATAAATCTATTATTAAATCTATTATTAAAGTATATATTATAATAAATGCTACCAAAAGGCAGAACTCTGTAGGCAGAACACTGGAGTCTGGTTGTTCCTGCTTTCAAGGAACTTGTAATGCGGTAAAGAGAGACAGGCAATGAAGCAGATGGTACAGTGTGAAAAATACTTGGGAGATTCTGGGATGCCCAGGAGGATGGCTCAGCCCAGCCTTGATGTGCTAGGAAAGGCTTTGTAGAGAAAGTGGTACTCCATGGGGGATAATTTTGTCCTACCATGGGGCATCTTCCAGTGTTTTTACCAGAGATGAGAGAAGGTGCTACTGGCATCTAGTGGGTGGCTGATGTCCGGAATGACACTTATTATCTGCAGCACCCATGGCAAGCAGTTACCTGGCTTCAAACCTCAGTAGTACTCTGGTTGAGAAAACCTGGGTCTAGACACTGAAGGAGGAATGTAAATTGGTGGCAGGAGAATAGGCAGGATGAAGAGAGTTACAGGTATCCAGGGAAGGTAATTATTTCAAGGAAAATGTACACTGTGTAGAAAATGACTTGTAAATAACGGCTCAGTAAGGTTGCAAAGTAAAAGTATCTTATCATTGGTCTTAGGAAGGTTGTTCCTGTCCGTGGTGAATTTGTTTAAACAGAATGGTAATTATAAAAGGCAGATGCTGAGGATCTATGGAAAAGTAAGGGAGCAGTTTGTGAAAAAGAGGAATTAATGCCAGTCATGGCAGTTACAATTAACTCTTTGTATATGAGTATCGGTAACTGCTAAGTGGTTTGTGTTCATTCTCCACATGATTCCAAACCTGTGAAATACGGAGTACTTTGCATAGATGAGGAAGTAGAGACTCGGAGAATTTCAATAGTTTGTCAAGGAATCATGGAGCTAGGATTGAAGTCAAATTCTCTTTGACTCTAACTAAATTCTTTCTCTAGAGAAGACAAGCCCTAGGAATGTGTGTGTGTGTGTGTGTGTGTGTGTGTGTGTGTGTGTGTGTGTTTACTAGGTAGGAGTTTAAGGTGGGAATGATTTAAGTGGCAGCCAAAGAGAAATGAAAAATACAGAACTGACAGTTAGGCAGTGAATTCCCAGAAGAGGCAGAGAGAACCACACCTAGGCCCCAATTAGAGAGCAGCCTTTGGGCCTGGAAAGTAGAAGCCCACTTTTCATTGTGGCAGGAGGGTCGGGAGGAAAGGGTGGGTATCCATAGAGATAAAGGAGGGAAAGCCAGATAGAACTTGAAACTTTTCTTCTCAGTGAGACACAGTGGAGAATGGGAAACAGACTTTGCTGTGTAAACATCAGATTCCTGGGGAGGTTTGAGGCGATGAATTTCCAGGGACACCAGTCCGAGGATATGCAAAGAGAAATTAGGAGCAAATACTCATTTAGGAAGAACTAAGGTTGAGATTTTTCTGGATGGTTATAAGGGAAAATTAATGGATTGAGCTTCATAATATGAAGTCATTTGCCAGGAAGCAAAATTTTATCTCCAGCTGCTTTTTTCTTTTGAGACAGGGTCTGTTATGTAGTTCAGGCTAGCCTTGAACTCAACATGTAACTCAGGCTGGCTTCAAACTAGCAGTGATCCTCCTGCCTCAGCCTCAGGAGTGCTGGGATTATAGATGAGTGTCACCACACCTAGTTTAAATTCTTTAAATGGAGAGATACAAGGTAATTTTTCTTTTCATGGAAATAAAAGGCTTCTAAATGTATGAATAGAGCAACCTTATGATTGAGAATTGATGAGGTATAATAGGTATAATTGGTTACAAACCATTTTCATGACCTTAGGGCTTGAGTTTTAAAATCACTGAAGACAAATCATCTGAAATTATGGGCTTCATTAGTCATTGAAGAATCCTGGACAGAGTGGCAAAAGGAATAACATGGTGCTGGTGGGCGGAAGCCGGTGTTTTTAGTGCACTGATGACCAGTTTCTTGCCAAATTTGATGATTGTTTTCCAGTATTAAAGTAGTAGAATCTTGTTGAAGAAATTTTGAAGTTATTAGGTAGAAACTGAAAATGTCATTTACCTATCCCAACTCCTAGGGAATGTCATCTTTCCTAATAACTGCTTTTCTTTGTTTTCTTTTACAAATGCATTGGCTCACATTACAACAATACAAATTAGTAATAATTCTTGTCTGGTGTCTGACTTAAATTTTTTGAATTGTATCATTAAATATGATGCTGAATCCATCTTAAATTGCATCAACTACTATTTACTCTCTTCTGTATTGACCAAATTTTTTTCTCTTTGGGTCTTTTTTTTTTTTTTTTTTTTTCCCCTTGTCTTTTTGAGACAGTGTCTTGCTATGCAGTTCAGGCTGGTCTTGAGTTTACTTTGTAGCCCAGGCTGGCCTCAAACTCACAACAATCCTCCTGCCTCAGCCTCCTAAGAGCTGGGATTACCATTATGTGCCAGAGCCCTGAGCCTCTTTTGATCTCTTAACAGCAGAGTATTGGTAGATGCTCATGTATTGAAACATTGCCTTCCTGCGGTCAACTCATTTAATCATGGAGGGCTCATGCTTTAATGATCAGCTGGATTTTAGCGTCAGTATTTATAAGTGGTATTTGTCCCCTTATTATTATTTATAGTTTGGGACAAGCTTTGGTATCCATGTTACACTGATATTGGAAATACATTGGTAACAATCTTATACCTTAGGCTAAACAGTTTAAAAAGCACCTGGTTTAGTAGTTCCCTGAAGTCTCAAGACTGTTGGGATTGGGCAACCCCCTTTTCACTATTTTCTATCCTTGCATTGGTAAGCTTTTCTTTCTTCATTTAATTTTGGTAAAATATGTGTTTCTATATTACACTTGGTAAAGAAATATTGTCTTGAGTTATGCATAGTACTTTTTAAGATTGTGATCTACTTTAGTAAGATTTTTTTTCGTTATCTTTAATTTTCTGTATTTTAGTTTTGCTCTTCCCCACTTTTTTCTTCATTATGTTAACTAGTTTTTACTTAATTTTATAGAGTGTTATATTTTTAAAAAATAAGTCCTTCCTGAATCATTTCTGTTATGATTTGGTATTTTGATTGCTGCTTTTCTGGCTTTCTGACAACCAGATCCTTTTCTCAACTTTCTTCGTTTTTGTTTGTACTTGAGTTAGATTCATGATTCATTTACTATTATTTTTTCTTCATTTGTAAAAGTTGATTTTTTTCCCTTAGTTTCTATCTTTCTTAAAGCTGTGAAATTTCCTCTGTGTACTGCTTTTACCAAATTTTACCCTTAAATATGTAACAACATGTTGAAAGTCATATTGCGCAGTTGAATTTTTGTGGTTATCTCATGTTAGATAGGAGAATGTTCAAAAAATTTTCAGGTTTTTGGAAATTTCTGTTTCCTTTTGTCTCTGGCCTTATTCTATAAATAGAAATTATAGATTTTTTTATTTGTAATTTATTATATCAATTCTGGCATTAAAAACTTTTGCAGACCTCTACGGGCACTTAAACTTTTGTAAGTGATCCAGACATTCCTGAAAAAAATCAAAATGTGTTGTCTATTTCTAGGATATAAAATTTAAAATGTTATCTCAACTCAGTTTTATTAATTATATAAATTATATCCTTAGTTGTCTTTTTCCACTTAATCTGTTAAATGCTTAGGCCTTTTAAATTTTTTTGCCATTTTTTTCCTATGTGGTGCTGTTGGAGGGCATAAATATTCATAATTAGTCTTCATTGTGGATTATACTTTTTACATTACTAAGTCTTAAAAGCTCTATTTGAATTTAATCATGAGTGATATTAATCATGAGCTCTGCTTTCTTTTGCTTGATATATCTTTTGGGGGAGGGGCCTTGGGGGGCAGGGTTTCACTATGTAGTTCAGACTGGCCTTGAATTCACTGTATAGCTTGGGCTGATCTCCAACTCACAACAATCCTCCTGCCTCAGCCTCCTGAGGGCTGGGATTATAGGCGTATGCCACCACACCTAACCTGCTTGATGTATTTTTAGTCATATTATTCCTTTTAAACTTTTTGGGTCATCTGGCTATGTGTGTCTCTTACAAACAACATGCAATTAGAATTTGTTTTTAAAACACCTCTGGGGATATTTCTCTGAGCAATTATCTAATTCACATTTATTGATGTAACATATATGCTTGATTCTAATTAATTTTATGTATTTTATATTTCTTTACAATTTTCTTTGCCCTCTGCTATACTACATGATCTGCATTTTCTTTAATTTCCTCCTTCTAGTAATTAAAAGCTATATAGTCTGTTTTTGTTTTCACTACTAATTAAAAATTTAACTGTCAAGCCGGGGATGGTAGTGCACGCCTGTAATCCCAATCCCAGTACTTGGGAGGCTGAGATAGGAGGAGCACTGCTACTTTGAGGCCAGTCTTGTCTACAAAGTGAGTTCCAGGCCAGCCTGAACTGCATAGTGAAACCCTGTCTCAAAAAAAAACAAACAAAAAACTTTAATTAATGTGTCTATACCTCTACTTGGAGTTTCATTAATTTCAGGAATGAGACAGCACTGAATATTTATGTCTGAGCTACAAAGTCTGAGCATATTTAACCACATAGATATACTCGATCCTTTTATGCTTCTTTACCCTGCTTCTTTATTTTGTAATGCTCGAGGACTTTTTCCTGTTTCTATGGTTATTTTAGGAAAAAATTATTGTTATAATACATTTAAAGGGTATATTTGCAAGTGTTACAACGTTGGATCTTACTGTTAAATGTAAGGTGACTGGCTGTGCGCAGCCTCTGCTTATGTAACTGCATTCTTGGTTGTTACAGCTTGATTTTGAACCTTTTCTTGTTTGGATGCTTTGTACATCATTGCCTAAGTTTTCAAGAAGAGCTGCTTATGAGATGCATTTCTCGTGCCTATTGGAAAATGTTTTTATACCTGGTTGGCAATTTAATTGCTGACTGAAATAATTGATCTTACTCTTCTCAAGCCTATATAGATACTGCTTGTTTGTCTTGAATGTTACACTGAAAAAGTCAGAGGCCAGCTGACTTTTCTTTCCACAACTAATTCTTGAACGTCTTGATGCTGAGAGAACTGTTTACTCACGCAGTTGTACAGCTTCACCAAAGTATCTCAGTTTTATGATCCTATTTTACTTCTTCCTGGAGTATCAGTGACTCTCTTGCTTCAAGTACTTCATATCACAGATTGGAGCATATTTTGTTTTGCTTTGTCTTGTTTTGCTGTCTACTTCTAGAATACTTTTATCTGTAGGTTGGATCTCTGTGTTCGAACCCTCTTATCTGTCATCTTCTCTACCTGCTTTCATCTCCTTGTCCTTTTCCTGTGCTTTTGTGCAGTTTGTGAAGACTGTTTTCCACGTCACCTCTGTTTTTGGTTTGTGGATTATACCTGTTATAACTTTAATACATTTATTAGTTCTGCAAGGATATTTTTTTGTCATCAGTTTCTTTCAACTGCCAGCACCCCTTTCATCTGATGTCTTATCATCTTGTCTTTGATCTTTTCTTCCATAGAATTTCTGTTAATTGTTATGTATAAATGTCTTGTGTATCCTGTTTGAGAATATATTGCTCACTGGTATGTATGTATTTATTTATTTATTCTGGGGTTTTTGAGACAGGGTCTAGCTATGTAGTTCAGGCTGACTTTGAACTCACTATGTAGCCTAGGCCAGTCTCAAACTTTTAGCGATCCTCCCGCAGCAGCCTCCCTAGTACTATGATGAGAGGCGTGTGCCACGCCAGGCTGTTGTCTGCTCTTTTTTATGCAGTTTGTTCTCTCACCTCGCCCGAGTTTATTTTTTCCAGTTCGTTTGGATTGGGACATAATTATTAGAACTTTCTCTTGGCCCCCAGACATCAGGTTCATATCACTTGAAATCTCTTAACCCCAGCTCAACGTTCCCTTTAGTGCTTGGGTTTGAGACTTGACGGTTGATTTTCCTCTGCCGTTGTTCAGCAGTGGAAAGAGTCCGCTCTGTTTGTCTCTGTGAAGATGCAGTTGGTTTGGTTTGGCAAACTCTTCGTTCCTTTCTTTACGTTTTTCTTTATTGAGGCCTTTGTCCACAGTTTGTGACAATTAGCTACTGTTTTGGGGGGCGGGATGGGGCACTTCGTAGTTTAAACCATATATCCTTTTTTTTTTCAGTACCGGCAATCAAACTCCGGACCTTGCACTTGCCAGGCAGGCGCTGTGCTGCTGAGCCATCTCCCCTGCCCCTAAAGCATGTGTCCTTCGCTGAGAGATTCCCAAACACCTTTGTGCCTTCAGGTGTTGGTTATTATTGGGAGTTTAGCTCTGTATTTATAACTTTAGTACAAAGATCATGTGACTACTCCAAGCATGGAAGTGTTCATTAATAAGATTTTATTTGACATGCAAGTTTCCTGTTCCAGAGGATTCTAGTGTCCTGAGGATTTACTCAATTCGTAGTGTCTTCTAGATAAAAACTCTGTTTCTTTCCTCTGTGGATTGCCATGTCCTACTTTCAAAATATCAAGGACACAGTGTCATCAACCATCTGAAGTTTGCAAGGGAGATGAATATCAGGATCAGCGCTGCGTTGGCCACAGTATTCATTCTTTTAAGGTCAGCGATTGTTTTTTATAAGCATACCCTTCCTTGCTTCTGATGTGGGGCTCCCAACTTGGTATTTTCCTATTAATTACTAAATATAAACTTTAATATGTACAAGCATTAGTCCTCTCCCACGCTGCTTAAATACTGCATAGTGATTATTGTATTCATTCCATCAACAGCATTTGAAAATTGGGCTTCAGGGCAGTGAAGAAGGAGATGCTGCCCGTTCAGTCTCAGGGACTGTTTCACACTGCCAGGAAAGTTGGAGTCCACACTTAAACTTCTGCAGGTATCAGGATCACCCTGAGGGTGTGTTATCATGAACTCTGAGGACTCAACCCTCGAATTTCTGGTTCAAGCCTGGAGTGGAACCTGAAAATTTGCGTCCCTAAGTTCTTGGATGATGTTGATACTGCTGGTCCAGAGACCAAAACTTTTGAGAACCTCTGTCTTAAAGGATGATAATTACTTAGACCTTCAAAATATTTTTGAAACATTTCTACGTGGTGGAAAAAAAAACATATAGAAGTCACGACATCTCATCAGGACAGTAGTGGACTCTCCTTATAAGACACTTTGATGGGAAATATTTAAAATGTTAGAGATGGTTCCCAGATGTTCTGATGCATTTAGCTTTTTAAATATACACCAAATGGACATCACTGGAAATAAAGACAGATAAAGTAGTAATGGATAAAGGTAAATTAGTATGTTAGGCCATATAGAAAGATATTCATGACTGTGGTTGTTTTTAATGTCATATATGTTCTGAATTGATGTCTGGTCTCAACAGTGTTCTAGTATTATTTGTCTGAGCTACACACTGGATATAATACAGGGAGGCTGGCTTCCTGGCCAGGCGTTCATCGGAATGATTGCTCTTCTCTCTTCTGCTTTACATGGAACTGACCCTGATATTTCCAGATACCCCTAAGGCTTATTCAGCCAGCCTATTCTCTGACTTTGTTGGCAGCACACATTTTCCATAAGAAACAAGCCAATGTTTCTCCTGGGGTAGATTTGGCAGGCATAAACCTGCTACATAACCTTGTTCTGATTCCATGAGGTTGGATTCTGAAGAAAGATAATTCAGTGTTATAGCTCTTGTTCTTCTGTGTATACCTTTGTCAGCAACTTTCAGTCTTCCAAATGTAATTCCCAAGTATGAGCACACAGCTCACATGCCTAAGAAGGTTCTTGAACAGTCAAATTGCAGACGATGGATTTTGCGCCTTTTCACTGACTCTCCTGAGTATGAATCCAGGGCAGTGGAGACACAAGGGGGTTATTGTGGAATTTTTCCCCATCCCTACCCCATGAAAAAGGTGCTTAGTCCTGAGAATATATGAGCATGGACTTTTAAGTGAGAATAGGTGTTGATAAACTGAGTAACACTCATGGAGGGTCCTTACTGCAGAGTCCATTTCTCAAATTAAGGAATTCAATTATTTCCCCCTGGTTTCAGAGAATTTGTGTTCCAAAATGTGTGGGCAGGCTATTTTTCTTGAGACCTCAGTTTTCCTATCTGAAAAATGAAGCTGTGTTGGACCAGATTGAGCTATTTGGCCTTAGAAATCCCCTCCTCTCTGGTGAACATTATAAGTTTATGGATGATTAACTTTTGGAGTGGATTCTTCTCTTTAATTTAATTAGAAGGCACAAGTACTGTGTTGCTTCCACGTGTTTCAGGGATGCTAAAGAGAGAAAACGCTTCTCCTGCCTGTTATAATTCCTTCCACTGAAAATTGTACACAGTGTTAATATACAGGGGAAGGATCATCCTTCAGGCTTTATGAAACACTTTCCAAATAGAAACAAAAAGGTTTTGTGGGGGCTGGGGATATAGCTCAGTGGAATAAGCGCCTGCCTAGCAAGCGCAGGGTCCTGAGTTCGATCCCCAGTACCGCCAAAAAAAAAAAAAAGGTTTTGTGAAGAAGAGGAAACAAAATGGTCTCAAATGTAGCCATAGGTGATGACCACAGGTGTCGCACGAGTTGAGGGCAACTTAGCAGTGTGATGGATACATGGGTAGAGCAATGCAGCCAGAGATGCCTTCCCTGTGGATGAGGAGGCAGCGGAGGATGACCACTCACCTAAGTATCAAGGACAAGAAGAGATTTAGCATTCCTGGTATCCTAGTAGTCAGGTAATCAGGGTAATATAGCTTCATTTGTTGGAGTGGGATGTGTCATATAGCACTAAATTTGGTTTTGGTTTTTTCTTTTTGGTCATGGAGGCTCTCTGGAACTGCTTAAGTTCCTAAACATTTACTTTAAGTTTATGCTACTGGGTAATTTTCAGGAAAACAAGCATGCATTTAGTCATTCATACCACAAATCTCATTAGGGCCAGACCTGTGCTGGGCCCTGGAGACAGAAGAACAAAAAAGGAACACATTACTCGTCTTTTGAAGAGTGATTTCGAGTAGCCTGAGGCCCCATCGCTTTGAAAGAAGATAATTCCACACACTGGAGAGCAGAAAATATGTATTATGTGTTACACAGAAATCATCCGATTGTCCTTGGAGGTCTTATGCTAAGTATAGAACCTGACCATTTGTGGTGACATTGGCCCCTTCCAAAGGTTACAGGACCGTCAGCAGGGCAAGGTCCTTGTCTTAGTTGCTTTTCTCATTGCTGAGACAAAATACCTGACACCCAGAGTTAAAGGAGGAGAGGGTTTATTTATGTAGCTCACAGTCTGTAGCGGCTTCAGTCCATAACTGGCTGGCTCCAAGGCAGGGTGGCACACAGACATCACAGAGGAGAAACGCTTCATAGCAGGCAGAAAATAGCACGTCAACAAGAGGGGTAACCACAGCTCTTTTATCTCTTATATTTTATCCAGGCTATTTGGGGTGGGTAACACACCCACCCTTAATCTTAGTGCCCTTGATCCTAGCATTGTACCATGAATCAATCCTGGCATCACACACTCTAGATCCAGCCACCTCTGAAAATGCCCCACCTGTGACTGTGAGAGAGGCTTTGGAGGGACACCTAGACACAAGCCGTAATTATCACTAAAGATAAACCGGTCAGTCATATGCCTTCATTTTGGATTTATCTTGGAAGATACGTGCTGAAAAACCCAAATCAGAAGAACGAAGAACTCACGATATCACTTAGCATGAGGGTTGCTAAGGTCAATTAGCAGCTTAGCATCATTAATCTTGCAGCAAGGAGAGAACATGTTGGTCGCATGGGCCAGGGACTCATTAGCTAAGAACCCAAGAAGGTTTTACAAAGGTAGAAACTGAAAATACCTAGAGGTTGCTTGCAAGAGGGTTTCTTTCAAATCTGGGCATTATTGATACTTTAGATCAGATCATTCTTGATGTGAGCTGTCATGTATGTTGTACAATGCTAAGCAGCATCTCTGAACTCTACTCCCTAGATGCTGGTAGCAACCCCTCCGCCTGTGATAAATGAAACTATCGGCAGATAGTGCCACATATCCTGGGCTTGGGATGGAGAGCAAAGTTGTCCCTGGTTGTGATCACTGCTTTGTGATAACATGGGGTTAGGAAAAGAATTTAGCTTTCATGGCCTATTATTAGTAGTAGTATTAGTAGTAGTATTTTAAGTAAAAATAGTTATTATTGCCAGGCATGGGAAGGCTACAGAGAGGGAGAGAGAGACAGAGAGAGACAGAGAGACACAAGAACTTTCTGAAGGAGATGGCTTGGGAAAGAAGAATACATTGGGCTGGGTTGGAGGTGGAGTTTATAGTGTGGTCTAAATGACATAGTAGACACTCATTGGTTGGCACATATGTGAAAGGAAACAGGAAGTTGCAATAGGGGGTGGAAGTTGGTCTGAGAGAGACACTTGGTGTCCTCTGGGCAGCTTGGATCACTGCCTTGGTAACTTGGCAAAAATTTACATGGACAGAA
This sequence comes from Dinomys branickii, assembly GCA_004027595.1. Classification (NCBI taxonomy): domain Eukaryota; kingdom Metazoa; phylum Chordata; class Mammalia; order Rodentia; family Dinomyidae; genus Dinomys; species Dinomys branickii. Next base: position 202,193 of record PVLD010000101.1, read on the forward strand.
ACCCATCATTCCTGTCGTTTGGTTATAGGAGGGGCAGTGACTCTCAGGCTACTCTCTGTTGATAGGGGGGCTTCATCGTGGCAGGGGGCGAACGGACAACGGGTTATATCCATGTGAAAGCTGGTGCTAGGGATCTCACCCAGGACAAGGAGTTCGTTGGCAGCAACAGCACTGCATCCTGTGAAATCTTGAAAAAAGTTTACAAACACAAGATGCTATGAGAAGGAAAACAATTATCATGAGTAATGGGCGCAAGAGAGAGAGGAGGAAGGGGGTCCCTGATCCAAAGGTGTTATCCCAATGGCTAATTATTTTTTATGGTTGGTGAAAACCTTATCATTCAGAAACTCTTACTCACTTATTAGCTCCTTCATTGAGTTTATATTTAGAGAGCACTTATTAGGTACATGATCCCCGTTTTAGGGCTGAAGATGCTTATATGAACAAGACAGACGATAGATCCGCTGTAAGGATGCTTATGTTCTAGTAAGAGGCAGACTATAGACAAATGAGTATCATGTCAACAATGAAGAAAATATAGGGGCATAATACAACAGAGGTGAAGTGCGAGTGTGTTCTTCCGGGTGGAGGGCTCAGTTTCGCGGGAGAGTAGATGGAGTTGTCAGGGAAAGTTCCTGGAAGAGAGACCCTTAAGCTCAGACTTGGGATGATGAGGAAGCAGCCACATGAAGATTGACATTTACAGGTCTCTGAATGATAATAAAAGGTAGGGGAGTTAATTTAATCAGGAAAAAATGTCTTTTAAAATATGAGAAGGAAATCATGTAAAACAGGTCCCTTGTATGAAAAGGTTGAACACCATGATCTAACCTCTTCATTTAGCAAAATGATCAAAGTAAGGGCCTCAAAAGACTTGCTCAAGGTAAAAATGGCAGGCAGAGACATCATACCTACTGTTATTTTTTGGTTATAGGGACCTGAGAACAAATTCTTAAATTGGTTGGATAGGAATTTCTGAATGGCTTTTTTTTTTTTTTTAATAGCTCAGTACTGAGTAAGCTGAAGAACCTCAGTTTGTTGGACAAGAGTGGAATTCGTCATTAAGGATTTATGGAATGTGGAACTTGGCCACATACCTGAGCTGTAGTGTTTCACACAGTGATAAAGTGTACAGTTGTGTTGGCAGACAAATATCTAAGCATTCTGCTTGATTGTTGGGGTACAGCAGTTCTTCAGAATAAACTTATTTGGTAGATGTAGATTGTGTGTTACAAGAGACAAGAATTACTTAGCCATCATTTAAAAAAAAATCTAAATTCTTGAGTACCTTCCAATCTCAAATATAAACACATAGTGTGCTTTTCTTATCATAAGAGTGAAATAATTTCTTGAAACAAGACTGGGAAAACCAGTGGTTCTAAATGAGTTGGTTGGTTTGATAAGGAGCAAGGACAACCTTCTGAAGGCTTCTGCTACAGATGGAGGCCAAGAGGAAGGGGGAAAATTGTCTGTCTTTCTGTCTGTGTCTGTCTCTCATATGTATATATCATCTAGCTATATAGCCAGCCTAGCCTTGAATTTGTGAAAGTGCCTGCCTCAGCCTGAGGTGGGAGTGGTTACAGATGTGTGCCACAGCATAATCTCTTTTTGTAGGATCTCTTTTTGTAGGAGGACTTAAACATGTTCACAGTTCATGTGGACCTAAGCCATTGTCTGCCAGCAAGCAGGCTGCTTTAGAAGTCATCCTGACAGGACAGTGAGATGAGGAACCCTGGTTTAAAGAGGAACAAACAGACAGAACCCCCGAGACCAGGTATAGGTCATCAGTGTTATCTGTTATAAGGAATTCTGACGAGAGAAGTCAGGGGGCTGACATAAGCAGATGCAGTTCAATTTTCATACAAAGGAAGTGACTTGGCCTGAATTTTTAAAATTAAACAATACTAACAGTAATATTTATGGAGTATAGTGTGGCTTTTCATTTAGCATATCTATCTAATGTGTAATGATCACACGAGGGTAATATGTGTATCGGTCACTTCAGACACATCATTTCCTTATGTTGGGAACTTTCAAAACCCTTCCTATTAACTATTTGGAAATATTTGATTAACTTTTGACAAGCATAATTATCCCCTATGCTACAGAACATTAGAAGTTATTCCTTCTAGGGGCTGGGAGTATAATTCAGTAGTAGAGCATATGTATAGGCCTTGGTTTTGTTCCTTGGGGAACAAAAAGTCATTCTTCCCGTCCAACTATACCTGTGTACCCATTGTCTATCCCCTCTCCATCCCTCCCTCCTCCACACTGTTCCCAGGCTCTCTGATAACTGATATTCTTTGCCTTGCTTTTTTAAGATCAACTTCAGCTTCCACATATAAGTGAAAATGTGGTATTTATCTTTCTGTGCTTAATTTATTTCGCTGAACATAATTTCCTCTTCTTCCATCCATGTTGCTGAAAATGGACTTGTCTGAATTTATTGAGCACACTGTGAGTGAGCAAGTCTTCAAAAAGATTGTGTGGGGGGGATTGGTGGACTTTTCCCCAAATAAAAAAAGTTCTTCTGGCCAAACTTTCTTACACGTTCCACAGGTCAACAATCGTGTCATTGTTTTCTCTGAAAAAAAGAATTGAGAGCAAGGTAAGTTATTAAAATTGTTTCAGAAATCATTTACTGAAACCAGTAGCATCAAGACTTGGTGTATGTGGCTAGGTCTTTTGAGGAGGGAACAATTATAATTTTGGCCATGAAGATACATCCAAGGTCTAAAGTCAGCCAGGCTGCCAAGCCCGTAGGGAAAGTAGGCAGTGTACATTTCTTTCTCCATGTGGAAGATGACTTTCACTGTAGCTTCTGCTTACTCTGCGTCTTAATCAGTTCTGTAATGAAGACCCAGCAGCATATCTGCAACTTCCCTTTAATTTTACAATTTTTATAATGAGAGTTCTCGTAGTGTGAAAAGTGTCTGTAGAATCCCAGCCAGCATTCTGAAGAGTCTCTAAAAGAACACGGTGATTTTCTGTCTCAGCTGTTTGGGTGAGGTTCCACTCTGGAGGAGTAGATCAGTTATCTGTTATTCAGAATGCTAGGACAAGAATGCTTTCAGTTTCCAGGAACTTCCTGGTAGACATTCTAGAGAATTCCTCTGTACTTACCATTTCTAATCTATTTATTAAACACCAAGAATGGTTCTCCATTATTTGAAAGAACTTGGTGCACTGGGCTTTCATTTGTCATGGTTGTGTTTTGAGGGTGTAAGTGTGGGAGAGGCATCTTCGTGTTGTTTCTCAGCCACATCTCAAGAGTATTGAGTTATCTGGTGAACTGCAGGTTCCCCTTTGCAGACAATGAAGTCTAAAGCCACTGCGATACCACCCTGCTTCCTCCCTTTCTTTTCTTGTCCTTTCTCTCCTTTTATCTCCATGTTCAAATCACAGGCTTCCTTTTCTGAGGACAGGAGAGCTGGCAGACTGCCTACTGGCCTGTTGGCCTCAATTAGCCTTGTATCATTGCAAAGGAATGCACAAATTCTTCAGAAGGTCTGTAGTATCTCTTTCTGTATTACACACTCACTACCTGCTTTCATAACAGGTCACTCAGCCAGAACCGCTTCCTATATATCTGACATTTTCTAGCTACTTGGATTACATCCCTAGATGCTCATCTCATCTTAATGATGATCCTGAAGGTATCTACTATGAAATATTACTCCAGCATGCTCTATAATACCTGAAAATTTTATATAGGAGAGCAAATGTAAAATAGGAGAAAACCTGAAGACTAGCATCCTTACCCAGGAAGGGCCTGGGTTATTAATCTGCAAATTGCCTGCCTCAGACTTTGTGCTTGTATACAAGGTCCCACAGATGGACCAGGCCAGCCATATACAGCAGAGGCCACATGCATTGGCAGGACTTGGTCTCGTGGCATTTCCCTGATACTATTTAAATTCAGTCTCATATTGAGGGTTACATATGTGATTGCAAATTAATCCTTTCTCTTCTGAAAATTTGGTTTTGAGGAACAGCTGTGTCTCCCTTCTGAATTCCTTAATTATTTATCCTCCCTGATATGTTAAACCTTTCATTAGTGTGGTGAATTGCCAAGAGTACACAGAACTCTGCTTAGATCATGTAGCAAATAGTATAAACATTTGATAGGACATTTGAAGACACCACATGGTAAACCAGGATCTATAGTAGTACCAAATGGTGTGAGATCACTGAATGTAGCTTGGTGTTAGAAGTTCTTTGTTGGTTTATTTTTTTAAACTATAACTTGAGAGTTACACATATGTCACTTGTATTTATTTAGAAAAGGACTGATTCTGCCGTAGCTTTGTTAAATTCGGAGTACCTAGGCCCATATCAGGGTTCACATATAGAATTTATCCAATTGGCTGTTTTATATTTGCATTTGTAGGTTTTATTCCTGAAGTGTTGCTTCTGAAAGAGGTTTCACTTCAGCTTCTCAGTTCAGTGCTGTATAGAAAGATGTTTTAATTATTTTTAAGCTATTAGAGCTTTTACTTTGGTCATGACAAGAATAAGTGATCAGTAGTGGTACAGAATATCCCATGTTGCTGTAAGACTAGCAACCTAAGATTCACAAATTTATTGTTTGCCTCCCACTTTTATATCCTTAGGGCTTGACATTTGCAATAAGAAATACTAACCCTGCAGTACACTCCACAACTCTTTGACCTCATGTCAACAGCTTCTGTCTGATCTTTAAATACACTGTTTTAGAATGATCTTCAAGTTCCTGATTTTGTTTTGTTTTGTTTTGTTTTTCTACCTGAAGTATTCCAGTGTGCACTCTTTAATTACCTGTCTTTGAATAAATGGTGTTTCCATTTCTAGGAAAAGAAAGTAATAAAGGATAAACAAGAGGCACTAAAGCCCTTTATTAGAGTCGTGTCTGAGAAGAACTGTGGAGTTTAGAGTCTGATAAATGAAAGTAGGTTTCTGGAGTGGACAGAGGAAAAGCACCTTATGGTGTATCTGGATCTATTTCTCAAAGGCTTTGAAGGTTATAATTAGTTGCTACTGAATCACATGGCTGTGGGGCTTCCACAGCTTTATTTCTGGTCTACAGTCCTTCAGTCAGAGAACAGGTTAGATCCAGGCAAGGCCTGTGCATTTTTATTTGCTCACTTCCTGGAAACCAATGGTACCTGACTTGAGGACCACCTCATACTCCTGCCGTCAGGCACAGAGAGCGGTGTTTGCCAAGCTGCCTTGGAGCAGGGTTGATGCTGGCAGGCTTGTGAGAATGCTGTGAAACGTCAAGAACACTTCCTGTGCCAGTTACATCTGAGCAGTGAGTTGGAAGGACACATGATGAAGCTGTGATTTATCTGCTTTCTTCTTCCCAGGCGGAAAAACTGAGATGTATAATGGACCCTCGGAATTCTAGGCACAGAAAGTGAGTGGGCAGACTGTGTCAAGGCAGCCTGGTGTTCTTGAGGTGGAAAAAAGAGCAACTTATGTCCATAATATCTTTCCTCCTTTCTAATATGTATATTGCAAAACCTTAACGTATTTCTGGATGTTCTTTAAGTATGTCTTCAAGAGTTGGTCAAACACGGATGATGAGATTTGGGGTTTCCCCATCAAAATCCCATGTCTTGAAATCTGCGAACTGTTAAGTGTAAACTGAACAAACCAGCCACCAAAAATAAGTAGTTTGAAAAATGACAAATAATTAGGGGTCTCAAGGTTTCTTGTTAAAAGGAGCAGTCACATGAGGCGTAGCTTACTGTAGAGTGAATAATCCCCTTGCAGCCATTGTCATGGGTGGTGCTTGAAGTCTAGTTATCTAAAGGAATTCTGTGTGACCTTGAGGGGCCTGGAGATACCGCTTGGGCCTAGAAGAAGAGGGTGCTCATTTGATTTGTAGATTGATCTCATGACCTTTTAAAAATAGCATTTCTTTTTAGGTAGTTCAGAAACTTCCTTTTCTGCTTTGATTCTGCTGATTTGGTAAGTGAGAAAAAATATTGCTAAGCTCATAATTGCAGTATTATTAAGTGAGGTAAGTAGTGATGAGATCAAGGCTTTTAACTTAAAATCATAATTTTGTGTCCAGTATCTAGGTTAGCCTCTTAGTGTTGCTGCTGTTAGAGTGGATGAAACAGTCAAATATGCAAAGCTTCGTTTCTCATCTGTTTTGGTTTCTTAGAGGATTATCGTCTGCTGCAAAAATATACTCTCTGGTTGATGGATAGGGGTGGTCTTCCTTGGGTCCAACCTTCTTTACATCTATTGTCTCTTCCCTTCATCTCCTCTTACTCCTGCTTTCTGCGCTTACATGCATCCAAGTTTCATAAACATATCAAGTTTCTGTTTGATTGTGTGGGCCATGCCAGCAATTTCTGTTTTCTTCTGTCAGCATCTTCAGGAGAAATGTGTGCACAAAAGCAAAATGGCTTTCAAAGTAGGCTACATCCTCATTTCAGTATTGGTGCAGACATCAAATTGAAGCCCATTCAGCTCTATCTGCTGCTGGTTCTCTCAGCAGCCTGGAGATGAACCTCTTCTCAGGCTTTGAGCTATTTTTGAGGTCGAGACTGCACCAACATTAAAGCTAGAACCCATTAGAAAATCACTTTCATCATCTCAGATTTTTTCCATATCAGTGGCTCTTTTTTTCTGATCTCCTAACCCTTTAATCTCCTTTGTAGCAGAGCAAAGAGATTGTTAATTTGTGTTTGTATCCAAGGGGGTTAGCATCCTTGATAAGAGCTTCAGAAGATACCAAGATACTAGAGATCTGAATTGGGGAGTGAATTTCATCTTAGGTGAATGACTTAATGCTGAAGATGCCCGCTTTCCTTGTTCACAACCATGATTTTTGTTGATACGGTGCAAACCAGGCAGGCTCAGGCTTTCCAAAAGACACACAGCAGAAAGCCTTTTGTTGCATTATTTCTAAAGGCTCGGAAGATTTGAAGGGAAGAGATTTTGTTTTCCTCCAAGCTACACAATGGAGCTTTCAGAGAACCTCTTTTAAAAGGAATAGCTACAGCCTTTGTGTTGAAGGGTGTGTCTGTTGGCAGGGTCTGCTGATGCAGACAGACTGGCTGGTGATTAACAAAGGTCATTAGACTTTGGAATCTGGCAAGCAGCGTCGGATGGTATGTCTTCTGCGTGTGGAAGGATGACTCCCAAGAAGTCAAGGCTTCTGGAGGTCCCCCTAGAACACCCCCAAATCTTGCTGTAGAGCAGTGTCTGGTCCTGGGTCACCCTGTTCTCACTACTTCTCTGCTGGAACTAACAAACCAGCATATCAATCATGGAATAAAAGAACCTTTGGAGATCTTGGTGAATGACATTTGAGGAGGAGAAAGGTGCTGCTTTTCGGAAAGAAATGAAAACAGTTAATTCTTTGTTGGGAAGAGAAGAGGATAGGAGGAGGCCAGTCTGCCCTTCCAGCGTTCACTTCTGATTGTCAGCCTAGCAGAATCCAAGAGAAGCCATGTTGTGCACGGAGGAGAAGCTCTGAGCTAAAATGGCTGCTCCTAAAGCTCAGAGGACTAGGGCAGCTTAGTGAGTCTTAGAGCTTCAGTGACGCAGGAGCTCCTATCTCTTGAAAGTGTGATAAACGCATTCAGCAGAGCTGTGGCTTGTTTGGCTGAGATGAAAGGACTAAGCTTGGGGGATGGGGAGTGCACACTGGATGATCTGCTTTTTTCTGTAAAGTGTTCTAAATGCAGGAGTCGTCTGCACCGTGGAAAAATTTGTTTTCAGGTCTAATGGACTGTGCGAAAGGAGAAGTGGGGTGGGGCCTCGGTGACTGCTGTAATTTGATCCAGAGCTGATAGCTACCTCTTCCACACTATTTGGGTTGGTGCTTAGACATAAAAGCTTGTGTATCTGGAATATTGAGACTTAGTTAGTTGAAAGGACTCTGGTGCAGAGTTCAATGTTTATTGAAAAAGGATAAATTGCTGGGTGAAAGAAGAGGAGGTAAATATCTGCGTCTCACTCTGCAAGCTCAGGCTGTCCAGAGCTGGACTTGCCAGAAGTTATTTTAGCAGGCTACCAGGAGGAGCGTTCTTTCATAGAAAATCCTCATGCCATGGCTTCTTGCATTACACTGACAGATTATCAGTGGACCTCATTCTTTTTGTAGAAATCATTTATCTTTTATAAGAAAAGTATAGAAAACTGCATCATGAAATAGATTTGGCTATAGCTTTAGTTCTTAGACATCAGGTTCTAGGTTACAGTGACTCACTTGAGTTTGTGGTGAGCTTAATGAGATAGCTCATTCATTAAGATAATAATTGGGTAGCTGATATGGGAGATAGATTTAGATAGGAAGGACTACACACCTTTTAATGCCTTTTTGACTTAATGGTGGAACTCTCCCCCGGGTTAGTGTGAAGATTTTTGTATATTTGTCATATAAATAGCAGAAGGAAGGTAGTTGGGCAAGTTTTGTTTTATTGCACATCAGGTTCATAGCTTTTTGCATTTCAATATACATTTCATGTTTGTAAAGGAAAGAAGTGGAAAAAGCCAACGTTAGAACTTAGAAACCCTTCACATCTGCCAGCATAGTTTCTGTTGTCTTAATGTAAATTGAGGTGTCAAGGTACAACTTTAAACCAGAAACTGGATTGTCACCTAACTTTGGTGATTTGAAAACCTCATGAGAAATATTTTATGACCTAATTAGATTGGAGAAGCTGTTAGATTTTAATTGGTAGGTAGTAAAAGAGCAAATAACCATTAGCTCTGAGAGAGAGAGAGAGGAGAGAATGAGAATCAACTAAAACTTTGTGGAATGGAGAAAAAGGTTTACTCTACTATCAGCAAAGATGTTAAAGATAATAAAAGCAACAGTGCAAACCCTCTACCACCACTCCTCAGAGTCAACCCTGCCTACCATTTGTTGATAAAACACCGATGTGATAGATAGCATGAAAATAGCTAAGGAGAACTGACATTTGTCCTTTTTCTGTATTGATATCTTCTAGGAACATTCTAGTTGAAAATGAAAATGAGTTGAAGGCAGAACGAAAGCCCATAATAAGTGACCAAGAAATAGGACTTTAGTGGAGAAACTCAAATACTGCAAAAGCCTTTGAAATATTAAGGGTTTCCTTGACAAGAGACATTTGAAGATGTATCAAGCCAGAAAATACTTATCTGGGTTTTCTTTGCTTCTTTGAAGTTATGCAGTCAAGGACATTGTCTCTATTATGTCTGATTGCCTTTCATTGGCCAGTGTTCCAGTTGGCAAAGCCAAGTAGGAGAAATATGCTGATATTAGAAATATTTCAATTACTGAATGTGTAGCCCCTTCAGTCTGAGGTCTGTGATCAGTGCATTCCTTCTGATGCTTTGTTCTGACTTCTCCCCCCAGGTTCCTAATGTGAGAGGGTAGTCCCAGATCATGGAGGTGCTGCAGTGCGATGGCTGTGATTTCAGAGCCCCGTCTTATGAAGACCTCAAGGCACACATCCAGGATGTCCACACAGCATTTCTGCAGCCAACTGATGTTGCTGAGGACGACAGTGAGCCACGATCCGGGTCCATGAATGCCAGTAATCAGACAGAGGTGGAGTTTTCTTCTATAAAGGATGAATTTGCGATCGCAGAGGATTTATCAGGTACATCTATACCAAACTCAGCATACCTGGTATATCTTAATTACTCTCATTTATTTTTAGCCTGTAGCTATGGTTCTTGATATGTGTGGCTTCTACAGTTTCTTGCTCTTTGCAAGCTGTTTCTGGTTGTTTGGGCATCTTTTTTTTTCTCTTCTTCAGTCTCCTAGGTTATTATCTTTTCAGCTTCCTCCTGTCTCCTACTTTTAATTTTGAGAACAAAGTAATATCTTGGAAAGTTATAAAGTAAATACTGCATTTATGAACCTTGTATCTTCAGAGCTATGCAGCTCATTTATGGAGATGAAGAATATACTGTAGCTGAAGCTATACACTGTGTCTTCATCAGGGAGAAAGTGGAATATATATATATGTTTAAAATTCTTCAGGAATACTCTTCAGAACTGTGTCTTAAGACTTTAGGCTTTTTGAAGGTGATGTTTATTAATGAAGAATAATTGGCATAGCATTGATTTGCATGATTGAATTTCTTATTTGCTTTTGCTTCCCTTTTCTTACTTTTCTTATGCATTCCTCTTAGGTCAAAATGCAGCTGCATTGGGGACTGGAAGTTACTATGGCCACAGTCCAGGATATTACGGTCAGCATATTGCCCCTAATCCCAAACCAACAAACAAGTTTTTTCAATGCAAGTTCTGCGTACGCTACTTCAGGTCAAAAAACCTCCTCATAGAACACACTAGGAAGGTGCATGGAGCCCAAGCTGAGGGGAGTTCAGCAGGACCCCCTGTCCCAGGATCCTTAAATTATAATATCATGATGCATGAGGGATTTGGAAAGGTCTTCTCTTGCCAGTTTTGCACATACAAGTCTCCAAGGAGGGCAAGAATAATTAAGCATCAGAAGATGTATCACAAAAACAATTTGAAGGAGACCACAGCTCCTCCGCCTGTTCCTGCCCCTATGCCAGATGCCGTGGTTCCGCCCATGTCTCTGCAAGACCCCTGCAAGGAACTGCCAGCAGAGGTCGTGGAGCGCAGCATCTTAGAATCCATGGTCAAACCTTTGACCAAGTCCAGAGGCAACTTTTGTTGTGAGTGGTGCAGCTACCAGACCCCCCGCCGAGAACGCTGGTGTGACCACATGATGAAGAAACACCGCAGTATGGTGAAGATTCTTTCCAGTCTCAGACAGCAACAAGAAGGGACTAATCTACCTGATGTGCAGAATAAAGGTGCCGCCAGTCCCACATCCAACTCTACGTATCTGTCCATGAATGCTGCAAACCGGGAGATACCCAACACGAACGTCTCCAGCTTCAGGGGCTCCATTGGCAACTCCATTATGAGACCCAATTCTTCCTCAGCTTCCAAATTTTCACCCATGTCTTACCCTCAGATGAAGCCGAAGTCACCTCATAATTCTGGCCTCATTAACTTGCCAGAGAGATCCCGTTATGGAATGACTGACATGACCAATTCTTCTGCTGACCTGGAAACTAACAGCATGCTAAATGACTCTAGTTCTGATGAAGAGTTAAATGAAATAGACAGTGAGAATGGCTTAAATGTTATGGATCACCAGACATCAGCCCTATCTGCAGAACAGCTGATGGGTTCAGATGGAAACAAATTACTGGAGACCAAGGGCATTCCATTTAGAAGATTCATGAACAGGTTCCAGTGCCCCTTTTGTCCTTTCCTCACCATGCATCGACGTAGCATCTCTCGTCACATAGAAAACATCCACCTGTCTGGAAAGACAGCTGTCTACAAATGTGACGAATGTCCGTTTACTTGCAAGAGCTCATTAAAACTTGGGGCTCATAAACAGTGTCACACGGGTACAACATCAGATTGGGAGGCTGTGAACTCCCAGGGTGAAAGCATTTCTTCTTCATTGAATGAAAGTGTGATGTCTTACGAGAGCTCAAGCATCAATGGCAGAAAGGCAGGAGTCTTGTTGGATCCCTTACAGCAGCAGCAGCAGCCGCCACAGCCACCACCACCACTGCCGCCACCACCGCCATCACAACCACTGCAGCAGCCACAGCCACCCCAGCTCCAACCACCACATCAGATGCCATCCCAGTCTCAGCCACCACCAACACAACCACCACAGCCACCCACCCAAGCCCCCCCCTTGCACCCTTACAAGTGCACCATGTGTAGTTACTCCACCACGACTCTGAAAGGGCTAAGAGTCCATCAGCAGCACAAACACTCATTTTGTGACAACTTGCCAAAATTTGAGGGGCAACCCTCGAGCCTACCACTGGAAAATGAGACCGACAGCCACCCTTCTTCCAGCAACACTGTGAAGAAAAGTCAGACCTCAATTCTTGGATTATCTTCCAAGAACAATTTTGTAGCAAAGGCCTCTAGGAAGCTTGCTAATGACTTTCCTCTTGATTTATCACCCGTGAAGAAAAGAACTAGGATCGACGAGATAGCAAGCAACCTGCAGAGCAAAATTAACCAAACCAAACAGCAGGAAGATGCAGTGATCAATGTGGAGGATGACGAAGAGGAAGAGGAAGATAATGAAGTAGAGATAGAGGTTGAATTGGACAGGGAAGAGGAGCTAACAGAACCTATCCTGGAGGTTCCCACTTCCTTTGCAGCCCAACAGATTTGGGTGAGAGATACCAGTGAGCCTCAGAAAGAGCCCAACTTCAGAAGTGTCACCCACGATTACAATGCTACCAACGGGGCTGAGATTGAGCTTACCCTTTCTGAAGATGAAGAGGATTATTATGGCTCCTCAGCAAACACGAAAGATCATCAAGTTTCCAACACTACTTTGCTGAATACCCAAACTCCAATCTATGGAACTGAGCACAACAATGAAAATACAGACTTTGGTGACTCTGGAAGGCTTTACTATTGCAAACACTGTGACTTTAACAACAAGTCTGCCCGGAGTGTCAGCACTCACTACCAACGAATGCACCCATACATTAAGTTCAGCTTTAGGTACATACTGGACCCCAATGACCACAGTGCAGTGTATAGGTGCCTGGAATGCTATATTGACTACACCAATTTTGAAGATCTCCAGCAGCATTATGGTGAACATCACCCAGAAGCCATGAATGTTCTCAACTTTGATCATTCTGACCTGATATACCGGTGTCGATTTTGTTCCTACACAAGCCCCAATGTTAGAAGCCTGATGCCACATTACCAAAGAATGCATCCCACAGTGAAGATCAACAATGCAATGATATTTTCAAGCTATGTTGTGGAGCAGCAGGAAGGGTTGAACACTGAATCCCAGACCCTGAGGGAGATTCTGAATTCAGCTCCCAAGAATATGGCGACCTCCACTCCCGTGGGCCGCAGTGGTGGTATGCCAGCTACGTTCAATAAAAGCACTCCTTCAAAGACCTTTACTCCAGAATGTGAAAACCAGAAGGACCCTTCAGTCAACACCGTTGTTGTTTACGACTGTGACGTTTGCTCATTCGCAAGCCCCAACATGCATTCTGTCTTGGTTCATTATCAGAAGAAACACCCTGAAGAAAAGGCCTCCTACTTTAGGATCCAGAAAACCATGCGCATGGTGTCTGTGGACAGGGGCTCTGCCCTTTCCCAATTATCATTTGAGGTGGGTGCTCCAATGTCTCCCAAAATGTCCAACATGGGTTCCCCACCCCCCCCACAACCCCCGCCACCAGACCTCAGTACTGAGCTTTACTACTGCAAACACTGTTCCTACAGCAATCGGTCAGTTGTGGGAGTGCTTGTTCACTACCAGAAAAGACACCCAGAAATAAAGGTTACTGCCAAATATATCAGGCAGGCTCCTCCCACAGCTGCAATGATGAGAGGGGCCGAAGGGCCACAAGGCTCCCCCAGGCCTCCTGCCCCCATGCAACAGCTGAACCGGAGCAGTTCTGAGAGAGATGGCCCTCCTGTGGAGAATGAGATGTTCTTTTGCCAGCACTGTGATTATGGAAACCGGACGGTCAAAGGTGTACTCATTCATTACCAGAAGAAGCACCGAGACTTCAAGGCCAATGCAGACGTGATCCGGCAGCACACAGCCACCATCCGAAGCCTCTGTGACCGGAACCAGAAGAAGCCTGCCAGTTGTGTCCTTCTCCCCACCTCTGGTGTGGAGCGGGACAAAACGAAACTCCGAGCACTGAAATGTAAGCAGTGCTCTTATACCTCCCCCTACTTCTATGCACTGAGGAAGCATATCAAGAAAGACCACCCCACCCTGAAGGCTACGGTCACGTCCATCATGCGATGGGCATTTTTAGATGGCTTGATAGAAGCTGGCTACCACTGTGAGTGGTGCATCTATTCCCACCCAGAGCCCAATGGTTTGCTCCTGCATTACCAAAGGAGGCATCCAGAGCATTATGTTGATTATACTTACATGGCTACCAAACTCTGGGCTGGGCCAGACCCATCGCCTCCCTCTCTCACCATGTCAGCTGAAGCCAAAACATACAGATGCAGGGACTGTGTTTTTGAAGCACTGTCCATTTGGGACATCACTAATCATTACCAAGCATTCCACCCCTGGGCCATGAATGGCGATGAGTCAGTGCTGCTGGATATCATCAAGGAGAAAGATGGTGTTGAGAAGCCCCTCCTACCGCCCGAAGAGTTGGCAGGCCCTATGAATTGTGAAACTAGTATGCCCATCCCTCTCCCCGAGCAGGAAATAGAATGTTCAGAGGACACACGACTTTCCCCAGAGAAAAGCATACACCTCACTTCAGCCAACCCCGCCATATCCTCCACCCCCTACCAGTGCACAGTGTGCCAGTCCGAGTATAACAACTTACACGGCCTCCTCACCCACTATGGGAAGAAGCACCCTGGCATGAAAGTGAAGGCTGCCGATTTTGCCCAGGACATCGACATCAACCCAGGTGCCGTCTACAAGTGCAGGCATTGTCCGTATATCAACACTCGTATCCACGGCGTCTTGACCCACTACCAGAAGCGACACCCAGCCATCAAGGTGACCGCCGAGGACTTTGTGCACGATGTGGAGCAGTCTGCTGACATTTCCCAGAACGATGTGGAGGAGACAAGCAGGATTTTCAAGCAAGGGTATGGTGCCTACCGGTGCAAACTGTGTCCATACACACACGGCACTTTGGAGAAACTCAAAATCCACTATGAGAAGTACCACAATCAGCCTGAATTTGATGTCTTTTCCCCTTCGCCCCCAAAGCTGCCAGTCTCCCTTGAGCCTGAGATAACCACTGAAGTGAGCCCCTCCCAAATCTCCATGACTGAGGAGGAGGTGGGGGAGGAGCCTATGTCCACTTCTCACTTCTCTACCTCGCACCTGGTCTCCCACACTGTGTTCCGGTGCCAGCTCTGCAAGTACTTCTGCTCCACGAGGAAGGGGATCGCCAGGCACTACCGGATCAAGCACAACAATGTCCGCGCCCAGCCCGAGGGCAAGAACAACCTCTTCAAGTGTGCCCTGTGTGCCTACACCAACCCCATCCGCAAAGGCTTGGCAGCCCACTACCAGAAGCGTCACGACATCGACGCGTATTATACCCACTGCCTGGCAGCCTCCCGGACCATCAGCGACAAGCCCAACAAGGTGATCATCCCATCCCCACCCAAGGACGATTCCCCACAGCTGAGCGAGGAACTCCGGCGGGCTGTGGAGAAGAAAAAGTGCTCTTTGTGCTCCTTCCAGTCGTTCAGCAAGAAGGGTATTGTGTCCCATTACATGAAGCGCCACCCAGGGGTGTTCCCAAAGAAGCAGCACTCCAGCAAGCTGGGGGGCTACTTCACGGCAGTCTATGCAGACGAGCACGAGAAGCCCACGCTGATGGAGGAAGAGGAAAGAGGGAGCTTTGAGAAAGCCGAGGTGGAGGGGGAAGCTCAGGAAATCGAGTGGCTCCCGTTTCGCTGCATCAAATGCTTCAAGCTGTCCTTCAGCACCGCGGAGCTGCTGTGCATGCACTACACTGACCACCACAGCCGGGACCTAAAGAGGGACTTTGTCATCCTGGGCAACGGCCCGCGCCTGCAGAACTCCACCTACCAGTGTAAGCACTGTGATAGCAAATTGCAAAGCACAGCCGAGCTGACCTCACACTTGAACATTCACAATGAGGAATTCCAGAAGCGTGCCAAACGTCAGGAGAGGAGGAAACAGCTTTTGAGCAAGCAGAAATATGCAGATGGTGCTTTTGCAGATTTCAAACAAGAGAGGGTAAGGCTATGTTTTGATTTCCCTTCCCCCAGGAGGCCTCTCATCACTGGTGCCCACATGCACTTCTTCGTTGCCAGCCAAACTGCTGCAGGCTTCCTAGTGACTTAGCTTGCCAGAGAGCTCAATAAGTCAATTAAACATTTCGAGCTTGATTATCCCCCATTCTATGCTCGCCCTCTCCACGGTCCTGTTTCCCTCCCTCTCTCCCTCTGACTCCTCCCATGGCTCCCCAGGGAAGGTTTGGGGTGGTTTCTATGTATGTCTTTCTGCCAAGTAGCCTGATGAAGCCTTGTTATACAACAGCACCCGCTCTTTCCTAAGGCAGTCGTGGCTGTCTCTTGGTATCATTAGCCCTGCTCAGCCATGTCTTGGTCTTCAGTGTTTGCCACGGGAACCTAACATCTCAAGGAGTAGATTATTTTATCAAGAAGTGCATTAATGGCGCAGCTGTGCAACACTTCACCTGCGTCGTTGAAACTGGTTTGCAAACCAGATAACTTAATGGCAGTGACGATGAGCTTCTGCACAGAAACCTTCTCTACTCACAAGCCGTAACATACCTGGGTTCCAGAGACTGTGTCTAATAGGCAATGTGCCATGACTGATAAGTTGGTATTTAAAAATACTCGCCTATATCTCCCTTGGTTTTTAACCTGCTAATCTGCTTTAAAATAAAATTTAAAAAATGATACATGCCAGTATATAATAAATGCCTGCCTTTGAGGGAGGGCTTGGAGTACTGATGGCTACCACTGTATTTTACCAGCCTTTTGGTCACTTAGAAGAGGTGCCAAAGATCAAGGAGAGGAAAGTGGTGGGCTACAAGTGTAAATTCTGTGTGGAAGTGCACCCGACGCTCCGCGCCATCTGCAATCACCTCCGGAAGCACGTCCAGTACGGCAATGTCCCAGCCATGTCAGCTGCTGTGAAGGTGAGAAGGGGAGCTCTGGATGCCGATCTTGTGAGTGAGCACCCCAAGTTCCTTATTAACCCCATTGCTTAAAGCAGCTCGGGAGGAGGACCATCTCAGAATGCAGCCATCCCTGAGTTCCATTCGTGTCGGTTTGGTGTGTTTTGATTTTTTTTTTCTTGCAGGTTGGATCTTCCTCACCTTTCTGTCCAGGTAAAGGTCAAGTTATAGTCTTGTTTCCATCTTCTGTAGACAGTTTGGTGGACACAGAAGGTCCCGGATTCTCGGCACAGGAAGCTTTGGGGTCACCCTCTTATTCTGTGTTTAGTGCCATGATGTCTTGGTTCTTCCAAGTTGCCTGAACTGTTGAAAGGAATCCAGTGGGTTCGGTTCCTGTCATCTGCTCCTCCCGCTGCCTTCCTATTACTACTCTCACAGGGTTGCAGAGGCAAAGAGCCCAGCAGAATATGTCTTTGGCTTCTTATCTTGGGTTGTCTAGAGACTATAAGGGGCTTTGATTAATCTACAACCAAAACTCACAAAAGTCACACATGACCCTGACAGTTCTTTGACCTCGCTTGTCTGCTTACCTTTTGCCCCCGGGATTCAGCCAAGTGTCTTCCCTCCTGAGCCTTTATTAAAACACCTGTTTTGAACATCATAATCTGAGTAGCTGTCATTGTTCATCCAGAACAAGGAAGACCACTACATTGGAGACTGAAGCCTTCTGTTTGGGCAGAACAATGGCAGCCCAGGGCCAGCAGTAGGTAGCTTCTTCGACATCACCGCAGTATGCCCAGGCTTGTTTCCTGGAATCAAGCAAGAGAAAGTCACCATTCCATGGAGCTGCCTTGAAAAGCAGGTGGCTTCCAACCAGGCTGCTACTTCCTGTTTGCAATTAATTATGCAGCAACCTTCAGTTAAGGAGCAAAATCACCAACTGTGGGGTAGGAGGCGGACAGCAGAATCTTTTGCTTTGCTTCATTTCCAAGTGATGGCCCAAGGCTCCTAAATGGCCAGCCCCTGCTGTGTTCTCTTCTTTCTTTCTCGTCTCTAAGCCATAATCCTATAACCCAACTGTAGCCAGTGTAGATGGGATCACAGTTTGATTTTTCTTTTCAAGACCAGAAATGAGTGCCCTGTTGCACCTTGAGAAGGCCCCTCTCATATTTCCCAGGCAGTACTAAACTATGGCCAGATCCGTTCCCCTAAAGTCACCACCATTGCATGAAGAATGGCGGTCTGGTTTACCCTTGCTTGAGGAGGAGCCAGAGAGGCAGGGCGGAAGCAGTGACAAGAAATGCTGGTGATCTTGGGAGAATGCAGGGAGAAGAGGCAAGCTGGGGACAATGACGTTGGATATTTATTTTGTTGGTGGGGCATGTGTGTGTGTGTGGTTCTCTTAGCAGGAGGCTGAAGACCCCTCCCACTTCTTCCTGGATGGATTGGAAGCAGCCAGAGATGCCAGTGGAGCCCTGGTGGGCCGGGTGGATGGTGGACACTGCTTGCTTGATGGAATGTTGGAGGATGAAACCCGGCCGGGGGGATACCATTGCAGTCAATGTGACAGAGTCCTGATGTCCATGCAGGGGCTGCGTTCTCATGAGAGGAGCCACCTGGCCCTGGCCATGTTCACCCGAGAGGACAAGTACAGCTGCCAGTACTGCTCCTTTGTTTCTGCTTTCAGGCACAAGTAAGTGCTGTTGGGTGATCCCTGGGGGTTACGGGGAGAGGATTTATAGTAGAAGGCAGCTAAGTGACAGCAAGAGAAGCTTGGATGAGTAAGAAGGCCCCACTGTTGTCCCAGACCTAGTGCTGCACTACATGGATTCTCAGTCAACTCGCCTGTAAAATGGGGCTAGGCACAGGAGTGACTGGATGGCATGAGATTTGGCAAATGCACGCACTTTTTAAAAAGAGTTGGAGGAATGCTGTGATTTACCCCAAGGAGGATGCAGCTGCAGGGTACAGATGAATTTATGGATGGAAATACCAACCATTCAGCCAAAATTTGGCCACTGTTTGAGGAAGTAACATTCTATCTAGAAAATGGATTTGCTAAAGGGATAAAATTAGGACTATTAATCTATGTGATGGAGGAATCATTGCCTGAGATTTAAAAAAGAATGGTCAGTGACAAAGTGTATGGATGCTGAAGAGTTGTTAAAAATACAGGCAAATTGCAAAGTGGGAGCTTCTTGTCACTTCCCACAGTGACTGAATTTGGGGTACGTGTGTACAGTTTCATGAAGGGAGGGGAAGCGGGGCTGTTCAAAGAAGCAATGTTTCTTTATATACAAAGGATAAGTATTTAATCATGCATTCCCACAGCCTGGAAGAAAGTAACTGATTTCAAGACTGACGCGCTGTTTTATGGTAATTGAAAGTAAATGATGGGCTGTTAGCTTCTTTAAAAAGATAAAGTGCTAGTTAATAGTTGTTGAAAATCACAAGGCAGTGTTCTTGTGGAGGTTAGGATAGATTACAAACCTTCATTAAACGGAGCCCAATATCCAATCTTTGTCATCAGGGTCATACACTGGTGTACAACTTGTATTTCCCTTCAGTCTGTTAAGTATTTTTTGAACAGCATATATCACATTGTCTGGCATGTAGTGGAACTGATGTGAATAAAGGAATAAACCTTGCCCTGGCCACTTCACTTTAGGGTAATGTAAGGATGAATAGGACAAAGTCTGTCAGAAAGGGAATTTATAGAGCCTCGGGTTGTTATAAAGGAGTCAAACAGATGAGGCAAACTTGTTAAAGAAAATAAACTGATGAGCGGTTTCAATGAAGGGAAATGTTACGTCCACTTGGGAAGAGTCAGAAAGGTTCTGTGGAGCGCAGAGCACTTGAGTCAGCCCTTAAAGTAGGGAGGTAAGACTTGAGTGGTTTGGAAGGGCGCTGTGTTGTGGAGGTTATGCCCCACCGGGGCCTCTCTAGGGGTTCATTTAACCAGTTCTTTTTTATTTTTATTTTTTTGGTACTGGGAATCAAACTCATGACCTTGTGCTTGCCAGGCAGGCACTATGCCGCTGAGATGTATTCCCGGCCCAATTTAACCAATTCTTAAGGAACACATAAAGGAATGGCAGAAGACAAGGTCTGAATACTTGACTAGAAACCCTGTTTAGAGTCTTATAATGCCAAAGTCGTACTGTAGTAGTTACATTATTGGTTAAAAAAATAAAGAAGTCTGGACTGAGTACAGTAGCATGATTTCTAACGTTACATGCATATACCAGGCACTGTACTAAATAATTGCTTTAAATGTTACATGTGTACAGTTTCAAAACAGTCCCATTATCTCCATTTTATGGACAAGAAAAGCAAAATCTAAAGAATTTAAGTAACTTACCTAAGGTCACAACACTTGTCAGTAATGGCTGGGTTTGATCCTAAGCAGTGTGGCTCTATAGAGTTTCTGCTCTTGAGTTAGAAAAAGATGGGAAAGATCAACTCAGAAGCAATGATAGTAGCTGATCCAAGAAGTGAAAGCGTGGTGCAGAGGATGACTCTGCTTGATTTAGAATTGACCTCATGTATGGGTTGAGGGAGTAAAATAAAGTGCAAGTGGCCTTAGTTTTCAGTCTGTTTGAGTGGAGGAATGGCAGTGCCATTTGCAGAAATAGGGAAATAAAGAAAAGAATGTGAACTGTTGGAAAAAAAAAAAACAGGTTTGTATAACACAGGTTGTTTAAGATGGCTAAAGGCCATCAGATGGAGATGTCCAGAGGCAACTGCAAATATTTCTTTGCAGCTCAGGAGAGCATTATGTGTTTAAATGGTAAGCAGCAGTCCTCTCATGTAAGTCGCATAGAATGGCATTTAGTTCTCTGGGACACTGATACAAATTAGAACTTCTTCCCGTACTTTGATAAATTTATTAGTGTTTAGACTAATAATTATTAGGATTCACGGGGGGGGTCATTCTAATTAAATAACATCCTCATAAGTTGTTTGTGAAAGGCTGATGTACAGCAGAGATGGTTGCAATGATCAGAGGAATGACCAGCCTCTTGATCACTTGACTCTCCTTTAAACACACTTGCACTGTGCCTCCGTAGTACTATAGATGCTAGAAACAAGACAGTTTCCTCCCAGCGGGAATACTCCTTTCTTTACTCAAGTGTTCACAATCATAGTAGAATTAAAATTTAAAAAGAAAGCCCCTTTTTAAGAGCTTAAATTCTCCCATTCTTTTTTTAAAAAAAAAAAAAACAAGCTAGCTAGGTAGGCACTCTTACTGACTAGGCAGAAAGCATGAATTTACCAATCTTGTACCTCTTTTTGGAGACCTTTTAACTATGAGCATCTGGAGAAGAGAAAATAAGGATCTGCCATAACTGTTACCACTTCCCAGTATGCCTCTGTCCCCAAAGAGCTCTTAATCTCTTTCATTGGCTTTTTTTTTTTTTTTTTTTTTTTTTTTTGCGGTACTGGGGATCGAACTCAGGACCCTGCGCTTGCTAGGCAGGCGCTTATTCCACTGAGCTATATCCCCAGCCCCTCATTGGCTTTCTTTATCCTTAGCTCTTGCCCATTTACATGGTGAGCACCCTGATTAGAAAGTAAACAGAAGGACTTTGAGCAGCCTAGAGGTGGGGTGCCTGGAAGAGGTCGCTAAAAATATGCTGCAGGCACTTTTTAACCTTGTGATTTTCCTTTTTTCCTCTCCCTCATCAAGTTTGGATCGCCATATGCAAACCCACCACGGACATCATAAACCATTCCGATGCAAACTCTGCTCCTTCAAGTCCTCCTATAACAGCCGGCTGAAAACACATATACTCAAAGCACATGCTGGTGAGTTGGTATCTGGGCTCCACGTGTTTTTCAGTAGTTTGAGATAGGTAATGTAGTGGTCTTTCTTGAGTGAAATTTTAAAACTGTCTTGCCCTACACCTGAGCAGTTAAGATGATTGCAGATGGATTTTATTTTTGCCTATTAAAGAAAACTGAAAAAATAGGACAGATTTAAAAACAATTACTTAAAGTCAAAGTAATCGTGCACATCATGTTTGATTTATGCTGCTAGCAGATTAGAATTAGACTTTCTGAATTACTTAGCCTTGTTAATTGAATTGCAGAGTTGTTATCTCCCCTAAAAATAATACTCAACTTCAGAAGGTTGTAATTTGAAGGTGGTTTGCAAGGGCAGAGAACTTAAGATTTCTCAAGAGATGCCCATAAATAACTCATTTCCTTAACTTTGGGTCCCGGGTATCCAGGAGCTGTGCTGGTCCCTAACATGTTGTCGTCCACCTTACTGTGCTCGCTTCATGAACATCACTTACCTAGAGCTCTGCGCTAAACGTGTTACAGGGATTGTCTTATTCAGTCCTCATAATAATGCTAAAGGGTAGATGCTGTGGAACTTCTCTTAGGCCTTCTATGGTACTTTCTCATGCTTTGAACAATATTATAAAAGCTGCCCAGAACCTGGGTCGTTCACTTTGGCACCTGCTGTTACCTCATACAGCTAGGACCATGTCTTTTTACCATCTCCTGCATCTCCTGTTGAACTAACTTATTACAGTAAAACTAACCCAGTCTCCCAACTGTCGTAGGGCTCCTGGGGATCAGAGATGGAACAGGGAAATTAGCTGTGTGGGCTTTTTTCTGTTAAGTATTTTTATGTCCTAAGTATTTTTATGTCCTTAGGAATTTTAAAGTCTGGGGAATCAATGGAATGAGAGCTCAGCCCATTGTATTGTATATTATTCAGCTAGGACAGCATCCTGATAGGTTTTCTTTCCCCTAGGCCTCAGCCTTGTCAAAAGCACTTTTCCCAGGTGGGAACTGGGTGAATGATTTGGCCTACAGGAAAGACTTTGAAGAGTGTTAGGGCTGCACACCGACTCCAGGGTGCTAAGCTAAAGTACATGCTCTAGGAACTGACCAAGAGACTAGCCTCCCTCTCCTCGCTGTCTTCCAGTAAGGAAGGACACAATGGGAGCAGTGTAATTCCACTCTTGATGCCTTGGAACTTTGGTCTCTGTGATAAGGCTGTGAGCCGCTGAGAGAAACTTGGCTTGGAGAAAGGCCAGTGAATTTTCTAAAAGTCCCTCAACTCATCTTGTCTATTTTAGGTAGAGTATTTGATATATTTCAGGATGAGCCGGATCGTGAAACAATCAAACAATCTGGATTTGAATTGTCTCTCAGGTTGTGGGACGCACAGCCACTTAGCAGATTCATACCACCAAACCTGCATTTAACAAACAAAACCAAATAATACAAGCGCAGTGTATTGGTAGATACCATCGTGCACTACCAAGAATTATTGTCTAGCTTCTTGGCAGTGGTTGACAGCACCAATGAATAGTGTTTCTGTCGGTATCCCCTGACTTTCAACTTCTTTGCTTAGGCTGTAGATTGTTGTATAAGCCAAGGTTTTCTGAAGTTTTCAAGAATGCCTGGGAAATGCGGGCTCGGGGAGGCATCAGTGGTGAGAAGAAGGCTTAACTGTAGAACTTGGGTGCTGAGCCCTTTAGTAATTTGCTTAGGGTAGGAAAGTAACCATTTCAATTGGCTTAACACAAGGGCAGGTTTAGCTTCTGGTTCGTCTTTCACTTACTATTGATTTGCACACCACCAGCTCTCTCCATTTGTTCTCGCCACCCCACAGAACTTGCATTGCTAAACATCCTGTTTTCCCCTCTGCTTCTTCCCCCTCTGTTTTTAAATTTCACCCTAGAAATACATTTTAAAAATATTTATTAGAGAAAATTTGAAAATATAATATACTCCATTAAAAATTATTACCTACAGACCACCGTTGTTAACATTCAGTATTTCCTTTCAACCATTTTCTCTCTCATTATCTTTAAATTGTGATTATGATATAATCTAAAATACATTTTACCTTTCTGTTCATTTTTAGTTTTCCGTATTATTGCATACTCTTCAAGTATTTAATTTAATGGTAGTTTATCAAGAAGATTTTTTTCTTTATAGCTGAGTAGTACTCTATTGTACAAAACTACCACATCTTTTTTCAGTTCTCAGTTGATGGGCATTTAGGTTGTTTCCAAGATTTAGCTATGACAAATTGTGCTGCTGTAAACATGGGTGCACATATATCACTGTGGTATGATGTTTTCAATTCTTCTGGAGTAATACCCAGAAGAGGAACAGCTGGGTTGAATAGGACCTCTCTAATCCTGATTTTTTGAGGAATCTCCACACTGATTTCCAGTGGTTGTACCAGTGGAAAAGGGTTCCTTTTTCCCCACAGCCCTGCCAGCATTTGTTATTGGTTGGCTTCTTGTTGATGGTCATTCTTTCTAGGGTGAGATGGAATCTTAGTGTTGTTTGCATTTCTCGAATGACCAATGATGTTGAACACTTTTTCATATATTTATTTGCCATTTGTTGTTTCTTCATCTGAGAAGTGCATATTCATCTCAGATGGTCACTTTTGGATTGGGTCTTCATTGAAAGGAACAGTTAGTGCCCATGTTGTTTGATCAATTTTGCATGCCTGTATCTTATAATCTGAGCAACTACTTTGAAGATAACAATATATATTAACCATTGTTAATTTCCTATTATCTTATTTTGTAATTCTGTATTGTATTTATGGTTTTTTCTCTCTTAAAAAAGATATGCATACATTTAGTTAGTCTTTTCCTTATATTTAAAAGTTTAGGTTGTTGTATCCGTTTTCAAGCATAAATAATGCAAATTTCTAAAATTAGTTGTCTATATTAAAGAATATTTCCTTTTTTAAGAGTATTCTCTTAATAGGGACTCTCAGAATGATTGGTTGGTTGCTAAATTGCTTCTGTTGTTACTAAAAACACCGTTGTCTTCTGAAGTGATCATCTAATGTATGTCCAACAGTGTGCACATTCCTATTTTATATCCCTAAGTCTTAAAATATTAATTTAAAAGTTGAATCATGGCAAAGGTATATCACACTCTTGTGTTCATTGGGTCACAGTAATCCATGCTGTATTTTAGTTTAAATGGACCCTCCCCACTTTTTAAAGCATATTGATGATACACACCCTTCTTGTGTGTACAGTAGAAGTCTTTCTGTTAAAGAAATGACTTATTTTGACCTATTTCTGCACTGCTGATTAGATAGGAAAATCAAGTCTATGATTGGGTGTCTGAGTTATTCAAGGTGCGTGTGGGTGTGTGTGTTGAGTTGGTATTAGTATATGATTGAGAATTGTACAGTAGACCTTGCACAGAATGACTGTGTGTTTGGAAATGCCATCATTAGATCCTTAAATTACGAATTAAGCACATTATTTTCTATACTTGAATGAAACCTGGCATCACAATTTTTAATATAGAGAGGTAGAAGAGGGGATTGGGAACTGTTACAAAGAGTTAACAGACAGGTGGGTGGAGAATCGTCTCTAAACTTTGTCCCTATAAGTAGAACATGAGATGAACAGTGACCAAGTCATGAGATTATGGAGTGGGTGGAGAAGTCTCATCTCTAGGAGGCCTTGTGTTTGCAATAATGAGCAGGTGGTTGGCTGTCAGGGTTCCTATACCCTGAAGCTTAGGAGGCTTGTCTCTCGAGTGAAATTAACTGTATTATTTTGTTTTCTACCCCTGCCTTATCCTTCCTACTCTGTTCTCTGTGCTGACCCTTGCCACTGTTCCTTCCAGGTGAACATGCCTACAAGTGTTCTTGGTGCTCATTTTCCACCATGACAATCAGCCAGTTGAAGGAACACTCCCTCAAAGTCCATGGAAAAGCCCTGACCCTCCCCCGGCCACGAATTGTCAGCCTCCTCTCCTCACACACCCACCACTCCTCTCAGAAGGCTTCCCCAGCTGAAGAAGTAGAAGACTCCAATGGTAAACATGGGCTCCTGAGTCACACTAATGGTTGGGGAGGGCGGGGACCCACTGTCTTCCTCTTGCTAGAGTGGGCTGGGATCAGCTGTCTTTACTCTTTTAGAGGAACACATTCCATGAACACGTGACAGCTCAAGAAGAAATGTACAAAGGATGAGGCAGTCTAGAAAGTAGAGGCAGAGGGGTGAAGGATGAGCATCTGGGAGATGCCTTCGCGAACACATCCATGGGTACCGAGGGAGCACCGCCTGTGGAAGGAGCACACTAGTTGGGGGTAGGATGTGTTAGTTTTGGATTCTTCCACTGTGGGTTCAAGTAAGCCAGGATTGAAATACCAGGCAGATATTTTTCTGTTTGCTTATTTTCATTTATGTCTTGTCTTAGAAAAATAGTCGCTATGAGATGTTTGGCTTTTCATATGTGTATGTTAACTGTATAAAACTCAGAGTAGAAAGGAGAAGGGGTAAGGAGCTGGGCAGTCTGTCTGAGCAGGTCACATGATATGTTAAGGGGACCATAGTGATTTCTCAGAGCCGAAGGATGTTGAGTAGGCATTAGTTGGGAGGAGGGTTTAGCTGCCCAGTCTTGCAGCTTCCAAAGAAATACAGGAGAATATGGAGAGATTTGCTTATGTGCAGTGTGACTGCAGCTTGTGCAGGCATGGTGTAGCAAACAAAGAGAGAGTTTATTGTTTTGATCAGACCAGAAAGCAGACCTGTTTAGAGCACTTAGCTCACCTCAGATGACTGCTGAATCAGACACTTAAGAGAGAAAAGATGAAGTCTGTAGATCCAGAAGTTGTGAAAGAGCTTGGAGCTGTTCCCCTCAAACTCCTTCCAAATGCTTGAATCCCTTCTGCAATGTCTCATAACCGGTTATTCCCACCAGTGTACATACTTCCTAGATCAGGGAACTGGCTGTTACCAAGGTCCACTGTTTCATTCTTGGAAGTAGGTTGGTGGATGGGAAAGAAGGTGGAATGAAGACCTGAGTTTGAATCTTCTCACAATGCAAGTTAGATTTTCTTGACCAATTTTAGCTTCCCAAACCTGTGTGTGAAGTTAGACAATGATATCTACCTTACCAGTTTTTTTACAGATTAATGAAAAAATTGTGTTATGTAAAATGCCTATTATAAGGTCTGACCCATAGGAAGTATTGGCTAATGGTCATTTTATTTCTGTGGTTTTCATTCTTTGCAATTCTGGCCTTTGGGGCCATTAAGAGCAAGTATGCAATTTGGTTAACTTTTAATGTAAGGGTTTAAAATGAGAGACTTTGGGTGACCTCATACTCTGATGGTCCAACTTGTCAACGTGATCTGATTCTCTTATTATCAAAACAGTGAATAAGTAAACTTTATTCACAAGGTCTCTGAGAAGGAAGAAATAGAAAGATAAGTCCTGAGATGAAAAAATGTCTTCACTGAGTTGTAGTGCTTGGTGGCCATTCCTTGCAAAGTATTATATATAATATCAAGTGTTATAGCTCCTTAGTGGTGTCGTGTCTTAAAGGACCCAAACCTAGGGCCGAGTGAAACTACTTATGAAAGCATTAAAAAATGCGTTCTTTGTACCTTGAGATTCTACTATTCATTGGGGAAAAAATTGCTATATTGCAACCAAAGAGCAAAATCTACTATGACGTAAATGGTAAGATCTTTAGCAGTGTGATTTTTAATTAATTGTTTTCATCTGAAATGAAAGCTACGTCTGTGGAGCCTTTTCAAAGAAACTGATACACGACATGAAAGCGCGACAGGTAACAAAGAATGGAGGTTTTCGTTCAGTGTCCGCTTCTTTGACCTTCTCCCTTCAAAGTTGGGTCCCAGTCAAAGGACAGGGGAATCACTGCTACAGATGACTCACCGTATGGATCATTTTCTCATTGGAGTCTAAAAAGAGTTGAGTTCTGTCAACTCCCTGAGCCTGTACTCTCTCCCAAAATCTTCAGCAGGCATAAAACATTGGGAACAAATTCGGTACTGTCTTGGCCCTCCAGTCACTTAAAGTAAAATGTTCAAAAGATAGTCTCAGCCCTCATCTCTGAGCTAACCACAGCCCCAAGTGGGAGGTCTAACCTTTTGTGGGGAGTTGACCTCAGATTCTTAGAAGCTGGACTGTGGAGTGTGGTGTCACAGAAACGCAATAACAGTGTAACTTTCTGTATAACACAGGCAGCCTATCCTTGCTCAGCCATGGGAAGATAATCTTAAAACACAGCAACTGAAAGCCCTGGGTGCTAACCATGACCTACACAAAAGTCAATGGACAGGTACTGTTTTTAACATATGTACATAACCCAAATCAAAGAAGCAGAAGTGACCAGTGTAATTTTATGACAAAAAGTCGATTAGAAGGTGGGGGTAAATAAAAACAAGGCACCAAATGGGGCATTCTCATGAAGGAATAATTTTGTGAAAAGAATAAGTAATAGTTTATTTATTCAGGAAGGTTTTTTTATTATTATTATTTTTGAGTCTTTACCATAGCTCCTGCATTGTTTTGCATGGTCAGATAGTGGCTGAGGAGGACCACACTTAAGAGGACTATTTGCCAAGGAGCTGAAGGGTGGATTCCTAGAAACAGCTAGTCTAGAGGATGGAAAAACAGCTGTGGGGCTAGACAGTAGCCTGTAAATCATGCTTTGAATGGTGTTTGAAACACATGTGAAATCCAATTGCACATTTTAATGGAGAGAGGCTGTGGGGCTATTGGCTCTCGGTGAAGGTTTCCCACACTGCAGATGCCAGGACACTGTGAACACATGAACCAAAAATGTGTTGCAGGCCTGGGGGAGTCGAGATTCATAAAACCAGGGAAATCACCAGAGTGTCCTTGGCTTTCTGAATCCCCAGTGAGGGATGTGAATAAAATGAGTTGACATGCTCACTGTGCTTCGCAGTTGTAGTGGTCAAATGCTTGTTGTCTTGAGAGCCAGCCAGGCCTTTCTGGCAGAAGAAAAGAGCCCAAATGGGAGGTTCTTCCCATGCTGTTCTCCTCCCAACCCAGGGGGAAGCTTGCAAGGAAGAGGGAAGCCGAGAAAGCAGAATGGACAAGGTGGAGGGCAGAGCTGATTCAAGCTGCCCAGCCGCACACCTGTTCTGTGCTTCAGTGAAGCTCTTGGGCCCTGAGCTGTCAGACTTGACATGTTTTACCAGCACATGAATCCTCTATATATTCTTCATGATCAGCTGTCGAAGGAAAAGCAGCGGCTGTATGGGATTGGTTTTGTGTATAGGATAATGGGAAATGACATGTAATTGCTATTCAAAACAATGCATTAAGGGGAGACAATGAGGTTGTCAACAAAGGGAAGAGCTCTACTGTGTTTGTGTTTACTGTGCTTCTTCTGCCGTACAGAATGTAGGACTGGCTTTTATCAGGCTGTTTCCAAGTCTCTGCTTTCAATACAGAAAAGTACACATCCATGCACAGCTATAAAATAACAAAGGAACTAGGACAGCGTAGTCGAAGCATAAAAATTTGTTTAGGTTGGAAAAACTACACAAGACATGGACAGTAGACATGTAATTTAAGTTTCAGCTATATACCTTTAAGAAGTCAGGCCAGTGGTGACATTCCCTCTTTGCCTGCCCTCAAATTTCCCTCAACAAAAACCTGTTTATTTGCTCTACCTATCCAGTTACGCTGTATGGAATTGTCTGCTTTAGTAAGGGACTGCTACTGTGATGCATTTAAAACAACAATAAAAAGTTAGGTATCATGGCTAGTTGCAAAATCAGTAAGACAAATGAGGGGTTTTTCCCATGCCCTGCATAGCAACCTAAAGAAAACCTGGTCATGATGCCTCTCTCTTAATAATATAGATCTCCACCAAGTTCACCCAACAGAGAAATGTTCAGTAGAAATTAAAAGAAAAATGTTATATGTGACATTCTCGTTATAAATTTTCAGTTGCTTTTTCCAAACACTCGAATAATATTTGATATATACTATTTTTATCAAGATGCTTCTTACTGAAGAACCACAGACATACATCATCTCAAAATCAAAGCCCTACGCACCACACACTGTGTCAACCATTTAGCCCTTCTTCCCCTGTTGCAGTGTGGCTTAAGACCTGTTACCTCCCATCTCTGCGCTTGCTACCCTCAGGTTCTAAGTTCTTCGTCAGCACTTACACCCAGTGAATAAGATCTCCTGGGAGCTTAGAAAGATTTCCTACCTGTCTGCTTCTTTCTGCAAGTTAATGACTTTCACCTCCTTCAAAGACTGAATTTTTTCATTATTCCCAACTATATTTTTATTACTCTTCTATCACTCTTCTTAGAGCTTTATTTGTACATATAAATATGCTGTTTCCCCTGCCCCCTTATTTTTCCAATGGGAATAGACAGTGAGGTAGGTTCTTAGTAAATACTATGTTCTTTTAGCAGATCAGTGACTTATTAGAGACATCCTAACTTTGCAACTCAGCTGACTGTACTGAGCCCCTAAACTTAGTCTAGCACCACAGAATCACATTTATACAAAGGTAAGTTTGTCTTTCTTCTATTGAAGTGATACTTTCAAATGAAGATGAAGCCTTAGGGACTGTTCCAACAGAAAATTTCTGATGAAGTTATTCTGCTAAGATGCAAAAGATCTTCCATAATGCAGAGAGATTAAATGTTGCCATTGCTTTCTTTGCAATGAGATGGTCTGTAAAGATGGGAAACTGAAGGTGGAGACAGCTGTCAACCTGCCATCCCTCAGAAGGAAGTTGAACTGAGGTGGTGATGGAGAGATAGACATTGTTAGGATGATCAGCAGGTAGCAGAGCTGCTGGAACCACTGCATACAATCACTGACCCTGGAGGGAGTCAACTTGTTTGTTCTTTGTGTTTTTGTCAAAAGAATTTATAAAATCTGGTGGGAGTTAAATCTAACTTCATAGCAGCTTTACAGTGAAAGAGATCAACAAAACTTTTCAATGAGGAGAACTTTATAATCTACCTGAAAATCTTTCCCACC
The DNA here is from genome assembly GCA_004027595.1 of Dinomys branickii. Taxonomy (NCBI): domain Eukaryota; kingdom Metazoa; phylum Chordata; class Mammalia; order Rodentia; family Dinomyidae; genus Dinomys; species Dinomys branickii. Next base: position 232,660 of record PVLD010000101.1, read on the forward strand.
AGGCTTTTAACATAAAACAATATATTGGTTAGGAGAGATTTATTTTGCAAGACTCATTGATGAACTTCCTACCATAAATAAAGAATTGGCAAGCTTTTTTCCTGTAAAGGGCCGGAGAGAAAATATTTCCAGCTTTGTAGTCATATAGTCACTTTCACAACTGCTCACCTCTCAGTAAAGCACCATGAAAATAGCCATAGAGAATATGTAAACAATGATCATGGCTGTGTTCCAATAAAACTTTATGTATAAAACAGTGGAGTGGCTGGACTCAGCCTATGGAAGTTGTTTCACTAAACCTCAATACAGGTGATTGCAGGAAAAATTGAGCAATGCCCATGAATTTCATCCAGTCATTAATAAATGTCTTTCTATAGTTTTATGTTTAACATACAGAGTATTCCTAGATGATACTTAAAGTGTAATTGGACCCACATATAATCTTGTTTCATATATGAGATGTAAGATATTGGATAAGCCTTAAAAATATTAGTGAATTACAAGCATGAATTACATTTAAGCTTAAAAGAAAAATGTTCTCCAAGAAGTATGTTGAGTCTAACTACAAACTATCAACTTATTTAACCTTGACTGCAGCAATACTTGACACATAAAAATTAAGATCTGAGATGCCTGCTTTTCGAAGAGCAACTTTTTAGACCTCTAAGTAGGTCAGACATAAAATTCAACCTTTAAGAGGATCCAATTAGTTGCTACAGCATCAGACCTTCTAAACAGGTTCCAATTGCAATCAGATTTCTCTTCAGGTGAAAGAAAGAAGGTGGTTTCTTTAAAAATGACAATAATGAAATAGAAACTCTCAAGTGAATAATTGTAAAGTAAAAAGATTTATATCATTTATAGCACATGGAATATAAGGCATAATTTTAATGGCTTGACTATAAGTTTTAATAGATTCTGCCAAGCTCAAAATTGTCTGACCAGACACCACTAACATTCCCCTTGACACCAAAATTTCTACATTAAAATGTGACCTAGAGTTTATTTTAACAGTTAGTATAAAGAATGGCATTTATACTATTAATCTTAGAGGTCTTCAATGAAGTGACATTAAAGAATCTGGACTCTTGTATGATACACTCAGAAATCTGTATGGGATAAGCTTTTAGAAATTGCCCTCAATGGCAAATAGAAATCCTCCAAAATGGTAATCAGCCTAAAATTGAAGATCGTGTGGTAGATTCTTCCCAAGAAACCCACCTGCCTGAGATTTGTGAACTTTTCAATTAGCCACTGTTCTGTGCATCATCGATTAAAAAACATTTCAATTGTAGACTTTCTATGTTCTGGGAACATAGTCAACTAACCCATCTCCCTCTTCCCATGCTAACATAAACTTTTGGTCATCAGAAACATAAGCATTTACTACTAAACATATTCAGAGCTGGTTCCTAGCAACAGTAGATAGAGTTGTCTTCGTGATTCCACATCTGGTTTTTGCATCATTTGGTGAACTGTTTGACAGTTACCTTATGCTGTCCAGAACCTCAGTCATGGGAATATCTAGCAATCTACTTTCTTTTTTGAATCATCTAAAAGACTAATCTCAGTTCTTTTTGAAAGAAGGAATTTTCCTCCATCTGATCATTGTCCAGCTTGATTTGTCTTTCCCCAGAGCTGAAGCTAAATGTTGCAGTCAGTCTGATTTTATGTAAGACAAAAAACCTTCAAGCTGTCTTGAGACTCATTATGACTTAGACGTCCTCAATTCTCTTTAAGAAAACTGTGTTGCATGAGAGAATTTTATAAAGGCTGAAGAAAGGGTGTTAAAGTTAAGAGGAGCAACAGGAGTGAGCCATGATTCTGAGGTAGCCATCTAGGGATAGACTTCCTGGGGAAGAAGATACATCTTCAGAAAGAACAGTGTGTGGAAAGTAATCTTTTTTGAGTACAATGGTGACAGCAAGATAGCAGAAATAACATTTTAGAAAGAATTACTATTTTCTGAAATAAATTACCAGAGTTTAGATGGTATGGCCCAGAAAAGCATGTCAAACGACATACATTTTCTTAACACATTCATAATCCTACATAATACTCTATAGGAAAATCCCAGTGGTGGTGAAATAAAAGGAGAAGAGGAAGAACAGCCAAGCTGACATGAGAGGAAAGTGCTCTGGTAGGAGGATGTAATTATTGACTTTTCCTGTCCCTAAGACAAAATACCTAACACCCATAACTTAAAGGAGAGCTTTATTTTGCTTCATAGTTTCAAAGGGTTCAGTCCATGGTTGGCTGGGTCCAAGGCCTAAATGACTTGGTAGAAGGACATGATGGAGGGAAAGCTGGTCAACCAGGGGCAGTCAGAAATCTGAGCAAGAGAAGGGAGAAGCCAGCAAGAAGAACACACCCTTTCAGTTCACATCCCAGTGACCCTCCACTTCTTACCAGTCTCCGCTTCCTAACAGCAAATTCAGCTCTCAACTCATCCATGGATGAACCCTATGATGAGTATGAGTGTAGCACATTATTTTCCAGTCACCTTCCAAAAGCCCCCAGGTCTCAACACATGATGACATTGAGGCAATATTTGAGATCTAACCCCTGACATGATGTGCTTTCTTTTTACTGTGGTCAGTCCCTTGCTGTTGATGCCCAGGAAGAGATAAGCTGCTACCATGAATGCTCAACCCAAGGAGGTGTATTTGGTTGAGACTGCTGAGCCCAGCTAAGGTTTCATATGTCAGCACACTGCTCTTGGAGAAGTCATTCCAGGACTAGGTTCTGTGGCTTCCCCAGGGACACAAAATATTCTTAGATGACTTGCAGAAGTCACTCCCTTTATGTCATCTTTTATTTTCATGCACTGCAAGTCCTCCACCAGAACTGCAGTGACTGCCACACTGAGCAACACAGAACCTTCTAAAGCTTTAATGTAGTCCTCGGGTTTTAGCATTGCTAGTTATTTTTTTCCCCTTGACCATTTTTAAAGTCATCCATTCTGGTTTACATAATAACCCTGCATATCTCCTTATTTAATTCTTGAGTGATAATAATCATTATTTTTATTCATTTAATTCTACTGATTACTTTAATTTGGCATCTGTCTTAATATGTCTAATGAATCAGAAATACGAATGATTAGTCTCCTTTTATAGAGAAGGCAACCCAGCCTTTGGGGAGTGAAATGGCGAGTCCAAGTCATAAAAAGTGAATGCACTAGAGCTGAGTTTCATACACTGGATCCAAATCTTATGTCCTTAACCTTGTGCCCCACTGAAGTCTAACACCAAAAGTACATACCCAAGAAGTGGCATAGAGGCCAAGGTACCAGTTCTTGTAAGTAAAACTGGAGGCAAGTTTTTATTATTTATCCATGTTTCAGTGAATAGGTACACAGATAGTATTAAGTTAACAGACGAGAGTGTAATGAAGCAACTGTGCATCTGGATTGTAATGGCTGTAACTATGGAAAGGAGAAGGAATCGATGAGTCACAGAGGCCTTCATGGGAGAGGCGGGGACTCCAGCTGGGCATGAAAGCACAAGTAGGTTTATACAGGCAGAAGGAAAGCCATTCCACACAAGAGGAGTCTCTACGATGAGTAAACATAGAGATGGAAGGATCCTGGGTCAACAAGGAGAACAATTAGCTAGAGTGGAGGGGTATGGTGAGGTTAGTGGATAGCTAGAGGTGGTACCAGAGAGTAGGTGCACTTAACACTGGCGAGGGGACTTTGGATTTGCTAAGAAACATACTGAACGGGGAAGACCAACAACAAGGTATCTTATGGAAGTAGCAGGGTACTTTTGAGCTACAGGTGCAGTAAAGTCCATCTGTAGGTCTTCAAGAATAAGTGTGTATTAAAGATAGGCATAAATATGTGTCATCCTCTTTTAAGGTGGCTGCATAGATTTTTTTCCTCTTAACTACAAAAGTTATACCTGCTCATAATCGAAGAACAGTTTTATGGCAGTATATAGCATAAAATATAAAGTTCACCCATAATGCTAGTCTCTCTCCACCAGAATAATCTTGGTTAGCAGTTTGCTGTAGTCATCTTGATAATTTTTCTATGAATAGACAAACTTTTTATTTTAATTGTTTTTATAAAACTGATACCATAATATACAAACTTTTTCTTTCATAAGGCTTTGACTCTGGAAGTATGATAGGGCATATCTTAAACAGAAACTACTCCTTCCAAATAATCAGTGTTCACTACTCAGAGGCTTCAACTACTCTTTATGTGTTGGGTGTATGTATTTAAGGTGGTACTCTCAGGATTAAGGCCTTTGATATTTTTGCCAAGTCTCTCTTATCTCAAAAATTACTCAAATAGAGATTTTGCTAGTGGGTGAAGGCATTGCTAGGGGCTAAGTCTGTTGGGTAGTTTCTGACTCCTGCATTCGCTTCTGTTTCCGTACTTGTCAAATGTTCATATAATTGTCAGTTATCATATTTGTCTCCCAAATATAAACTGTGCTCTCTGAGGTCAAGAATTGTTTCCTACTCATTTTTAGAACCTTAGCACTTGGCAGGGCCATTCAATAAATATTTTTTAAGTTGATTTAAATTAGAGATGAATAAGCAACCACATACAAGGAATGCAATACAATGACAGTTTATGTGTGAAAAAGCCCGAGAATGTGAGTGACTGAAAGTTCTGTGATGTTACATGCTGTTTGGAAAAAGTCAGTAGAATCTGGCTTTGTGTGTACTAAAATGCACTGTCCTGTGTGTGTGTGTGTGTGTGTGTGTGTGTGTGTGTGTGTGTGTGTTTTAATGACTCCTCCCTCCTTGCATTAACTAACTTCTACTTCTGTCCTCACGAATGACACCATATCCCTCTTCACTTTCTGAAACCCAAGTAATTTGTCTCCTTCCGTCAACCAAGAGGAATGTATGCATTCCTTCCACTAGGATATTTCTGCTTTCTTATTTATGGGTCTCATTTCAAATGTCTTCTTTCTGTTTATTTGCTTCATCTTCTTTCATGAGCTCAGTGCAGCCTCACAGCCTCTACTCCACCTCTAACCATTATGTGCTGGAATTCCAGTGGACTAGGTTCAAGGGTAGTAACTCACCAGACACTTTGGCCTCCTCAGGAGAGACTGACCTTCTTAACAATAATCTACCTGTCTCTCTGTGGTTGGGTTCACCAAAACTACTCAAAACCCAACATCTCAAACTCTTAAATGTTGTCTGACCACGATTTTCAGGTTTTCTTCCCTCCCAGACCCTGAGACCCTGAGGTTCACCACTTCAGAGGAGCTTTCTGCAGCCTGCTGATTTCCTTAGCTTTTTTTTTCTTCTCTGCTTTCCAAACTAGTCGAACTCCAACCTGAAACCCCCTTCTCACGTTCTCTGATGTCAGCCAGTCTTTCTCTCATCTCAGTCTTTTCCAAACTGTGCTTCAGGTTATTGGCTAATCGCAAAATCTGATTTGCCTTTTCAAATAAATATACACATACTCAGGTTTATACCTATGTAATCTCAATTTATCCATAAGTATCCCATGGTTATTTTCTTGGCAAGGGACAGGAATAGAGTCACAACCAGTGTGCTCAAAGTTGCAGATAGCTGCAGTCTATCTTGCCTGTCCCAAAGTAAACGGAGTGAGCAGCTGTATACTTAATAGCTGTGGCAATTGCAAATTATTGTGCTTGTAAGTTGTGATTTTATTATTACTCTGATTTTACAGTATTTTAAAATTTTGCCCATGGGTAAGTTTTTAATTAGGAATACAGAGAAGGAAAGAGGAAGAAACACATCTACCTTGCATGCAAGCAAGAGAAATGCCACCAACACTTCTGTTAGAAGAAACAGTAATTAAGGTAGCTAAACCACAGGCAGACAGTGACTGTATGTGAAATTCCCAACAAACACATTAAAATTGGTAAGTTCCATATGTTGTTATGGTAACAATGAAATAGGATCACTTTTACTAATATATCTGTGGTATACTTTTGCATTTTGCTTATGTCACCTCCATTAAGGGAGTACTAGAAAAAATAACTCATTAAAAAATGAAGTTAAAAAAATTAAGTTCAATCTTTAAATAAAAGATTTTGGTTTTCTCTTTTAAATTAATTGTTTTTCAGTTACTTTTTGAAGAGTTTCATTGTTACTTGAGTCTATCCCCGGAACTTGTAATTTCTGGTAGCATTTTCTGAATCACGGTATACTTCGGAGAGTATGGTCAGGACATGGTTATCACTCATTATATGTGGTTAGAGCAGGAAAGGCTTTAAAGACTATAATATGGAGAAGTGATGGTTTGGTCCAAGCCAAGGGCAGATTGATTCATTGACTGATTGATTGATTTTTAGTTTATGTTCATTTTCTAAGTTCAGAGAAATGAAAAGCAACACAGGAGAGAGGAGCTTTGTAAACTACAATATGCTGCACCCATTAGTAATTGTTTTGTAGTCATCATCCTCATCATCTTCATCATCATCATCATCATCGTTGCAATAACAAGAGGTGACTCTCCTGGAGTTGTCTGTATAAAGCAACTGTTTTGTTTTGTTCTGTTTTGTTTTTTGCGGTACTGGGGATCGAACTCAGGACCCTGCGCTTGCTAGGCAGGCGCTTATTCCACTGAGCTATATCCCCAGCTAAAGCAACTGTTAAGGTAGTGCGGAGATCGGCGAAGCCTCACAGCTCCCAGACCCTCTTTGCAGGTCAGGAAGAGCAGTTCTCAGTGCACGCCTGGGCTTGTGAACCCAGCAGGGCAATGCAGGCTATCCATAGCAATAGCTCTACAAATTTGACTGTTCTACAACAGTTCAGGTTCTGCCCCAGGCATTTTTGATGGCAGTGGCTCCAATCAGGCACGCTCATTCAGAGGAATCATCCAGGTGTTCCCTGGACCCTCTTCCCCAACTCCTAACTATTTTTTTCTTGGCATAATTTTGGAGTTGCATCACAGTACTGACATCAAATGTGACTCTTGTGGTGTAGCGCTGGGTTCATTTTGATTGAGCAGATCTCAGAATCATTTTTACCCAGCTGGTGCTAGTAAAGATCAGGGGCACATGATCTTTCTGAAACCAATTCTCTGCATAGGTGATATTTGCTTGCTACTCTACAGATCAGGGAATGTTGGACCCTAGAGTTCTGAGGACCACGTAGAGGACTGCTGCAGGTTCAAGTCCAGGAAATGCCATCGGTGTTGTAAAGAAATGTGCATCTTAGGCGAATGTCCTGTCCAGCTCCGTATCACACATGAATGTCTTTAGATAAACCCTTTACCCTCTCTGAGCCTTGATTTTTCTACTATGTAAAATAATGATGTCTACTTCATGGGATTATCCGAAGGATCAAATGAGGTAACATGTGGAAATGCTTTTCTATTCCAGACTACTATAGACATACTCAATACTATTAAAATAGAGTAAAAGCAATTTTCATATCAATTTATGGTAATTTATCATCAGCCACAGAGAATAATGGTTTTTTTTAAAATGGTAACAGAAGCAAACACATATTGTGACTTTAAAGTTGAATGAAATTTCTTTACATTGTGAGGTTTCTTTAACATAATACAGTGTTTGAAAATAGTGCTTAATCTGGAGGCCTATTGATGTTAACTTAAACTTTAGGGCTTACTTGAAATCGCCTGCACAAGAAAGTCCTTAGCCTTTTAGGTACTAATGGAATGCTTTGGTACGTTTCAGTGTCAGGCAGCAATTATTATTACTATTTATCGATGCACTTTTTAATTAATGATAACTATCATTTATTGTGTGTCTACTGACAAAGTACTTTACAAACATTGTTTCATTTCATTTCTTCTGTGCCATAATCCCATGAAGCAGGAACTTCCATGACCAGCTACCCATTTCAGAAAGGAGGAAAATAGCTTTAAGAAGGTTAGAGGTGCACCGGGGACAGAGTCGGCGCCTGTCAGAGTTAGGGCTGTTAGTGCTGTCAGCTAAAGTCCAAAGCTCCGTTTTCCATGTCAGGCTCCTTCTTTAAACGTCGTTCTTAGATGTGCTGTGTTTTCCCGAGAAGGTCTCAGAAGATCATCTAAGAAAATCTATAAGCCCCAAGAAATCGTACTGTGTTTCAAATATTAAAACCATTCTTGGATATGACCTTCTGCAAGTTTATTTCTGCAATTGCAGTCTCAGCCTCCAAATATCTTGAAAGAAGGAACATTCCCAGCTTCTGCTTCCTCCCCAGTCACTCTTACACTGCTACAATCTGTTTTGCCTTCAGCATTTTTTGAAGCGCACTGCTGAAGTGATCCATGATTGGCTAACTCCAGTGACATTTTCTGTGGGAAAGTCGCTTCGTTTTGCTGTTTACACCTGCTGCCACCTCCCTCCCTCCCTCTCCCTGGTGGCTTTCACAAGGGTTATCAGTGAGTCCAGACAAACAAGTCCATGGCCTCTGCTCTTGCCTCATCCTTCTTTTTTTGGTCTGTGGCATTTAAAACTGCTGATCTTCCCTCAGGCAAATTCTCCTTCCTTGCTTTTGGTCCTGGTGTCTGTCTCAGGCTCTCCTCTAGCCCGTCGTATAATGCCTTCCTTTTACCTTTCACCACCACTCCTCCCGCTGCCATTCCCCATGCCCATGTCTGGTGCTGTGTCCTGGTCTCTGTACTACATTCACAAACACACAGACTCAACACCCACCACTTCCATTGCCACCTGGACCTCCAGCTCGGACTTTTCAGGAGACACCCCAGACATTGTTCTCTCTGCTCCTCACTTTCTGCACTGCTGGGCTCATTCATCCTTCACCTCAGAGGTTCTAAAATCTCACTCTCACTTACTCCCAAAGTCATCCCTCTGCTAGGACTCTTGGGACCCAGGAAGAATCCTCTGCCCATGTTCCATCACCAGATCAGCTGCCTACTTGTTTATTTTTCCTTAATTCGCCTCACATCCACCTGCTCCTTTCTGTCCCCATCTCTTACCTAAACCACTGCCACGTTCATCTCACTGCCAGGCCTTCTATGCAGTCTCTTCTAAATGAGGTTTAAGTTCATATCATTCTCCTATTCAGACATCTTTAATGGCTGTCCATGACCTGATTCTTTTAAGTGCACTAAACATTCTTCATGTTCCGAGCCTTTTCTCTTCCTATCAGCTGCTCATTCTCCCTGGTTCTACCAACTGGAATGAGCATCTCTCTTCCCACCTTGTGCTTTGGAACCTGTTTTTTACCCTTACCTTTTTTTCTCCATCTCTACATGTCCAGACCTTGTTAGTCCTTCAATGTCATGTGCTAATTCCTTCATTTACTTCCCCGGCATCCTCAGATGTGAGTCAAGTCTTTCTTCTGAAATCCCATGGTACTGTGTCCTTCCTGTCTTGGGGACATGTGATTCATTCTGCCAGCCTCCTACTCTTGCCAGAAAGGAGCTTGCTAGGGTCAAGGTTTTGTCATCCTTGTATTCTGAACACCTGGCTCAGAGCTGCTTCCCCCTAGAGTAAATATTTCTACATGTGTAATGTGCAAGTTAGTCATCTTCTACCAAATGGTCACTGGAAGAGTTTAAAGCTGAAAATCAAGATACCACTTTTTTTTTCTTACTCCAGAGCCCTGCTGTTTTCTGGCCACATTTCCAACAGACTTGCATGGATGTTTGTTCCATTCCTGGAGCACTCATTCATTTTAGCATGTGTTGTAGCAGTGTCCTCTAACAACATAAGAACACTTGAAACCTGAAGTCTAGGTATCTTTGTCTCTATCAAATACCTAACTTACAGTAAATGTGATACTTATTATGGATAAGCAAGCCACTTACAAAAAGCTAATGAGCTCAGAAATATATTTCTTCACTTTTACAAAAATAATGTTTAAACCATTATTTTGAATCTTCATGAGCCCAGGAAATATGCTTTCAGTGTCCCTGAGTTGACACATGGATATTAAAACTCCAGAGTAAAAGGCAAATCTAGCAACAGTTGAATATTGCTGAGACAATATTCAGGAGCTACACCAAAGGGTCTTGGACTACATGTTATGGTTTGCACATGGACATACCACTGGGTCCTCTGTGCTACTTTACTGTTTGCACATGAAGGGTTGGTAAAGACCAGAAAAGTCAGACTACCTGGTGTTCTTACTTTCCCATAGGTAGACTTATGGGCTGAAGATACAGCTCAGTGGTGTAAGGTCCTGAGTTCTATTCCCGGTTCCATAGGCAGGCCCATAATCTACTCCACATGTGAGTGTAGGAGAAGCAATAGGAACCAAATTTCAAGTGAATAATTCCAGCATGCTAGTAAAATCCAGAAGAGAAAAGATAATGTTTTCTACTTTTCAAAACGAAGTATGGAATCCCAGGGTGCTGACAGGATTACAGCACTGACGTGAATGTGCTGCTGATTAGTTTTTCCCGAGGTGGAGACCCGTGTAGCCCCACCTGCCTTCCCTGTATGTTAGTCAGAAGTACAGGTGCAATTTATAGACAGAGAACAGGTACACACGTGAGGCCTCTGTCTCACCTGGCCCCTGCTTAAAACCCCTCCATGGCTGTCTACTTGGCCTTTCAAATAAATCTGCTGTTTGGGCCCCACAGTTCTCTCTGGCTTATTCCTCCCTCTGCCTTCCCTCCTGTGCTCTGAGCTACAGCTGTGCAGAACATGCGGTCTTCAGGTGTCCTGCTGCCTCCAGTCCAGGTCTTACTGTTCCTTCTCCCTGGAACAACCTTCTGCACTTCTTTGCCTTCCACTTGTGTTATAGATTTACAAACCAACTCAAGGGACCAGATGTTCACAAAATAAAATACAAAAATCCATGCAAGTCAGGAAATTTGTGCCAGAATCTCTCAGGTACAGATGGGAGAACCAATCAACCAAGGGGTATCTACAATAGATAAGACGGCTGGAAGTGCTATTGAGAGATAGAGAACAAGGGTGGGTGGAGAAAGGATTAGAACTGGAGTGTTAGGCACAGCAGCTGGGCAGGGTATCATTGGTGCTCGGGATGATTAGGACCATATCTATACACTGGACACTGAGAACACGAATCTTGCTCAAAACTGGAGGTCACCTTGAAAATATTTTAAAAAGAAATGGACCTCAGAATGGTTGTCAGGAAAGCCACTTTATAATACGGGAATTAAATTTGCTCTGACAGGCCTTTTTGTAGCAAGTTGATTTTCAGCCAATCTATATGTATTGTTATCTGGCAAAACAGGACAATCATTCTATCTGTGGTATTTTTCAGGTCAGACCCTACCTTTAAACTGCACCCAGGCCCAACAATTAGTGTTGTAGCTCCCTGACCCCTGCCCAGCCATCTCTGTCTGCAACACCGGCTAACAAACTGCTCCTAGCAGAAACTGTGCATTTGGTTTTGCTGAGAATCAACTAGTCAGGAAGGAGCTGCAAGCAAAGCACCTCCCTTGTGCCTAGAGCTGGGAGGGACATTTCATACATGTACAGCATGATGAGAGACTCCCACTCCGCTGGTTCCTCTAGCCCCATTAAGGACACCAGTCCCTCTCATCTGTAGAAAACAGTCTAGAAACACTGTCTTTCGGTGCAGCCTGTTTTGTTTTTGTTTTGTCTTGTTTTTTTGTCTTTTTTTGAAACTGGGTCTCACTATGCAGCTCAGGCGGGCCTGGAGCTCACTTTGTAGCCCAGGTTGGCCTCGAACTCACAACCATCCTCCTGCCTCAGCCTCCCCAGTGCTGAGCTTACAGGCACACGCCACCACACCTGGCTCCAGTGTAACCTTGTTATATGGCATAGGCTTTAACTGCTGGGGACTTGAGTGCCAGTCACTGGACTGGACAACTAGTTTAATATGACGTGGTTATTGTCACCTTTGCCCTTTGATAAAGGAGCCAGAAGTCTGTTTGCCTGTAAGTCTCTCCCATCAGGCTTGTAAACTCTCACCAGAGAGCTTAAAACTATTTATTTGCCTCCTTAGTTTTTCCATCTGTAAAATGGGAAGCAATGATTCTATAAAATCATGGTAAAGATCAACAAGAGATTATTTTATTGCTTTCAATTTTTGACACTCAATCTCCCTCTATAGTTCAGGCTGGCTTTAAACTCACCATGTAGCATAGGCTGGCCTGGAATTCACAGTGATCCTCCCATCTCAGCCTCCTGAATGCTGGGATTACAGGTATGTGCCACCACGCCCTGCAAGAGACAGCCCAGGAAACAGCTTTTTATTGTACAAAGCACCTAACACAGCCACTAGATGTAAGGCAGCTAAGATGGTGACAGGTGCCCCTTGGGTCCACTGTCTGGTCTTTGCAGCATTTTGTGGGCATATACCTTACACTGGAGCCCCCTGTCACTGGCCAGTATTACTGGGGGTGAGTGTGGAGGGTGTGGAGAAGTCATCTTAACAGAAGAAGCTACCACTTTAATGGGGATTAAAAATATAGCTTACCCCAGAGTGAAGCTTTTCTTACACTGCGTGGGAATGAGTGAAACTAAAGGAAAAAAGGGTGGGAAACACACTGGGTTTGTTGGTTCCGAAACACCAGCTCAGGGACAGTTTTAGAACAGCTTTGTGCTTTGATGTGTGGCTGCGCGTTGCTGTTCTTGATCAGTCTTCACCTTTCTCACCTGATTTCCATACAGTCCCTTAGAGCTCTACACATATCTAAATATATATGCCTATACCCAGATGTGCTCTTTCTTTCTGATTAAGTAAGAAATCTCCACAATGGCTTCCTGTTCAGGCTGTCGCAGTGCTGTTCACAGCCCGCGGTACATTGTGCCCAGCTCCTTGAAGTCAGTAGGCATCTTCCCTCCAGTCAAGTCTTGAGGAAGCGCCATGGCTTTGCCCACAGTCTGTGAGCTCGAAATACCATCTGAGGTCACTTGCAAGCTCTGTATGGTCGAGGCCAAGTCGTTTCTATAAAGAGCCTTTTGTACTCAATGCTTTTCATTGGATCTTTCGATGTGGTAAAGACATCTATATGATCTAAACGAACAGCAGGAAACATGACTTCCTCATCACACAATTCAAGAGAGTCACAGGTGAATTATGCATTTGGTATTGTAAGAGCTTCTCAATTAACAATGGCAGATGCCACCCAGAGTTTCCTCCAAAAAACTTTAAAAAAGGCTCCTTCGCCACACATTCATTTGTTTCCCAGCAGATTTCCAGCCTGTGTCAAGGAGGGCTTTCAAGAATGCAGGCTTTGGGTTACAAACAGTTTAGTGCAGAAGAAATGCCTACACCATTTCCTAATGGCTGTGGCAGAAAAAGAACACATTTTTGAAACTGGGACATTCAGGAGCCCCAGGTTATATTCTTGTTTCTTCATCGACTGTCTGGGTAACATGAAGCCATCTCTGCTTTTCTGAGCTATCACAAACCCTTACGCAAAATGAGTTTTCTGCACACTACATTTCTAGGATGCGCGTGCATCACTGATGAAGGAAAGTAGGTAAAACAGTATATACAGAGAAAGCATAGTTCTAAATACCCAAAACTAATCCAGGAACCCCTTCTCCTAGGATTCTCTTTGCAGTGTTGGCACTGATTCTTAGAAAGTGATAGTTTACTAAACCTATGTTGTCTGTTACCCCTGATTATCTCACAAACATCTGCGTCTGCCTCACAATGGCACAGCAAAGAAGAGACAGCTGCTTATGGAATCATCTCAAGTGGCTTCCAGATCACTGACCTGCCTCCAGGATGTAGACTCATAGCTGATTGGGGGGTCAAAGCTAGAAATCAATGCCTTTGGCTTCTTGGGATGGCCATGAATCCTGAATTCCATTCCATTCAAATTCCAGTGTTCAGAAGCTATTGTTCAGGTAATTTAAAACAATGTAGGCTTATTTCAGTAAGTGAATCAGTGTTTCAGTGGAATCAATTAAACTTAGTGTCTAAGAAAGAGCGTCCTTTGGTCTCTTGGGTTTCCCTTTTAGATCTGAGTTTTCCAGAGTACTGTTTTCAGTTTGAACCCTGTGACGTATTTATTGAGCACTTGTTTTAGGACACACCCTGAGCTAAGGTAGGGGATGTCACATTTTCAAAATTACAGATAGATGAACGCATGCATGGATACCCTGGTTGCAAAGAAATCAGCCTAGTAAGGGTAAAAATAAATTAATCTCAATACAGCATGATGAGTACTAGTGGGAGAGGCCTAGAGGGGAACAAAATAAGGATATCCAGAACAATCAAGGAAACTCTTATAGTGACAGCAAATTTGAATTGGGTTAATTGATAGGCTGAAATGTCTAAGGAGGATACGGCAAGAAAGTGATTATCAGAGACCTTCTGTTGGCTGGCAGTAAGCACACTATGGGTTTGGGGCAGGATAGGCCTGGAAAGATGAAGGACAGCGGAACATTATAGGTCAGCATCTAGGCTTTTTCCTATGAGAAGTGGTGAGCATGATCAGATTTGCATTGTTGAATAGAAAGGAACTGAAGGGGAAAGGAACTTGGCAGCAGAAAGCCAGTGAGGAGCATTTTGCAGTTCACCCAAAGAACCATGGGAGTTTGAACATAAGCAGTGGCCTAGTAGTGGATCCCAGAAAAGGAGCTTTCCAGGAGGTTGAACCAACAATGCTTTTTGATTTACTAAAAGTGTAGAACAAAAGAGAAATAAATCAAGGATTCATTCTGAATTGTTGACTAAGTGAATGGAGGTGACATTGGAGAGAAGAACAGAAAAAAAAACCCGATGGACTTATCTCCAAATATAAAACCGAGTCATTTGAAAGCTCAGGCACCCTCTTCCAGGAACCCTGTTTGTCTTAGGTCTGATCTACCTGGATTCCCCCAAAACACAGAGTGTGTGACGTGTATGACAGCAGGCAGCTGCATACAAAATAAGGCCTTTGCGAGGCTCAGCAAACTGATGTAGGGTGGGAAACTATATCTCAAAAATGAAAACTGCATATTTTTTGCCCTGTTTTTATAATTTTGAAGACTAATTTTTTTTTTTTTTTTTGTCATCTACTCCCTGATCATATTTCAAGGTTTTGTTTTTACTCATCAGAATGACAGGAAGTTTTCAGTGTGTGTTTCCTTCAAGTTTGGCCTCCACTTTATTTTCAGGACTAGGCGTTTGTTTTTCCATTTGCCTCCATGACAACCAAGTCCAGATTCCTATATATAGTCATCTAGCGCCCATTGTCCCCTTGGCCATTGTGCATAATCTTGTGCATCCAGGCCAGAGAGCTTCTGATGATAGAAGACAAGGAGATGCCAGAGTCCTTGGCCTGCAGATTTTCAAGGCATAATCAGCAGAAGGAAATAAAATAATGTAACTGCCTCTAGAGATTTATATTCCTCCTTAGACATTACCCAGAAGGAGTTTAAATGATTCACATTCTAAAACTTAGTTTCTAATAGCTTTCTTTTGCAGTGATCCACAGATAGAGAACATATTTTAGGATCTTCAAAGGAAATAATTGGAAAGTTGCATTGGTGATTTGTAGTGTTTGTTGTTGTTCTGGATGCCATATTTCATTCAGTGTCCATAGCACGAAATCAACAAGAATGTTGAAAAAGAAGGTAAAATCAAGGTACAAAGTAATTCAGATAGATCCTAAGAAATCTTTTTAAACAAGTAGATTTCTTGAGTCTGTGGCTCATCTTGACAGACCTATGCAGTGTACTTTTAAGAACTTAAAATATATATATATACACACATATTTGTCTACCAGTTCAGTCCAGCAAGCATTTTCTTAAATACCTTTCCAAGCACTTCTAAGCACTTGAGATACTTTAGTGATAAAAGCAGCAAAAATTCTTGCCCTTATGTTGCTTACATTATATTGTAAATAGGCAGAAACAATACCATATTTTTCTGTATGGCAACAGTTGCCCACAAATTCAGCCTATCAAGCATTATCATAGTACCATAATTAGTTGTGACAATAATTAAAGTGTATTAGGTTTTATAAAAGAACCTCACAGGTTATGTTATCAAAAGATTGAAAAAATATGATAGAAATACACATAGCATAAAGTCTACCCTCCTATCAAGTTTTAAACATACATGTAGTACAATGTTGTTAACTACATGCACATTTTTTGTGTCTTTTTTTTTTTTTAAGGCAGGGTCTTGCTATGCAGTTCAGGCTGGCCTTGAGCTCACTTTATAGCCCAGGCTGACCTTGAAATCCCAACAATCCTCTTGCCTCAGCCTCCCAAGTGCTGGGATTACAGGCGTGTGCCACCATGCCTGGCCTTATATGCACATTACTGTGTAGCAGATATCTAGGACATTTTTGTTTTACATAACTATAATTCTAGACCCACTGAATGACAACTTCCTACTCCTCTTCCCCTAACTGATGGCAGCCCCCATTCCACTTTGTCTCTATGAGTTTGTCTGTGCTAGGTACCTCATAGATATATAGAGTAGAATTATTCAAGGTTTGTCCTCTTACCACTCTCTTATTTCAGCATAATATCCTCAGGTTTCATCTATGATTTAAGCTTGAATAATACTTCATTATGTGTGTTTATTTTCTTTTTCCCTTTATCTGTCAGGGACATTGACTATTGAAAGTAATATTGCAGTGAACATGGGAGTGCAATTATCTCTTCAAGAAATTAATTTTGGTCCTTTTTTTCAGGAATCAAACTCAGGACCTTGAGCTTGCCAAGCAGGCACTTATGCTGCTAAGCTGTATCATACCTGGCCCAATTTCAGTCCTTTGGGTAAATACCCAGAAGTAGGATTGCTGGGTCATCTCATCAGTGTCCGTTATTTAGGGGCCCTCCATACTGTTTTCCACGGTGGCTGCACCATTTTGAACAGCAGCGTGTGAAGATTCCAGTTTTTATAGATCTTTTTAAAATCACTTATTTTCTTGTTTTTTGATAACGGCATCCTAATCAGAGAATCCTTTCTTTAAAATACCTTAAGCATTTTATTTTCACTTAATACGTAACTATATTAATCCAAGACTGGAACATGGGGTCAGTCCCAGCTAGCTGAGGGTGGACCTTTGCTTGGAGTCCTGTGTTTTTTCACTTGTGCACGAACCATATTACCTGTGTTGCATCTGTGGTACTTCTAGTTTCAGTTTCTTTTAAGTGAAATGAAAATTTAGATATTAGAACAGAGATCATTTAGATTTTTGTTCTTAGTCTTTTAGAGTGGGTCTCACCAAAACACACTTTGACAGTGCTTTATAGTAACTTGACTTTATCAAGCCTTTTCAAAAGGTTTCTTAGACATAACTTTTATACCCGCACTTCATCACTGTATTGGATATTAATGATATTAAGTAAGCACAGTAACAAACATAACCGTGCAAAGAAGTTTGGATGCAAATAAAACTGATTCTGCATAGCATTAACTCAACTTCTGAATTCAGAAATGGATGGACCTGCTGGACAGTGGTTCCAACATCAGCCCAGATACCATTGTGCCCATTGGTCTTCCTTGGTCAGGATGTTCCAAGGCTCGGGGCACTGGTGTGGTACAAGTTACTTAAGATGACATGCGATATAAATGTAATATAAGGTATAATGAGATAAGGAAAAGAATCACAATGTGTATTGTTTGAAAAGCATAGAGGAGAGCAGAGTTCTGTTTGGATTGTTTGGAAAAATCTTCACAGAGGAGATGACATTTCATCTGAGATTTGCAGGGTGGGCGGGAATTTTCCAGGGAAAAGAGAGTGGAAAAGCAACAAATAGCCCTGACTAGGGACTATGAATGATGAAATATTCGGAATATGCAAGGAATCAGAAACTACTCAGAGATGAGGATACAGATGTAGACCAGACTAAAGATCTGTATGTACCGAGGTAAGGAATGGAGACTTTATTTGGCAAGAGGGCGTCACTATATCATAATCATCTTCGATATATACGTTGGCCCAACTACAGTAGATCTTCAAAGGAAGACCAGGCAGCAGGAAAGTGGAAAGGAAGCTGAGTGAAGTTGGATCGTGAGATGTTTCAGTAGCACATGGGTAACTACACTGCCACAGAAAAGGGACTTGAACGAAGAACCTCCCAATCTGACTTTGAACAAAAGCAGCCACTAACATTCAGAATGGAAAAGGATGTTCAGGGAAAAGCGATAATTCTCAATGTGTTGCGTGGGTTTGAAGAGTCCATCAGATATAAACCCGGAAACCGTCTCTCAGCCTTTGACGAAGGACTGAGGTTGTTGCAAAGCTCATCGAGTTTCCCGCTGCAGCAGGATTCTCTGCTCATTGCAGATTCCCAGGTAACTGCCACAGATGGAAAAACAGTTGAACCGTTTTTGTTCTTTGGCATAGTTTATAGGCAGTTGCATAATGGAAGTCTCATGTTCATTCCTAAAGTTTTCTGGTTATTGACTAGAGTATGTCTCTAGCTACTCTCATGCCATTATTACTGTGCTTTTCTCAAATTTTCTGGAGTTTCCTGACTAAGGATAGTTGGGTCCAACTCCTAAGCTCCATATTTTGGGTGTGTACACTATTTGTAGTTAAATTATCCACAGGTACTATTCTATTTCTAATTGCTCATGCTGCTAATATTTAGCTACTAGATGGTCTGCTTTTCTGAAGGAAATGATAATCCGTGCATTACACTGGTACCTCGGTCCATGAACTTAATCGGTTCCATGATTCTGAGTCAGATGGCCACACTCCTGCTTGTGCAGGGGAGAAAGATGGCTGTGGTCATTTTTGTCACTCGATATGGTGTTCACAAATGGAAGAAAAATTTTGCCTAATGCTTCTGTTCATGAACTGGGTTATTAGCAAACAGACACATTCATGAACCAAGGTAGCACAGTGCTGTATTTTGAACTTTCCATACTATTTTACAGTGTGTCTTACTAACCCCTCCCTCTGAGACGTTTCTTTTTGTTTTAACTCATCTTCCTGTTCCTCTAGTCTTTGTTTCTGTGTCCTAAGGAAATTAAGTCACTTTTTTCATAGTGATAAGAATATATGCTGGGAGTGGTGGCGCACGCCTGTAATCCCAGCATTCGGGAGGCTGAGGCAGGAGGATCGTTGCGAGTTCAAGCTGGAGACTAACCTGGGCTACAAAGTGAGCTTATAGCCAGCCTGAAGTGCACGATAGACCCTGTCTCAAAAAGACAAAAAAACAAAAAACAAAACAAAACAAACAAACAAACAAAATAAATATATATATATATAGTTTAATTTCTGTTTAGTTTTTCCAAAATGTATGATTTAAAGTGACAGTGTGGCTAATTGAATATTTCAGTATGAACGGGGCTATTGACCTCATGAATTAACACAGTAATTAATACCACTCACTTTTACTAAAATGGGTTTTCTTGATATTCTTTCTCTTTCTCCAGTCATCAAGTGCTACCAATTTTACATTTTCCCCTCCCACCTCTCCACAGATACTTCTATTAAAAATCTATTTTTTGCGTATAATCATGATGATCCGGGTATCTTTCTGAGATAGGAAGTTGCTTGAGGATAGGGATCAAGTCTTACTATAGTAGAACAGGTCTCTATGCTCAACAAATATTGGCTGAATGGCCAGGTGTGGCAGTGCACTCCTGTAATCCCCGCACTTGGGGAACTAAGACAAGAGGGTTCCTGTGAGTTTGAGGCCAGCCTGTGCTACATAGTGTGAGTTCAAGACTGGGCTGAACTAAAACAAAACAAACAAACAAAAAATATTTGTTGAATGAATCAGTATGCTGTAGTCATTTACTCCATGGTCACCTCTAAAATTTGCTGGTCTGAAATTCTTCATCTATTTTTTTCATGGTACTTGATTCACACTAACCCTCAAGCTTGTCCTCAAAGTCTGCACAAAAATCTAGCTTAGATATAATTGAGTGTGGTTGCTGGCCCTGGGATATTTTGCCACCCTTCCTCTCCCTTCACAGCCTCTTTGCAGAGTTACAGAACATTGAGAATTGATCTCTGACCTGGCTTCCTTTTGTGTCAGTCAGTGTGGAAGGGGCACTGTCCTCCATGACACAGGTTACTGCCCCATTGATTTTTACTCTTCCTTGTGTCTTCCTTAATCTTCCAGTAGTTAAAATTCTCCTGTTAGTGGTCGTTTACTCCCTGTGCCTCTTTTAGTCCTTCACCCAATGGAATAAGTTTGCCGGACATGAGGAAGGCCTGTATTTTGATAACAATCAACTGCCCAGCTCCCTTCCCTAAGAGATCTGAATTCTAGAAGGTGCTCCTCACACCTTCGACCTTGACTCCCCCCAGCCAGTGCAGAGCCTGGCACACAGACCCCGGCAGCTCAGTGCTGTGGACTCAGAACTGTGCGACTTAGCAAAGCCTCGTTCTGTCATGCTAATCGTTCTTCTAGAGTTCCGTTTTCTTTCTTTTCATTTTTAAAGTCAAATTGCTGGTGATTGTTTCCACGCTGGCTGAATTTCCGCAGAAAAAAAGGAAAACAAAGCAAAATGACAAAAAACTCTGAGGTTGCCATTCATTCACCTGTTTTCCTGGTATTCTGGGGATCTAGAATTAAATATTTTGTTTCTCCAGGAACATTAATAAGTAAGAGGACTAGGAAGAGCTCATTCAGAATCCGGCCCTTTCCTGCTAGGAAATCCTGCCCTGTTCTAGAGGCACCTAGAGCATTCATCTCCATTTGCATGTGTGTACTTATCCTCCCAGCCAAATCCCACTTGAATTTCACAGCATTGTTATTTGGCACCTGTGGTCTTTGCTCTGGGTGCCATTGCAGGCACCATGGGCCCTGCAGGTGATAAATGTAGCTTCCTGACCTGCTGTTGGGTGCAGAATTTCCTACTGAGTCCCCGTTTATGAGCTTCAGCTGCTATTTTTTCCTCATAGCCAGAAGTTGGTCTCTGCAAACACAGGAGTGTTTTTTACTTTGCTTTCCCTAAGCTTAGAATGAAAAAGAATAGTCCTAATGATGATTTTTAACTTATGTGACATGCCCTTCTGCGGACAACCTATTTGCCTTTCTAACCTGGGCACAGATGACCCTCTTCCGCTCTTGGGGCTGTGCTTCCTGAGCAAGCTGGAATTGTATGTTGCTTAGCAAATCAGCTTTTTTAAGATCGGTGGAATCATACACACTCACATCTTTGTCACTTTAGTGCCCAGAGTGCTAAAATTGTACATTATTCACAAACTCTTAAGTGAGAGAGAAGGAGAGAGAGAGGGTATTGAGAATGCTGGCACCAGAAAGGAAAGGAAAAAAGTGCTAAGAAAATCCATGGAGCTGTCACCGGGGCATTATTACAGATGTACCGTGAGAGGTGGGATTTGTTTCTTTTTGTAAATACATCTGTCCATCTGATTTTAACCAGGAAGAAAAGAGGGGAGCTATAACTTAGATACTTACAACTGTTCTGCATTGCCATTGAAGAAGGGGGAGGAGACTCTTGGATTGGAATGCTTTGCCTGAGACTCCTATATTTTTTATTTCCTCAAGTATTTCTCTACCACATAAGTACCGGATCAAAATTTAGAATTAGTTTTTTTCAGATGGATGAAATTATATGAAATTATATTAGATGCAGAGATAAGAAAAGTGTGTTACCAAGGGGCTGTCCCCCTGCATGAATGCATGGGCTGCGCACAGGTGGGTGGAAGGTAAGAGGAGACCCACTCACCTGGCCTGTCATCTATCTCACCAAGAGCCACGTATCCCTTCATAGCTTTGCTGTGAAGAAATCGAAGCTGTCAAGTGCTTGGTGTCTAAAGTATGCAGCAGTATCCACACAATCCTGTGCGAGACACTCCCTGAGGGATGTACCATTCCATGGACCCAACTGCAGCCACTTACTGCGAAGCGGACCACTCCTTGGGATATTTGCTTTGGCCTCTGGGTGGATTTGTGGATTGTGGACAGATCTGTAGCAGCAGAACCAGACTTTGGCTTGTTGGTTATAGAATTTCTATTCTGCAGAGCTAAGATTGCGTGCTAGGACCAACACCCAGGGATGATGGCCAGTTATGCTTAACCTGCAGCTCAGAACTGTTCACGGGAGAGGCAGACGCACACTACCCTGCACTGTGCATGTGTGTTAAGCAGAAACTTGTCATAAGGGCTTAAATAGAAAGCATCTCCAAACAATCTATGAAACGGTAAACAAAGCTGCTATTGAAAGAAAGGAAGAACGAAAAGCTGACAGTGGGGTTATTATGAGCCTGAGTGGGTTCATCAGGGAGGGTAGAGGAATAAATAAAAAGGAGCTAAAAGAACCAGGTGAAATGAATTCAGTGTGTCCTTCCTTTCTTCCTTTGGCTTCCGTTTACACCTGGTAGTGAACCCGTGGAAACTTGGAGAGATTGTTCAAGTTCCCTTTTGTGTATGGGGGGGGGGCTGTTTACAGTTCCCATAGGGTTTTCCTCAGTTCTGAGGGCTATGAATTGGAGGGGAGGGGGACAAAGAACAGAAGACCATACGTCCCTAGTCTGAGGTCAGGAGGAGGTGGCCCCACAACCAAGGCGGCTGGCTGTTCTGTCATTGTTTTGCTTTGCCAGGAGGCCAGGAGGCTGGATGGTCCCCGTTTCATCAAATAGGGGTTTTACAGAATCCTGCATGTCCTGCCTCAGGGAATCCTGCTTTGGGAAAATTAAGTGTCCATCAAATCAGGAGGAGGCTTGTACAGTTTTGCTCCCCTTTCCCCCTTGCTCACTGAAAGGTTTAAGAAAAGAGCCCTTTGTTTTCTTTTTAAGGAAAGTTACACTGAAATTCTTCTGTGTGGTACTCATAGACCTCATCTGCGTTGCTCACAGGCAGCTGTGGGTTTTATAGGACAACGCTGAATGCCAAACCTCTCCATTCAAAGCAGGGTGTTGGGGAAAAGTCCAATACCTTTCTTTTAAATTTTTTCTTATCTTACTATCTCTCTGCCTCCCATTTTCAGTATAAAGGACTCTAGACTCTCCCCACCTCCCATCCAGATCGTGTTTCTCTACCACAGGCCATCGAAGCTCCTCAGGTTAAGATCTGTGTCTGTCATTTCCGACATTTTCCTCAGATTTGCGGACTTTAAAGTACCTTTCAGAGAACTTGTTTGGAATTTCATTTTAATGGGATTTATGAATAAATCTCCATCTTAATGCTGACTAAGCTTTAAGCATGCACTCCAGGAGAACACCATCGGACTTTTATATCTTAAAATTTAAATCTCCTGACTGGGAAGGCATAAAACATTTTTGTATTTATGCGAATGCCATGTGCTTGAACACTTCTGTTAAAGACTTGATTTGTAAAAAAGTTGTGGTTAGGGTAAATAATCCTGCACTGCAAAGGAGAAAATATTGCTTTAGTCCTTCTCTTCCTCGTAGACTCCTGTGTACACCATGCGGGTTTATCTATCTCACCTACTAGGACGGGTATTCGGCGGCAACTTGTTGCAATGCTGCAATTTCCTTTAAAGAAAGCAGTTTACTTTCTTCCTTTGCTTTGAAACCTTTAACCTCAAATTTTTATTTTTAAATACTATGTGCCCTCAAAGTCAGACGCAGAGTGGTGGCACTTCCTCCTTACATGGTTTCCCAGATTGGCATCACAGAATGTGAGCGAAGACGAGAGATGGGATCATAGCCATCAACCTTAAAAGAAAAATATACTTAGAACTAATCAGATGATGCTGGTCAAAGGATGCAGACTTTCAGTTAGAGGCGAAGCAAGCTCTGGGGGTCTAATATACAGCAGGTGACTACCGTTAATACTACCGTATTGTGCACTTTAAATGTGCTAGAATCTTAAATGTCCTCACCAAACACCAATGATAATCTTGGGAGGAAACGGATGTGTTAGTTAATTGTAATTGTTTCACAGTGTCGACATCTATCAGATCATCATGTTGTACACCTTAAACACGGACATTTTTAATTTGTCCACTAAGCCTCGATGAAACTGAGGGGGGACCCCAACAGTGGGGGTTCTCCAGCATCGACCTCTACTGTGTTCTCTGCAGTCCGCGTCACTGTGCCCATCTCTCCACAGACTCCTCCTACTCAGAGCCCCCAGACGTTCAGCAGCAGTTGAACCACTATCAGTCAGCTGCCCTGGCCAGAAACAATAGCCGAGTTAGCCCTGTGCCTCTTCCTGGAGCCGCTGCTGGCGCCGAGCAGAAAACTGAAGCTGTTCTGCACTGCGAATTCTGTGAATTCTCTTCTGGCTACATCCAGAGCATTAGGCGCCATTATCGAGACAAGCACGGAGGAAAGAAGCTTTTCAAGTGCAAAGACTGCTCCTTTTATACAGGCTTTAAGTAAGTGGCATGAAGAGCAACTGTGAGACACAGTGGCTGCCCCTGCTCCACCCCTCACTGCATTCTTCCCTTACACTTTACTAGCTGGAGCACAAGGAAGGCCCTGCCCATGGGATGATGTGGAGGTTGGGTCGAGTCTTCATAAAAGGAGGAAGGCTACTTTGGGATTTGTGGAAGAGATGAAGAGCTAAATCAGAGCAAATGGGCTCCCAAACAGTAGGAAACAGCCGCAAGGAATCTCCCTGGCCTGTTGCATAGAAAAGTACTTTCCCTTCAGAGAACACACACACACACACACACACACACACACACACACAGCTTTATATAAGGTATGTATATACTTTGAAGGCAAAGTCAGGAGAAAACATCCAGCAGTGCTTACCTCTCTGCTTTTCTTGTAGAAAATTCTTCTTTAAGATTGTAGTATTGAAAGAACCAGATTCAAAACCCCAGCACTGCAGACTAGACTGGGTGACCTCAGTGAAAAAACATTTTTCTACCATAGAATCTAAACTTCTCCTGTGATTTAATCCAATCCTGTGAGATCTCTTTTCAGGTGGTGGTTAGAGGTGTGAAACGGGGGGCCTGACCGCCAGTTTGAATCCTGGCTTTGCCACTTGTGTGTGACCTTAGAGATCAGGCACTGAACATCTGAGTCTCCATTTCCTTATCTATAAACTATAGATTATAATAACAGCTACTTCAGAGATCCCTTACATGCAGTAAATGAGTGTACCCTCAAGTGCTCAGAATAAACACTAATGAGCATTATATATTATAATCGATAGAAATCTGTTACGATACCATAACACCAATACTACACTTCACATTTAAAACAATGATGATGTGCTCCTGTTGCAATCAGGACCTGAACTTTCCACCATTTCCATACAGGCTTTGCACAGAAAGGCAGTAGAAACTGTAGACTTCATGTCCCACAAGAAAGATGAAACTTTTCTCCAAATATCCTAGTTGCTGGGCTTTGATGGGAACTGTTAGGTCTCTATTCATTTGGCCCAGTTACTTTTCAGATGAATATGTTTGTAATTTAGAACAGAGAGGAGGCTAAAGGACACAATGACCAGGTTTGCTCCCAGTGCACACATTACTCTAGAGAAACACACAGGACCTGATAAGCAGGGATCCTTGCCCATTAAACTTTTGATTTCATCCATTTTTATGAGACATGTAAGAGTTTGTAAATACTGAGGATTTGGAAAGCACGAGATAGAGGTGACAAGACCCTAAAGCTAGTACAACTGTGTGAACTGAGTCTGCCTGCTCGTCAGTCAGCATGACCTAAACAACTTGTTCTCTTTTTATCCGAGAAGACTCATATGGGGAGTTTGTAAAACAACCAAGCTTTAAAGTAGTCGGGTGTGGATACACACCTGTAATCGCAGCACTTGGGAGGCACAGGCAGGAAAATCGCTACCAGTTCGAGACCAACCTGGGCTACATAGTGATTTTAAGCCAGCCTGAACTACATAGTGAGACCCTGTCTCAAAATAAAACAAAATAAAATAAAATAATACTTCTCCCAGCATGATGTGAAACATTCCTGTTGGGGAGTTCCATGAAGGTATTTAGGGATAATAATATTTTCTGAATCGAACCCTGATCCTAGCCAACTGGCAAAATTAAAAAAAAAAAAAAATGATTACCACCATATTTGTGTGTTTGCTTATCACTTGAGTGACCAAGGAACTTGTGGTCACATACATGAACGATGACCATAGTTTTGGCCCCTCAAGCAGGAAAGTCACACTTGTTCACCTATGGTGGTTTTGCTAGCAAGAGATGTCTGAAAGAAATGACTTCTTGTCAAACTCACCGCCTGTCTCTTCAACCTCTCTCCCAGATCTGCTTTTACTATGCATGTTGAAGCTGGGCATTCGGCGGTTCCTGAGGAGGGCCCCAAAGATCTCCGCTGTCCTCTCTGCCTCTATCACACCAAATACAAACGCAACATGATTGACCACATCGTGCTGCATCGAGGTAACCTTCTTCCTTCTTTCTTTTGGGTGCCATTGGGAGGAACGCATAGTAGTACTCCAAACACTATCTCAAGACTACCGCAGAACCACTTCAGCCTTGGTTCCTTGTTGTTCCAGGTAAGAAACCATAGTGGGAGGCACCATGACAGCCCACAGAGTAAGAACGCCTCCCGCTGCAAAGGGATTCCTCCACTTGGAGGGAGGCAAGGGAATGGATTCTGCAGTGAACACCTCCACAGGGCACATTCTGAGTTCTCTGCCACCCAAACCATGTGTAGCATGTACCTAAGAAAGGAAGGAATGAGCAAACGTGTGGGTAAAGGCAAAAGTAACATTTGAAGAGCTACTGTATACGCTTGTAAGCAATTATTTTGAGAAAGATCGAAATGACCTCTTCCAAAGCAAAGTAGACAGAGAGAAAGAATTCTTCAGCAGTAAAAAGTGGGCTCATACATAGTAGAAAACCCACAGATGGAGCATTGAGCTGAAATGCTGGTTCTGAATCCTGCGCTATTTAACCTCTTACCTGCAGAGATGATCATACTCATGATACAGTGGGTAAAGAATTGATCCAGAAATGTTAGTTCCCACTGGTCACTAAGGATACTTCCCTTAAGTCCGCTTGGGGTTTTCCCTTAAGTCCACTTGGCCAGTAAAAACATTGCTAAACATAAAGCTGCTTTTGCATTGGAAGAAAAAAAAAATGTGTTTATATAGGATGTGCTTTGTCTTAAAAAGATTCAAGCTGCAAGGAACTGGAGAAAGACCATTAGAATACCCGTTGCCAGTCTTGCTTTCCATTTCCAGCCGCCGACCTTTCCCTGTCCTCTTTGTTCCTTCCCTCCCCTCCTGTTTCCTTCCTCCTCTCCTATCATACTTCCCTGGATTTTAACCTTGGATAACTTTTCAACATTTATCACAAAGACCTCACAAGCAGTAAGTGGCCGTCTGCTTTCCTGCTGAGATGTCCCTCACTGTGAAGTCTGGGTACTTGGAGGGTAATTTAAAGTATCTCATGGTTTTTTCTCTGAGGTACTGCCTTTGTCCAGTACTTTTTGTGACCTACTCCTATGTACTGCAAACTCCATAGAAGGCTCAACATTTAGCATCCTCGGGTTTCCCTCCTTCCTGTTGCACGCTAATGAGACGTGAGATTGCTGCTGGCTAGGATGTCTACCTGCAAGCTGGGAAAAGCAGCATAGCAACATTTAGGCAGGAATTCTTGGCCTGAGTGGTCCTGCCTGGTGTTCCGCCTCAGTCACCTGGCTTCCGGTCCCCTAGCCCATGTGTCGCAGTGGCTATGTGCCCTGTCACAGCTTGGGTGGAGGCCAGTAGTGGCGGTACTGCCAAGCAAGCAGAAGTGGTGAGTCCTCCATCTCTGTGGTTGGTCTCCTTCTTTCCCCATGTTGCTGCCTGGTGTGCTCAGCGCTTGGTTGCCTAAGAAGCTCAGTGACTTTTCCGAACTGAGAATTCAAGAAAGAGAAACAAAAGGATTAAACACGAAGCCCAAGACAGGGCTGTTTACACCTCCAGTCACTTCATCTTCCATCACCAAGAGCAACCACTGTTTTATGTCTGCGAAACTTGAGGCTGAAGAAGATTTTGTTCTTGCCTTTTTGGGGTACAGTATTTATTTGTGGTCTACTTCATCTCATAGAAGATGGAAGGTAGCTTAAGGAAATTCCTGCAGAGCTCTAGGATTAGATACAAAGGAGAAAATTAAGGCAAGTGTGAAATACAATTAAAGCAGTAGAAAGTGCAACTGAAAGTATGAAAACGGTAGTCAGGAGCTTGGAGACCGAGTGGATATACACTGGGCTGGTATTTGTTAGTAGTGAGCTTCAGGTTAGGCTCTGAAGTTTCCATCGCCGTAAGAGTGAAGAAAACAAAGGGATTCCTTTGTTTTCCTTTGTTTTGCTGTCAAGAATTTTTCAGAAATACCAGACACTGAAAGGAATTTCTATAGGCAAGTCCCTGAAAAGGGCATTAGTTGCTGCAGTGTATTTTCTGCTTACCATAAATATAGTACAGGTTGAGTATCCCTTATCCACAATGTCTGGGACCAGAATTATTTGTAGTCTGGGAATTTTTTCAGATTTTAAAATATCTACTTAGACATTCTTCATCTAAAATGCATCAAAGTAAAAAACTTATTTGTCCATCACTGGGGGTGTTGGAGTTTGGGTTTCAGATGTTCACATCAGGGGTGCTCAAGAGCTTAATAAGTTGTATAGAGCCAACAAGAGCTGGAATCACTTAACCAAGTCACCCACCTGGTTAGCAGCAAAGTCCGGACAGCAAGGTGTCTTTTGATTCTTTGTTCCATGACAGTCCTCCCCACTGGTTGTTTACAATCTCTTCTGTTTACTTACGGAGATAATTTTCTAAGTATCTAAATGCTGCCCTTGTGAAGGTTAGAGAAGACCTACTTGAAGGGAACATGAGCATTTGAAAACTGTAACAACATTAATAACAACAGCAGTGGATACTGTTAGTGCTTACTAGGTAATACACAATGTGCTAAGTGATTCTCAGGCCCTGTGTTGTGAGTACAAAAGTTCATAAAGGCTGAGCAATTTAGGCTTAAGGTCAAATGACTTCTAAGTAACCTAGCTGGGATCTGAACCCAGGTGTGTCCAACCCACTGCCCTTAGTTTTAATGACAGTTCTCACCCTGGGGAAGGTGATGTCACCTTGGATGTTCCAGGGACTGTGGCAGCTGGATTTGAGGCCAGAATTATCCATGGTGCTGGAAGTCAGAGATGAGGACCACTGATCCACTGACAGCAAAGAATTCCAGGACAGTTGAATCTGCCATCTATCCCAACCCGGGTATGGTCTCCTCAGCTCACAATGACCACTCAGTGGGAAGCTGGTCTTCCGATGTCAGGAGACAGGATTGGATATCTTATGATTCTGTACTGGAGCTGATCTCAGAGCAGCAAGATGTGGCTTTTACACCTGTGCACTTCCAGCTTTGAATAAACATCTTTGGTCTCTAGGGTCTGCAGGATGCGATCTTTCTGAGATCTTGGTTAATGAAAATACTTGGGGTGAAAGGCAAGAAAAACAGCTTCTGAACTGGCCCTGAGACAGAGCTACTGCTGGCAACAATAATTTCCATCACTTCTTATCCAAACATATTGACATATTTAAGTAGAGAGCACAGGGAAGTGCATCAGTTTCACTTGAAGGGAATCCGAATGATAACTAACCAAAGATTTGGGGTTGGCTCCAGCAAAGGAGGTGATACTGTTTGTCCATGCATTCCGCAAATGCTCATTATCTGCTTATCCCACCCTTCACTGCGGTTGGTTGTTTGGTCACAAAGGGGTGTGTAAGACCCAAAAGCTGCCTCCTTGAGGAAATGAACATGTGCATAGTATGTCCAAGACAGTGAGTGACGAGTGTCTAGGAGTTATGTTTCTGTTCGGATAGCAAAAGGTGATAAACAAAGGTAGCTTTTAAACTGAGCTCTTCAGGGCTGGGGATGTAGCTCAGTGGCATAAGTTCCTGCCTGGCAAGTGCAAGGTCCTGAGTTCGATCCCCAGTACCACCAAAAAAATAAATAAATAAAATAAATAAATAAACTGAGCTATTCATGACAGCATAGTAGTCAGAGAAAACTCATGATGGGGCATATTAGTTTCCCAGGGCTATTATAATAAATAATTACCAAACCATGGCTTAAAACAACATATTCTCCCACAGTTCTGGGTCCTAGTAGTATGAAATCAAGGTATTGACAGGGCTGTGTTCCCCCTGAAGGCAAGAGCTAAGAAAGTTTCCTTACGCTTTCTTATATTTTGATGGCCCCCCAAACTTTGTGTCCATCTTCCTGGGACCTCATTCTCCATGTGTCTCTCTGTGCCTTCTCTTCTTTCAAGAGCACCAGTAAGTGAATTTAGGGCCCTCCTTAATCCAACCTCATTTTAACCAGTTACATCTCCAGTGGCATCATGTCCCAGTAAAGACACATGCCAGAGTTTCAGGTGAATATATATATATTTTTGGGAGACACTATTCAACCGACTACTTGGGGGAAAAGAATGATTTAACAAACCACTGAGGTCAGTGGAAGCAAGACATGTTTACAGAACTGTATCACACTGTTCTGGGTGCAAGAAAAAAACAGAAGGATACCAGAAAAGTGTGTTCTGGCTAAGTCATGGAGGGCTGGAAGCTAATGTAGACCCTGGACTCAAGAGACAGACATAAAGCCAGGAAAAGTTTTGATTAGATTGCCAATGAAACACTGGTTAAATACAACTTAACAGAAGTTGAAGCAATGGATTGGTAGACTCATACTTTTCAGGAATTAGAGAGTTAGGTCAGATTAACATTTAGTAAGATTGGCCCTGATTTGATGAGTTTAACTGGAAAAAAGTTAAGCCCTGAGACTTAAATTTCAAAGTGAATAGTAGAAATTTTGGTGGATTTTCTTGCATTTGAGCAACATTTGTTGAACAGTCATTATGCTAGCGTGTGTGTGTGTGTGTGTGTGTGTGTGTGTGTGTGTGTTACTGGAAGTTGAGTCCAGGGCCATGCACATGCTTCCTAGGTAACAGTGTTTTAAGCTTTTGAGGGGTTACAATAAAGAGTCAAGCAAGGTTTGTACATGGAAGGAATTTAACTTCAGTAAGGAAAGAGAGAATAAACAAGAGATTAAATAGCTTTGTGAGCATATTTCTGTTCAGTTTATCACGTTAAGAGCTAGATGCATCATGCACCGCCTCGTCTGTATGTACCTTGTACCCCTAATACTTACTGGGCCTAAAAAATCGGTCACAGATTGAGTTTTAAGGATGAAACACAGTTTTACCAAACATTTATATTGTGATTGCCAGCCGTGTAACCCCGCTCTTAGTCTCCATTTGGCACATTAACTTCGTGTTTTTGTTTTCCAGTAGGTAGGCAAGTGCTAGCTATATCTAAACCTAGCAAGTAGAAGTGGAAAAGGGAAGATATCATCCCTAATTTATCTAACCGTACCGTTTTTCTTTTGAGAAAAATACCTGCAGTGAGACTGCCCATCTCTTTTATTTAGTAAAATTATATGCTCAGAACCAATCTCACTAAACACGTTTTCTGTTAGAAATGGAGGTGCTGTTTGTTCCCCACTCTGCCTAGCTTGAGCATGGCGGCCTTGCTAACATCACAGCACAGTACTTGTTACCAGCAGCTGCTTTGCTTGTATTTATGTGTCTACTTAAGGTTTTCTTTAGGATGATTAAAAAATTAATAATGCTGTTTTCTTGATGACTTTTTAAAAATTATTCAGCCTTTGTGACTTGTTTATGAATAATAGATGAACCTTTGGTTTGGCCCCAACAAGGGCCTCGGTTTCCCGGGGTGTATTTGGTGCACCAGTTTTGTCTAAGTAAAGGACTTGCAGAACTCTCCCTGCTTCTTTTAGACTTGCTGTGTTCTGGGCGGGAAAGCCACATATGTTGTGGCTTGCCTCTCTGGAAGGATTTTTACTTGGTGATTTTGGACTCCGCAATTATGTGGTATTTTGTTGATTTGAAAAGTGACTGCTCTGTCATTGCGATTCTGCAGATTTTTCTACTGAGCTCCACACAACTTCATAGGGTATACTTCTCACTCCTGTGACACCTTAGGACACAGGTGCTTCAGTGTGGCATTCCTTGAGTCCACCCTCCTGGGCTTCATATTCCACTGCAGCACCAGGCATCTTTTAAGTAAAAGATGAGAGACACAATCCATCTTACAGTCAAACTGGTGAAGTCATAATATTTTTGCAGGCAGTACTAGAAGCTGAGTCACAATGAGTGTGATTCAGGCCTTGATTTCGTACCCAAGGTAATTTTGAGAGGTGTGAAGTCAAGAAAGACCCACAGTTGTCACTGCTGCCGCTGAAAACAAGCCCTCAGCACTGAGCTGCTGTAGCCAAGGCGGGACCTGGAAACATTCCAGTCTTTAACTTTATGTCCTTCACTTGCCTGGGTAATGAATAAACTCATTCAGAAAACACTGTCAGTCATTTGCCCACCTTTCAAAGTTTGTCCTTTTTTTTTTCAATCGTGGTTATCTTAGCTCTGTTTTTAGAAAGGAAGAAAGGTTAACTTTTCTGAAATTAATGTCATATTTAGTAAAATTCCCTACAAATGAGATACTTGGTACGTGGGTGAAATCTTAGTTTGGAAATGAGAAGTGGCATTTCTGAGTAAACAGGTAGGGAAATGAACTTTTAGCAGTTGCAGAAGGTACCTGAAATACATTCAGATGTAAATGTTTGCTTTAAAAACTTTTAGCTTTTTCCTATTTTAAAAATATTAGGTATAATGGACGAGAACACCGCAAACAGATGTGAAGTTCCCGGGGAAGACTTAGTACAGTGCAGGAGGCAGGCGCTGGCTGAGATCAGATCCGTGCTCCCAGACTGCCAATCTGTGCTAACCTAGAGAAGGGGCTTTGGGGAAGTATCCTACTTGATCACTTCTCAATTTCCACATCAACAAACTGGCAAAAAGAAGAAATTTTTTTGATGGTAGCAGGAATCGAACTTGTGACCTCACACTTGACAGGCAGGCGCTGTGCCACTGAGCTATATCCCCATCCCTAAGACTGGTGAAAATAAAACTTAGTTTACAGAGTCTTCTGAAGCTAAGCAGTCACTGTGAAGTGCAGAACACCTAACTGCTTCAAACATACAGGCACTTCATAAATTATAGTGTGCGTTGTTTATTACTATTATTATAACTCCAGGGCTTTATTCTGAGTATTCATGACTTTGTATAAAGTTCACTTAGATACACATAATGAAATTGGAAATTGAAAACTAAACTAACCAAAGTGGTAGAGGAATTGAAAAGAAGACCCATAAAAAGAGTTTGAAAGAGCTGATTATTTACAATGGGAAGTAAAGACAGAGGGTTGGAACGATTGGCTTCAATGTGTTTGGGGCGCCATTATGTGGAAAGCTATACCCAACTGGTCTCATCTCCACTGAGGTCTACAAAACCAAGGCAGGCAGGACAGACCAGCCATGAAGAATGCATGAGAAAGCAGTAGAGATGACACAGTGTGAATTAGGAACCACGGAGACCAAGGGTAAGCACGGCCTCAAGGAAGGAAGCTGCAGGGAGAGTTCAGCTTCCTGTGAATTGTACACCCTGCTGTGCAGCCTGGCCCCTGGTGCATGCTGCCAGTCCCCTTGTCCTGCCATGTCTCCACCTTGCTCATGGGTCATGCCAGGGACTTCCTTATGCAGAGCAGTGGGAGGTCATCCTAGGTGCTCACCTAGGCTCACTCTTGCCTCCTGAGGGCACATTAGCCTGCAGACATTTCTGGTGGTCACATGCGGGGAGGAGGGGGTAGCATCTAGTGGGTGGAGACCAGGTTGCTGAGGAACATCCTACAATGCACAGGCCAGCTTCCCAGTACAAAAAATCCCCCAACCCCAAAATGTCAGTCACACCACTGCCAAGAACCCCTGACTTAGAGTAATAGTCTATCCTAGCACACGTTCCTTAGGACTCACTACTTTAGGCCAAAGCATTTTTTTCCTCCATTTACACCAAACCATGGAACTGAAAGGTTAGAAGATTGTTAAGTATTTACTATTCTAAGAAATGTGTGGATTACATTATAATGATGCATTTCTTTGCTATCTGCTACCCTTTGGTTTAAAAATGTTTATATTTCTAAATAAGCAACTGACTCTTTATATAGGGAAAATAACATATGCATTAGAGCTTCGGGGTGTATGCTGCAGACACCAACCTCCACGCTTCCTGCCCAGCCCTTTGCTAACCAATTAATTGCTGCATTGAAGGACTCCCAAGGCAGTGAGTGCCCTGAAGTTGGACTGTGGCTGAGACTAAGGCATGACATTGGGCAGGAAAATTTCCCAGAGGCAGAATACAAGCCAACAACACAGGAAGGACCTACCGGAGAAGCCAGTCATATCAGCACGCAAAATACTGATGTTCTGGAAACGTTGCTGTTGAGTGGCTCTGGGAATAAATCATGCTTTCTTGGCTTAATAATACATTGCTGTTTCTAAATAATATAAGTGTATGTTGTGTGCGTACATTTGTAAACTTTCAGAGTCTTCTAAATTCCAGACACAGCATAAAAACACACACTATATTTGATTCTTGCATAAATAGCACAGATTTTAATTTTATCCCAGTTATGGATATCTGGCGCGTGTGCTGGTACTCTGGGCAGACTGGTGTGAAATTTAATTTGAGCAGTTAAACACAAGGGTGAGCGAGTGCAAAATAAACAAGCACATACATTTGCAGTCCTATAGTGGTTGGTATGTTAACAGGGAAAACACCCAAATCCCCACTCTAGCTTCTTCCCATTGTGACAGTGAGATCAGGGATGGTCTGAAAAAGGCAAGATCTTGTGTGTCCCTGCAGGACCTCTACCTGCCCCTGGATGTTGCCTGCAGCCATTTCACTTGTGAGCTCACCATAGTTGGAGTTTTAGTGAAAGAAACTTTACAGGTTTCTTTATTTTTCTGGTTTGCTATTAGTTCAGAGAGCCTCTTGGTTTTAGACTAGAAGAGTCGCCTTGTGAACGTCTGGAAAGGAGAAAGGGGAATGGAGTTGTAAATACTGGCAAGAGTGGATTGCTGTGTGGCAGACCTTTGCCAGTGACAGTGTCTGAGCATTGGAGAATTACTGGAATATGCTGTGCCTCGTTTTACTTGTGCAAATAGGAATAATGACAGCCTCACAGAGCTGTTGGGAGGGAGGTGCTAATACAGTAGTGGAGCATAGGTCCCCAGGTGATGCATCCTCTCCTCTTCCAGAAATCCATAGGTCCTGTCTCAGGAACACTTGCTGAGGGAGAAGGGCACGCTCATGGTTGTTATCAATAACCATCACAGTTGGTAAAATGGCAGCCACCCCGCCTTCAGCTCAGCCACACCCGCTGAGAAGAAATGGAGTGCCTTTCAGCCTGCCCCCCCTTTATTTACAGGTCACTTGGGGTGGTTAGTATACAGAGCCTTGGTCTTCAAAACACCACTTATACCACAGAAATCTGTTGATTTGGGGGTTGAGGCAGGGCAGTGCGTGTGCGCGTGCAGACCACGGACCCAGACCCATGAGAAGTAGCAAAATTGATGGGGTGAGTTTCTTACATTCCAAAAAAAAAAAAAAAAAAAATCTGCTTGCCATCAGTAAAAATGCCCGTCTTTCCATTCAATTTGTCTCCACAGAAGAGCGAGTTGTCCCCATTGAAGTGTGCCGTTCCAAACTATCAAAATACTTGCAGGGAGTAGTTTTCCGCTGTGATAAGTGTACCTTCACCTGCTCCAGTGACGAGAGCCTCCAGCAACACATAGAAAAGCACAATGAACTGAAACCTTACAAATGCCAGCTCTGCTACTATGAGACCAAGCACACGGAGGAACTGGACAGTCACCTTCGGGATGAGCATAAGGTACTTGCCCAGAACTTCCTGTCTCCCACCCTCAGCACTCCAGTGGGGAGGGGTCCAGTGGAGAGACAGGTGAATTTTGTGATACCCACTGTGTACAAGACAGAGACATGAACTAAAATAGTTATTGAGATGAAGTTTAGTTTTTTGATAGTAAAAGAATGCTGAGGTCATTTTAGAGAACTGTAAAACACAGGAGGAAAGGCAGGTCACCCATATCCCAAATCCAACTGCTTGACATTTTTGGTCTCCTTTCTATACTCACTTTTAATTGTTTTACACAATCCTGAGTATACTGTACAAAAAATATTGTATCTTGACTTTTTAAAAAAATTCCTGACAAGAATATTATTCCATATTGTTCTAGTTGTCACAAAAGTTGACAAATTCCTCTAAGGGCCATAGAGTAAGGGCCACAGGTTTTACAGGCCATTTGTGGCATCAACAGCAACTGCTCAAATCCGCCATTATAGCCAGAAGGCAGCAGCCATATGTAATACAGAAATGCATGAGCATGGCTATGTTCCGTTAGAACTTTATTTACAAAGACAACAGTCTGTGGGCCTGAAACTGCTGACCCTATTTGTCTGACAGATGCCCATGTCCTTCGATCAAGTAGATTGTTTCCAACATCTTGTGAGCTAGAAAGATTTTCAAAGGCATCATCGTGTATATCTGACCATCCCAAAGATTGTAAAATATGCTTTATTTAGGGAAGATCATTGATTTAAAAAAAAAAATAGACATGAAATAGAGGGTTTGTGAGAAAAACTGTCTTCCAAAGTTTTTTGATGGGAGGATCAAATTTATACAGAACAATTTCTTGGCCCTGCACAGGGTTTACCTGGCATGTCATGAACTGGCCCGGTCCGTGCCGGTTGGAGGTGTTGCCCTGATGATAAGAGGAACTCTGATTAGTATTTGCTTGGTGAAAATACAGTGGTGCTTCAGTTCATGAACTGGATTCTTCCTGCAATTCTGGCCCCAAACTGAATTAGAAGTGAACTGAATCAGGTGAAATGATTAGGTTCTGTGTTGACCTTATGGGGAAATTTGATTCAATTCTTACCCAGTTTATTTTGCAACCAGAATTAATGGAGAGAACTGAGC
The DNA here is from genome assembly GCA_004027595.1 of Dinomys branickii. Classification (NCBI taxonomy): domain Eukaryota; kingdom Metazoa; phylum Chordata; class Mammalia; order Rodentia; family Dinomyidae; genus Dinomys; species Dinomys branickii. The sequence goes on from PVLD010000101.1 coordinate 269,268, forward strand.
TCCTGAACTAAGGCACTGCTTTAGTTTACTGAAGTCCTTTCTGATGAGCTGAGTCCAAAACATCTCTCAAGTGCTCACTTAAGATGCAACAAGAAGCCATTTGGATGTGGCTTCCATTTTCTTTGCTCTGCATCCTTATTAGCAGAAAGATGGCTCATCTTTTCTAGCCATACAAACCTAGGCTATAAAGACTTCAAAGATTTCAGTCTGAATCACCTAGATCTAAAAATTGGAATTTCTCTGTGGAATGTTGAGTTGGGATGCTGAGTTTTGTCTCTTGTCCACAACGCAATGGTTTTATGTCAACTTCACCGCTTTGGAATGGAATGACTTTCCAACGCCTCACACATGAAGGGAGGGAGGAAAGCCTGAACTGTACCATTTAAAATTTTCAGTGTCCTTTCTAATTCATACTTCCTGAGCATTTCTAACCCAGACTTAAGGGGAAATCACTTGTTTCACACTGAGCTTTCTATATTTATGTACACATATTTATGTAACCAGCTTTTCATTATAGTGTTAAAACCTTCAAGTGATTGGCAGCAGAGCAAACCAAGGAGATAAATCCTTCTGCAGTGGCTATCGTGGGGGAAGTAACTTGTAAGTCACTGGAGAAACACGGAGTATGTTAGAAACCATAGCACACACAGGCTTCCTGAGCAGCGGGTGGGACAGGGAGGCTTTGGGATGTGGGGCAGGGAAATGGTTTGCTCGGGAAAGTCAGAGTTAAGTTTAGAACTTTTAGAGACAAAAAAGACCTAGGTTTTAATGCTGTCTTTTGGAAGTTACTTACATTTGTAGTTCTGCTTCTTTTCTGATTTGTAAATGGTAATTGCTACCCCATTCTCAAAAGTTTTGTAAGATCAGATGAAGTCCTTTCATCTCCAGTGGTTGAAAATTCAATATCTTCCACAGCATATTTATGAATTGAATTGTACTCAAATATAACAAGAGTTATACCCATTGGAAAGGCACTTATGTCCTCAAAAACCTGGAGTATATTATAAAATCACCAATAATCTGCATTTTAGACAGTCTTGGATGTTATATTTTTACTATGTCATATTATGTTCTTTTTCTCATGGTTGACTAGTTTATTAATTCCACGAAACACCTAATCAAAGCAAAAGAATTGCCACTTTCAACATGCCTAATGATTTTCATCTTTGTCTCAATTATTACTAAGTTCATGAAACTCACCCTTGTTACTGATAGCAACACTTTCCTTTTTACATGTTCTATTCCTCTTCTGTCCTAAATGATTACAAAGTGCAATTAGATGTTTTAAATAGTTGTCCAGACACTTTATTTTGTAAGTAAAGAGAGTAGTGCTAATGAAACTGAAGTTTTAGCTGATAGGCAGTGGCATTATGCACAAACTGAAAATGATAATTCATTAGGATGAACTGTGTGCAAAAGTCTGATTTCAGCATTCATAAAAGAAGCATGGGTGTCAGTGTACCAAAGAGAAGTTTGCTGAGAATCCAAATATAAAAGCCAAGGATTGCAAGGCAAAAAGCAGAGGACTAAACGTGTATATACAAGGATAGCTGGGATAGGTGTATAGCTGATGTCTGTGGTTTACTGAAAGGAACAGTCAATGCTTAAAATTTTCTTTTTTCTTGACCAATTTTGCACGTTTGAATCTGGTAATCAGAATGAGTGGTCTGAAAACAACAATATGTAGCGTAAGAACCATTGTTGAACTCCTACCAGCTTGTGTCCACATCATTTCCATTTTTTTTTAATTCCTTGTTACTGTCTTTAATGGTTTGATCAGTCTTATATTCTTACATCTGGTGGACTGAGCAACTTCATCAAAGATAACAGTATGTAAGGTGTTAATTCCTGTCATTTTGTTTCAAGGTCTTAAATTATTTTTGTTGCTTTTGTGTTGTTTTGATTTTGTCTTCATTGTTGTTTTATTAGTTTTTAAAATTTTTAAATAATTTTAAAAACTAAAAACAATTAGGAAGAAATATAACCAGTTTTATCTACCGACAACCTTGGCAACTAGAAAATCTTGATGAATGTATGAGAAGCTGCTAGGACACTACTGACTTTAGCAAGGTTGCAGAATATAAAATCAATATACAAAAATGTAATTATATATATATATGTGTGTGTGTGTATATATGTATTTTATTTCATTTTATTTATTTTTCTTTTTTTGAGACAGAGTCTTGCTATGTAGTTCAGGCTGGCCTTGAGCTCGCTTTGTAGCCCTGGCTGGTTTTAAACTCACAACAATCCTCCTGCCTCAGTGTATATATTGTTATATACTAGTAGTGGACAATCTAAAATAAATGTAAAATAACATCAAAAATAATAATATATTTAAGAATAAATTTAACCCAAGAACTACCAAAGCTACAATGAAAACTACAAGCAGTTGCTGAGGAAAATTTACAAAACTAAATTACTATAGTATATACCATCTTCATGGATTATAAATTTTAATACTGATAATTCTTTACAAACTGATTTATAGATCAAACATAAACTATCAAAACCAGAAAGCTTTTCTGGTACAAACTGACAAGCTGATCCTAAAAATTATATGGAAATGCAAAAGATGTGTAATAGTCTAAACAGTTTAGAAAAAAAGAAAAAATTGGAGGACTCACCCTTCTTGCTTTCAAAACTTACTCTAAAGCTACAGTAATTAAAATTGTATGGTATTGTCATAAGAATAGAGAAAGCCTTACTGCCATATATGCGGTCAATTGATTTTCATAAAAAGTGGCAAGGTAAGAAGAAGCAATGTTTTTCTCAGAACTGGTACTGGAACAGTTGGGTTTACACTTGTAAATTGTGAGCCTTGATGCTTACAACCACTCAACACAAAAATCCAATCAAAATGTATCATATGTGTGACCTAACATTTCTATAAAAATGTGATAGCAAGTTAAGGAGAAATTCTTGGATATAACACACAATATGGACATTAAAAGAAAAAAAATTTTTAAACAAAAAGAAAAAAAAATTTAATAAATTGGGGTCACCAAATTAAACTTTGTTCTTCAAAAGACACCATAATGAGAAGACAAACAACAAGTAAGAAGCAAATATTTACAAGTAATTATGTAAGAAAGGACTTTAACCAAAATGTACCAAGAATTCCTGCATCTCAATAATGAGAAGATGAACAACTCAATTAAAAATGAACAAAAGATATAGATTCTTTACTGAAGATGTTATAGAAATAGTAAATAAAGACATAAAAAGATGTTAAACATGATTTGCTACAGGAAAAATAGAAAATTAAAACAATAATAAGATTTTGTTATATTTATATATTTATCTTATTATATATTATATATATTTATTATATATTATATATTATATATTTATTATATATATATATAGTATCCTATTGGATGGCAAAAATTAAGAAAATACCAAAGTTTTGGAAAGAATGTGATCAAACTAGAAATCTCATACGTTGCTGCTGGTAGCATAAAATGGTATGATCACTCTGAGTTTAAAAATCAAACGTACTTAACATCTGACCAGCAATCCTACTCTAGTGGGTGATAAGCAAAGTGTGGAGTACTATATTCATCCAGTGGAATGTCACGCATCCCCGAAAAAGATTATGCTACAGTGGTACCTCAGTTCACAAACTCAGTTGTCTCCTTGATCCTGATCGCAAACCGAACTGGATGAGAACTGAATCAAATGTCCCTCTAAGGTCAATCCTGAACCTGACCATTAAATTTTATTCAGTTCTTGTCCACCTCAATTTGCAACCAGAGTTGTGGAAAGAGTCAAGTTCATGAACTGAGATACCACTTACTGACATGTTACAACATGGATGAATCTCCAATCACGTTAGGTGGTCAGAAGCCAGACTCAAAAGGCTGGGCTCCTGTTTACATGAAACTTCTAGAGAATTCAAAGTTATAGCAATAGAAAGTAGCTCAAAGGTCAGCAGCAAGAAGTGATTACAAAAGATATGAAGAAACCTCTCAGACTGCTGAAAGTATATTAATGTATAAATTCACTAAATATCATTGAGTGGTTTTTATAACAGACCATTTTTATGGTAAGTTATACCTCAATATCCCAAACACATAATAGGTGTTCAGTAAATGTTTATTTCTTACAGTCTTTTTTCTTAACATGTCAATCCTTGGAACCAATAGATCACGATACTCAAGATCCAGATTTCTGTATAAACTATCAAAAATAAAATGTGAAATAAATGAAGTAGTTGGTTCTGAGCTGAGGTTTCTTTTTTTCAGTCAGACTGTGTTGATTGCATTCTCATTGCATTCTCTAATGAAAAATAATAGCTTTGGGTGATTTTGTGCAATGGAGAAAAATCTATAGAAGAGACTATAAGACACTGCAGGAAGTATTTTTCAGTCAAAAAATTTCATTAAACAGAGCTCAACAGCCAAACTCGGACATCTGAGCTTTGTCTGCACAGGCTGTAAACCTCAGGAACATCTCTAAAGATGTCAGACTGTGTCATTCATGGCCCGGATGAAGTACTGGTAACAGCAGGAAGGGTCCTTGAAGTCAAATATATCGTTCTATTTCAGATCCAAAGTGTCAAGTGCACTTGATGGAGGCTGCCATGTTTATCCTCAGAAGCCAGAGTGCAGTAGAGACAGGATGACAAGCAGGACCCTCATTTTATAGGTGACAGACAGAATCTTGTTCTCCTAGACCTTTATCTTTGTGCCTGTGCGCAAAGAATCACTTGTAATCTCATGGGATCTAAAGTAAACAGTGCGGGCAATTTCACTCTATCATCCTTTTCTGATCTCACTAGGTCCCCTGGAAGACTATTTTATTTTGTCCTATCAGTCTTTCCCTCTTCCTCCCTCTCTCCCTTTCTCTCTGTCTCTCTTTCTCTGTCTCTCTCTCTCTCTCTCTGTCTTCACGCACACATACACACAATAACTATCTACCAATAATACTGGCTTTTTGAGACAGTGTCTTGCTGTGCAGTTCAGGCTGGCCTTGAGCTCGCTTTGTAGCCCAGGCTGTTCTCAAACTCCCAACCATCCTCCTGCCTCAGCTTACCGAGTGCTGGGATTACAGGCATGCGCCACTATGCCTGGCTTTCTACTAGTAATACTATTTACTAGCAGTTCTGGTGAAAGATGAAATCTTAAATTAGCACTTATAGAAATCTTAAATTCTTAGGAAAAAACAAATCTCACATTTTAAAAAAAAAGCACATAGACTTTTTTTGGAAGAAAATTTCAGACTTTTTTTGGAAGAAAATTTCAGTACATCCAATACCTTGTTAGTGTTCTTTATGGTTCTAAAGCCTCTTCACTAGTTTAAGGAACATAAAAATATATTATCTCCAACTTGGTTTGCTCATAAAATTGTCATGTTCCGTATATTAAATTTAGAAGGATAGTCTATTCAGGCAATAAACATTCACTAATTAAATTTACTTTGAAATGTTTTTAATTTTTTATACAAATGGGGCCTCAGGCGACTGAACTCTAAAAAACTCGTATCTTTTACTTTTTTTGCCAGGGAAGTGCAGAATATTAAACCCAAAAAGAATCACCCACAGTTTTGTTTTCCAATAAAATCTTCAGTTTTCTAGGCTACTAAAAGCAACAGTGGAAATACCAATCATCAAAAAAAGGTTAGTTTTCTTCAGAAAATGAAAATTTTAAAAAGACCTCGCCCCAACTCCTTTGATCACATTTTTTTGTTGTTTTTTGGATCACATTTAATTGCCGAACTAAGTTATTACATTTCTGCAACCTGAGACTTTCTCTAGATGCAGGCCATGTTGTTCTGCTTTACCTCGTGTGAGTTTTGTTTTTTCAATGATCTTTCAGGGGTTTTAGAAGCCAGAGGAACCAGAGACAGATGGGCCTGAAGACTTGTACGTTTAGAAGATGCTGTGTGCTTGTACACTTTGAAATTCTCTGTTCACTTCCTTGGTAAAAGTTCATTGTTTGTCCTCCCAAGCTTCTTCAAGACATTCCTCCTTCCCCTCTGGGGGTACATTCCTTTCTTTCCTCCTGTGTTGTCCAGCATGCAGTAGAATCTCAGTAGCTGTCTGTTAAGTAGATCCATGAATGAGGTCACTTTTCAAAAGAAGAAGCAAAATGGGCCAACGCCATCAGCATCTTTACCTCTGCATTACACGTCTGGAAGATGGGTGCCTACTCAGGTGGCCCAAAGCGAAGCTCTGAGACTTCATAGTAACTTTCACCTGGCTTACTTAAGGACTGGTGTCTGGAGTTTTGCCAAGATTCTTCAAATGAGTTGACTTAATTTAGACTTTGGCCAATTTAGGTCTGGCAAAAAATATGTTTTCTGATTTTAACCTAAGAAGCAGATATCCTTCCTGAATTCTGTGCATCTTATCCTTCTGGGTACTTCAGGATTCTTTATTCTTACTGTTCTTGAAAGGATAATTTTGAAGAAAACTTCTCAAAGGATCCCACTCTACTATCCCACCAGATTTTGCAGCAGGACATTATTATCAATATTCTTTCTTTCCTTTATCCTAGGCTCAGCTAGTATAACCTGGGTGATTTTCACATATTTTGTGAGTAATTTTCTCTTTTTTGTGTGTTATACAGTGTCTTGCTACATAGTACAGGCAGGCCTTGAACTCACTGTGTAGCCCAGGCTGGCCTCAAACTTTTGGCAGTCCTCTTGTCTCATCCTCCTGAGTGCTGGGTTTACAGACATCTACCACCATGCCTGGCTAACTTCGCATTTTTACAGATGATTTGCATTATTAAGGGAAAAGCTTGAGTTGTGCCATCTGAAGATACAAGTCTAAGTAGATTTAATCACTTGTTTTGTGCTCTGTTTTCTTCATCCATCACAAATGTGAAGGATAATGCATATCTTACACCATGGTCTTTTTTGTGGGGGCGGGACCGGAAATTGAAAGCAGGATCTCATGCTTGCCAGGTAGGCACCGTGCTATATCCCTGACTACACAGTAGTCTTAAGTCTGAAGCAGTACAAGTAGAAACTGCTAGATGTTTTTAGCATATAAAGTACATTTGATAAGGATCAATACAGGAACTTTTAGAAAGTGTCCAGTTATAATCTGTCATTAACAAGTAAACTGATTTCAAGGAATGCAAAAAACATGGCAATGTTATGAATTCGCTATACTTTAGAATCTCCCATGGGATTTCAGGTTACCAGTAAAGTCAGGTAGCATTTATGGCGTGTCAGCTGCATAGCTGACCTTTATATATTCCACTGAGCGAGTAAAGCTAAGTAAAGAATGTTTGCTACACTAGAAGAGTTTATAAACACGTAAGGCAAGAAAAGCTTAAGGAATCACAACCCAGCATGCTTCCTGCTCAGTAAGGTGTCCATAAAATAAGTGGGCAGCATCATACCGAACAGATATTATTTCCTAGCTCATCTTCTATAATATTTTAATATTGCACTTGTGGTTTGTTTGGCTGAATACTGTTTTCTTTTTCACCCAGCTAGAGGTGTATTTGACAAATAAAACTGTATAGTTTTAGGGTGCCTAGTGTGCTGCTTTGATATATGTGAAGGAAAGGGAACTTTTGTGCACTGTTGGTCAAAAAGGAAATCAATGTAGCTATTGTACAAAATGGGGTGGAGTTTCCTGCTGAAATTAAAAATGGGACTACCATGTGATTGGGGAATTCTGTAAGCGCATTGCAGGGTTATTCACAGTAGCTGATGCATGGGAACAACTTAAGTGTGTACCGGCAGATGAATAAAGAAAATGTGATGTGTATACAAAATGGAATATCATGCAGTCAGAAAAAAGAAACCCTACCGCTCATAACAACATGGAAGAACTTTGTCTTTTCTTGAAGCTTTTACAGAACTCTGACTGAAGTTCTCTTAAGAACAGCACCCCCCCCCCAAAATGTGCAGGTACCCTTGACCATCTTCCTATAAGAAATCATACAAACAATACTTTGCTGAAATTTTTTTCATGCTAGTTTCTGTCCCTCATCCCTGTTCCAGTTTTCAAAGACTTGCAAGGAAGGTCCTCAAGCCATATTATAAGCCTGTGGTTAGCAAACGGGCCTAAAGCATGGGCCTAAACCACCTAAGCACAGGCCTAAAACACCTGATTTTATGTCCTATTTTGTAGGAGACGTTTCAACATTTTTAAATAACTAGAAAAAAAAAGCATAACCCAAGAAGTTAAATTATATAAAATGCAGACCTCCGTGACTGGAAGTGTACTGGAATACAGCCGTGGTCCCTTGTTTGTGTATCGTTTATGGTGGCTTTGGAGCTACAGCAGCAATGAAGTAGTTGTGACAGAGACTATATGGTCCGGAAAGCTTAAAATAGTTACTTATCTGTCTATTTTTCAGAAAAAGTTTGCCAGCCTGTGTTAGAAGTCATTTAAAGTCTTCACAGCTCTGCACACTCTTAGATTCTGACTAATGGGTGATGAAGAGACAGGTCAACATTGCCCATGTTCTCCGGCATCACTTTTTCTAGAAATAAAGTTTGCTCTGGCTTTTCTTTTTAACAATGGATCCAAATTAGATAATACGAGCACCCTGGTGGGGTGTCTCTTTTTGAAGGTACAGACGGTAAGTGCATAGGTGGAGGAAATCCTACAGGTCTGAAACTCCAGAAGGAGGTCCAGTGGACTTTCTAGACCCTAATGTGCGCCCCACCTGATGCGTGCAGTGTAACCTAAAAGCAAGTGTCCGGTTCTGTGCCGTCACTGGCACACGTTTCTGTCGATCTCTTGGAGGCCTGGGATTGCCTCCCTAGCGCAGTAGGAAAATGCATGTTCAACCTGGTAATTATTTTACATCATATTGGAACAAACCGAAAGTGTGGAAATATGTGCTAGGAAAAGATCGCAATCGTTTTCCTGAGTAGTTAAAAACCAGTAAGTAGAAAAACAACCTCGTGAAGGCTGCACGGTAGACAGGCATGGAGGGAGTTTCCCAGTGTCACCCTTTTCCCCTTCCGGAGTTCGGCATCTGCTACCTGTGGTTTACCTCCTCCCTCGTTCCTATTGCACCCCTGATTTCACCAGCCCTGGGATAGCAGCCGGCTCCGCACGCTGGGTCAGCAGACGTTCAGAAGCGATCCTCGCAAGCTATGAGGCTCAGTGTAGTCGTACACTCCGAATGATTGTCTGTTGGAATAATCCACACTTCACGAACATTTACACCTTCTTTTATCTACAAAACACTGCGGAGGGCGAGTTAGCTCTCAAACGCTTTCATTTGCTCTTTCCTCTTTCACTGTGGACCTGTTAGAGAAATAGGGTGATAAATTATTTCCCTTCTCTGGTGGAAAAAGTGAATTTTCTTCAATCCGGCCTCTATCACTAAGCCCGGGGAGCACTGTGATTGTTCCAATAGCTACTGAAGAATATACTGGAACTTTAATGATATATATGACTTTGATCCTTTAATTTCACATCTGGAATTAAAACAACATGCAAGAAAGGTTTACATACAAAATTGTTCTTACTGCATTTTTTTCCTATACTGAGGTTTAAACACTAAGGCTTTTGCACTGGGCTACATTTCTTTAGTTTGTGTGGTTTGGGGGAAGTTGTTTGAGACAGGGTCTCATCATGTGGCCTTGAACTCACTATGTAGCCCAAGATGGCCTCAAAGTCCACTGGTCCTCCTGCCTCAGCCTCCCAAGTGCTGAGATTATAGGCTTATTACAATGCCCAGCTTATTTTTAAATTTTAAAATAGGTGTTGCCCAGGCTTGGGACCCTCCTACCTCAGCCCCCTGGGGTGCTCCATGATGCCTGATATATCACTACATTTTTGTATTGAAAAATCCACAAGTAACCTAAGGAATATTCATAGGGGAATAGCCAAGGAAACCATAGAATATTCACCTAATGAAGTAATGGTATCATGAGTAAAAGTTACACTTATTTGGAGTTATAGTCATTCCATCAGGAAACACACATATTTTTGTCGCTGTAGTTGTTGTTTTGGTACTGGGAATCAAACTCAGGAGCTGGCACTTGCCAGGCAGGTGCTGTGCCACTGAGGTTTATGCCCGGCCCAAGAGACACACTTGTATATTTCAGTGTGATATAGAAATGACAATAATCTGTAATTGGAGAACAGGAATACAACAATTTGTTAAAGGTTATTATGAGTAGGTAACTGGGTTTTAGGTTCTTTTCTATTTTCCACATTTCCTATGTGAAGCTTTATATGAGAAAAATGATGAAAGAAATGTAATATATATATATAGGATATTTGGTTGTAGCTACAAGATGCTAATAGCACCCATTTTAATCCAGACAGTGCTGGCTAGTGGAGATTTAGCTGTAAAAGGTACAGGAGATCTGTCCTCATGGAATTTGCTGTTCACTGAGAAAGAAGCAGGACCTACACAATTCTTTTCTGATGGGGTGTTCTCCAAAGGGGCATGTAGGTGCTCTGGAACCAGAGCAAGGATATTAACTCAGGGAGAGAGGTGGGGGTGTCCCAGATGGGAGGACAGGGGTCAAGCAGTGAGGTTGAGTCAACACATGAAGGAACATGGCTGACAGTTTCTAAAAGGAGAAACGACATGCGCCAAACAAACCTCAGGAGTGTGGCTTCTTCCAGGAACCTCAGTAAGATCAGGATGAGGGTAGCGGGCTGGAGAGGCTGAGTTCAAATGAGCTAATAGCCAGCTGTGAAAAACAACAGTAAAAAAAATTGGTTTTTATTCTGAAGCATAGACATGAAGGGATTTAAATTTTTAAGGGGTGGGGGTGGGGCGGAAAATTATGACCACACCGGAGAACCAGCAAGGAGGTGGCACTTACAACAGTCCCAGTAAAAATGGTAACGGCTCAGAAATGTAAAGAGTCTTCCTTTTGTATTCTGATTAAGGCTTGGATGGCTGGTTTGGGGGATTTTAAATAAAATTAATCATCCAACACTATGAAGGCTTTTTATTTTTAAAGTCTTCTAATTACATAGCAAAATTTTTGCTTTTTCCCTTTTAAATCTTTTAATTGCCTGGCAAAAATTGTAGAAATCTTCAGGATACATGAATTGTGGGCTAGCCCGGGATGAACATCCTACCACAAAAATCTCAGACACTATTTGAAGAGTGTAGAATCCAACATGTTAACAGTTTTCTAGCTACGGGATGATGGCTATGGGAAAATGGACAGATACAGTTCTCAAAAAAATCCCAGAAGGACGGAAAAAAATAACATTTGGTTTGGTGACAGATCTCCTTCTGTCACTGTAAGCTCCATAAGAAGCAGGAGCTCCATTAAGGCCCAGGGTCTGGCACAGAGCAAACCTCAGGGAGACCGTGCTGTATAGATGAATGAGAAGACCGCGACAGATAAACGAGTGAATGAGCTCATGAATCAGTGAACGCGATTAAAGGGGCTTGAGGCTGTCTCGGCTCTCTTGGTTTCCTGGGATCTGCCCCCCCCCCCCCGTGTCTTGAACATACTTGTGGGCTCCCTGGTTGCTAAAGGTGAGAACGAAGTGAACAAGTGGTTCAGAAAAGGCTCCTTCTAAGTATTGGTCACTTAAAATAGTTTTCCTTCAACCATATATTAGAATTAGGGACATTGGAAGCAACCTTTCCCCTTTTTCCCTGAAAACCTAGCAAGGCAGAATACTTTTAATGAAATATTTGTCCTAAATGCTATTTCTTTAAAATGATTTTGTAGCCAAACACAACTTCATAAATAATGTATTTATAATGTTTGTTATAAGAATTTCCAAATGCCAAAATTGGAAAAGACCCATGTTCCCAGAAAGGGGAAGAAAACTGTTTTGGGGGAGGGGGCTTGTTATGTTTCAGGTACGATGCTAACATTGAAGACATCCATTGAGTCAAGACTCGGAACTCGAATTCAGTTCTGCCTGATTTTACAGCTTATGCTCCTTGTGCTACATGCCTTTTTGTTTTCATGCCTTAAAAAGATAAAAATTCATACGTGTCTGTGCAGGTGAGAAATAGTAGTAAAACCCTCCTTATAGCAAGCCTTTGGAAGCTGTTTCTGTGGACTTAGAGGCAAAAAAACAAACAGAGATTCTGAACTTGAACTATTCCTCCTCCCCCTTCTCACTTTATTTTTTTAAAACTCTTTTAAATAAGCAAAGGGAGAAGTTACCTTTCCTAAGTGTTTATCCTTGAGACTGATAAAGACCTCCTGTTGTGGCTTATTGTCAAAGCCAACTGATTTCATGGATTCCATTCTTATAGGTAGAGCAAGGTATTGTTTCTTCTGTTGAAAAGGGGCTTTTTTTCCTGAGTTCCTTCCCTCCTCTTCCATGGACCTGTATGATACTGTTGGGACAATATTAAGCCTTTTTGCAGGATGTCTTTTGGCCCTGATTCTCTGAGTCGCTTTTACATTTGTTACAGCCAGTGATGGTGTTCCCATCTGCCAGGCATATGGAATTGGTGGTGCTCAGCAAATCTTTGTTCCAGTCTGGTCCCAGAGAATATTTTGGAATTGTCTTGTAAATTCTCTCTCCCCTCTCCTGTACCCATTGCACTCTGTCTTTACCGTGGCAGCCATGCAAATCTGTCTTGGAATCTAATTCATGGTGTCTGCCTCGCCTCTTAACTGACCCGGGAGCCTCTGGAGGCCAGAACCAAGCCTAATTTATCCTTTTGCACCTCCCTGCCCCCCAAGAAGGGAGGCATCACGCTTTACTCAGAGGAGTAGCCTACTCTTGTTTATGACTTCAGCCCCGCTTGTCAATCCTGATAATTTTATGCATGCAACTGCAGAGAGTCTGAAAGTAGGCTAACAGAAGGTGAATTCTGTGCTATCATTGATCTGATAACTCAAAATGGAATCTCATTAAAAACTTTTCTTAGTATGGATTTTTGTTTTCCTTGAGCGGTATTTTGAAGAAAAGTCAGAATCCCACATTAGTCTAATCTAACCACATTTTATATAAATAAGAACTAACCATAGCTAATGCTTTGAAAGGGCCTAGTCATTTCTGTTTTTCTCAGATAATAGCAGCCATGATGAATACTTGGTGGAAAGCTTCAAATATAGTACTTAAACTAACAGCAGTAGTATTACCTTCCATCTGAACTAGAGTAAGAGGAAAATCATTGTCAGGGGGCCTAAACGGGAACAGCCCACAACCCTTGACAGAGAAGGTTCATAGCAAAGGAGGTTGTGATTCTCACTGATTGAGGCCAGAATCTTTGCAGTTTCTTTTTTCCCAGTTTATGAAGTTTGGGTCATTTATGAAAACCACACCTTTAAATGCAACTCAAAAAATACTTACTGGATGACTATTCTGTATGCTAGGCTTCACTGGACATTTGGCCTCCCGTCTTTGTACTATTTCTTAACCAAGTTGGTAAGGAAGGTCCCATGTTGATAGTTCCAGAGAAAATGGTCCATTTGGGAACAGAGGACAGACCCATCTGAGAGTTGCACTGAAGAAAATGACCTCTTAAGCACCTGAGTTGATTAATCTGGGTTCCAAAAACAGTCACAGGAAAATGATGTTGGAAAGATCTCCACAGGGAGACCCACATTCTATCTACACTTCATTATCCTATCATTTGTTTGGATGTTTTTCAGGTAAGCCGTAACTTCGAGCTGGTGGGACGGGTTAACTTGGACCAGCTGGAACAGATGAAGGAAAAAATGGAGAGCTCCAGCAGCGATGATGAGGACAAAGAGGAGGAAATGAACAGCAAGGCTGAAGACAGAGGTTAGTCTCCTCCTGCTCTCTGTGTCCCAGATGGCATCCACCATGTTGTGGTGAGACAGAAGGGAGGCAGGAGGTCGCTGTGGGAGTAACAGAAGGAATGATCCTTCTTAGTTAAGTAGCAGAACAGACTGTCTGAAGAAACATCAGGGGCCATCTTTTTGCAAACTATTACCAGCTCTAGCAACTCCAAGGAAAACAGACATTTTTCTTGCTAATTATAGATATATGGGTGTCTTAAAAATATATGGCAGTGATTTGTTTTTAACAAGGAAAAGTAGTGTCTAGGGATCCTTCAGAATGAGGACAGGCAGACTGCAGATGAATGACACTGTGAGGCTATTGAGGAATGAGAATGAACTTGGAATTGAATGCTTGTTTAAAATGACTATTGCTGGGACTGGAGAGGGAGTCTGCGAAGAGCTTGAGCCCTCTCTGGGCGCCCTTTGGTGAGGCCCTTCCCTCAACCATTTGGCATTGTGTTTCCCCGTTTAGGGAAAAGAGAGACCATGCTTCTTCATTCTACCATGTGTGTACAGAATACCCTGGGGAAGGTTCCGTGGGCCCTTTGAACTACTTTGCCAACTTCTTGCAAGTCTAATATTAATTAAAAAAAAATTTTTTTTAAAGTATATTTAGTCGTAGGCACTTAAAAGTGTTGTTTCTTTGTACTGTTCAACGTGGAATATTGTGGAAATTCCCAGGCTAGACACATAAAGGTATAGGTTGGGATGTGTTACTTTAGCTCCTGCAGATTTATCAGAAGCATCTGGATAATGTGAGAAATGTAGATCATCCCGGTGATGAGGAAGCGGTCTTAGTTGTCATGACTGAGACTGAGCATTGTCACTTGCCAGGCTCAGTAATGGTGGCCCTTGTGCTTAACAGTTTTTTCCTTACTCTCACCTAATAGTCTGTCTGAATTTGGCCTGCACTGCCGCTACCTACTAGCTGTAGGACTTTGAATAATTTATCTCTTTGTATATCCATCATTTATAAAATTATAATGACACCATAACCTGCCTCCGAAGATTGTAATATACATATATTATATGGCTTTAAATATATAAAACTTTAGATAAGGAGCTTTGGCATTATATTTAACTTTTTATTTTTTTGAATTTATTATAAATTGTATATAGTTATGGTGTACAACATGGTATTTTAAAACATTGTGGAATTACTAATTTTAACTATTTAACATATGTATTAACTCACATACTTTTTGTGGTGAGAACACTTCAAGTGTATTCTTAGCCAATTTCAAGTATACGGTATGCTGTCACTCATTACAGGCACCATGCTATACAGTAGATCTCTTGAACTTACATTTCCTTCTCACTAAACATGTGTATCTTTTGATCCACATCCCCCAAACTCCCCACCTCTACCCTTAGTAATCGCCGTTACAGTATCTGCTTCTGAGTTTGACCTTTTGAAATTATGTGAGATCATTTATTAGTTATCTTTTTGTCCTTGGCTTGTTTCCCTTTGTATAATATTCTTTAGAGTTATACCTGTTGTCATGAATGACAGGATTCATGCCCCATGCTAAGTAATGCCCAGTAATACTCCAGTGCACGTGTATGTCCCATTTTCTTTATGCATTCATCCACTGAAGAATGTATAAGTTGACTGCATCTCGGCTATTGTGAATGATGCTCCAGTGCCCACTGGAGTGCAGGTGCTGCTTGCACACACATGCCTCACTGCACACATCTCATATCATTCATTCAGTTTGCATATAACCCTAGTAGTGCGGTTGCTAAGTCATGTAGCAGTTCCAAGTTTCACTTTTTGAGGAACTTTCATGCTGTCTTTGTAACGACTATATCAATTTTCATCCCTAACTGTGTGCAGGTATCCCTTTTTTCCCCATATCCTCACCAATACTTACTGTGCTTCCTCTTTCTGATAATAGTCATTCTAGCAGACATGAAGTCATATCTCATTGTGGTTTATTTTCATTTCCTTCTGATTATCAGTGTTGAACATCTTTATATATCTGTTGGCTAGTTTTATATCTTCTTTTGAGAAATGTCCATTCAGACCCCTTGTCCTTTTTCTTACTGGATTGTTTATTGAGTTCTTTGACTTCATTACATATTTTAGATTTTGACCAATTATCAGGTGTCTGACTTACAAATATTTTCTCTTTATTCTGTTGTTTTCATTTGTTTTTAGTTTGGTGTAATCCCATGTCTTACTGTTTTAGTTGCTTATGTTATAGAGTCATATCAAAAAGATCACTGCCCAGGCCAGTGTCACACAGTTTTCCCCGTTTTCCTCTGGTGGACTTACACTGTCAGGCATTATGTTTGTAAGATGAGTTTTTTAAATTCTATGTGAAATAAGTCTCTCGGTTCATTCTTTTGAATGTATGTTACCCAATTCAACATTTATTGAAGGGACTGTCATTTACCCATTGTGTTGTAGACAGCTTTTTCAAAAACAGTTCACTGTAAATATGGGGATTTATTTCTGGACTCCATTCTGTTGCTTTGATCTGCGTGTCATTTTAATGCCAGTGCTATGCTGTTTTGATTACCTTAACGTTGTAGTAGATTTAAGTCAAGTAGTGTGATGTTAGCCAAGCATAGTGGTTCATGTCTGTACTCCTAGCACATAGGAGGCTGAGGCAGAAGGATTCCTGTGAGGCCAGCCTAAACTACATAGCAAGACCCTGTCTTCAAACAAACAAACAAACAAACAAACAAGTAGTATGATGCTTTCAACTTTAATTTAAGCATTTATTTTAATTCAAGATTTGGGGGGCTATTTGGGGTCTTTTGTGGTTTCATTGTAAAGATTAAATGTAAGGGCTAAGGGTATAAGAAGTATAGTACAGTACTTGCCGAGCATGCATGACCTGCTGAGTTCCTTCTCTAGAACTACAAATAAATAAATAGATTCTTATATACATACATACATACATTCAAGAACTTAGCCTAGTTCCTAGAGCATATGAACCACATAGTAAATGATAACCCTACAACCTAAGTGTCATTATTATCATTTTGCACATGGAAAAATAAAGCTCTAGAAAGTTGAAGAGCTTACTCAAAGTAAAGCTTACAAACAAAAATAGTAGAAGTTGAATTTAGGTCTTTGGCTCCAAAAACAAAAACATCCTCCCTCCCTCACTCCCTCCCTCCCTTCCTTCCTTCCTACCTTCCTTGCTTCCTTCCCCCAGTACTGGGATTGAACCCAGGGCCTCAGCATTGAGCTATATTCCAGTCTTTTTTTTTTTCTTTGAGCTAGGATCTCACTAAATCATTAAATTGCTCAAACTAGACTTGAACTTGTAATCCTCTTCCCTCAGCCTCCAAGAAGGCTGGGATCGTAGGTCTGTGCTACCACTCTAGGCAGGACCTATTACACTACATACCACTTCCCCAAGCCCTCAGGTAGTGAAATGTTCTTTACTGAAGGGGACTTGGCCCTGAAATTGTGGCTTCAGTGGCCTTTGGGACCTCACTTAAAGGCACACTTTTAAAAGCAGCATTTCTTTATTATTTTCCCTGCCTGCTCAGGCTGCGAGCTTGAGCAGGCCTATTTGGTGAGCCATTTCCTTCTGTGGCCTTCCCTAGTCCCTTTCCTGACCTGCACCCAACCCTTTTGTGGGCCGCCATGGCCGAGGACAATGGTTTGTAAGTTGGGAGTCTTATTTTGGCATTTGAGCTTCTGAGCAAGACTGCAGGTTACTGACAGCAAATGTGTGCTAGACTGTAAGTAGCCCCACACCTGTGGTAACCTAAAAAATACACAAGGACATAAATCTTTACTGTATAGCTGGGTTGTTCTTGTAAAGTAGCACATTGATTATTAGGGAATGTATTCACCCATTTCTTAGAAGGAAGATGGTTGTGATCACAGAAGCATGGGTTTTTCTCATTCTTTTGAAACCTTTTCACAAATATGTTCCTCACAGTGAATTCTTACATCTGTGCACTGTTACAAGACTACTCCGGGAGAGTAGGCTTCTGACAGAGGGTACAAAATCTTCTCTTTCTTCGTGGTTCTCAATGGCCCTGCTGTTGCTCTTCAGGAAATAAATTATTCCTCATTGGATATTATGACTCTTAAATGTCTGAAGCTGAGTGCACATTTTTTAGAGATTAGGAACATTACAAGGCAGAAACGTCTTTTATTTTCCCATCCCTGTGACTAAAACAAATGTGGGAAATGAGAAAAGATGGCAGTTGAGATGTGTGTGGGACACGTAACGTGTATTTTCCCTTCTTGTTGGGCTTGGCCGCTTTCTCTCATTGGGCTCTGATGCATCGGGCTGGAAGGGCATCATTGGAAAGAACCCTGTGGTCTCTGCTCTCACTGGAAGCACATGCGTGAGCCTTGAGCCCATGGAGAAAACACTGTGGAGGGAGAAGCGTGTCTTCCTCCCCGGGGGCAGGGGATTTCCCCCAGTTACTTCCAGACGTGTCCGTGGGAATTAACAAACCTAACTTTCCCTTCCCCCTTCCCCACTTTGCAAGAATGGCCTCCTTTTGTCCCTCCTCCTTTGAATAGACCTAGAATCAATTTTCCACCATTTCAGTAGATTCTTGCCAAGAAGAAGCAGCAGCAGACAATAGCCTCGGGGTGTTTTTGCCAGACACTCTGGCTTCTGGGAGCAGCGCAGCTCTCAGGCTGATGGAGAGCTATTTGAAGTGTGACAGGTAATGAGTGGCCTCCGCCTTTGAGGATGAAACTTAGCATGTGCCTTCAGAAAGAATAGATGGCTGGTTTCATATTTCCCAAGGGTAAGCGAGCCAGTGTACCAGGAACATTCCCCTACATGTCAGTTTAGACTTTCATCAGACACCCCCAGTTTAGGAAGTTCAGAGCCTTACAGCTACCCTGCTCCCAGCCTCCTTTCTAAACGCCAGGGCTGGTGAAGAACTTAATGTGGACACATGGCAGGGCCTGCCTGGGAAGCTTGGGGGGGGGGGGTTGAAAGAGGAGAAACCAGGCATGAAGAAATCAAAATGCACCCTAACAGAATCCTGCCCACCCCACCCCCTCTCATTATGCCACTGGGGAGGAGTCAGGAAGGCATTCTGCTGATTTCTTGCCCAAGATAATCCCTGCTAAGGAATTAATGTGCAGAGCAGATGGTGCTGTCTCATTTCCAATGAAAAGAATCAAGGAAGATAGTCTGTGCAATTATTTTTAATGGCTTGTATGGTGATCTTCTTAATTTGTGAGAAAATGTTTCATCTTTTGTGAAAACTGGCCCCGTTCACACAGCTTTTTGTGCTGAAGATTAAGGTGTCACAGAGCCCTTATCCTGTTAATGTCATCCTGAGGGTTTTATGAGATGGGGTATTTCAACCAGCAGACCTCTTCCTGTCATATTTTACATGTGTGGGCCTGGAGCAGTCACGTGGGTAAAGATGGTCAGCATTTCTCTAAGTGCGACCCTCACTTGACAGTGTGGCTGTAGGACCATCTTCTAGTCCTGCTGTTATGATCATATGAAGACTTGGCCCTCTGTGGTCTAATGAAAGACATACGGGCTTGGGACTTAGGAGGACACAAAGGCCATATAAGCTGTCATCTTTGAGTTTGCCAGGAGGTGTGGCCTGAAAACAACAAGCCAGCCAACCTATACTCAGACCCCTAACATTGCCCAGCATCATGGAAGAAACAAAGCAACTGGGTCAATGATAAATACTTCAATAGACCTGTCCAGAAAAGCCTGTGTATACCCACGCTCATGTGTGCCACTGATTGAACAGTGGATGTCAGGCAGCTGGCCAGGACCCTTCCTTGGCCAGGCACATGACTTTGCATACCAATTGTCCAGATGCACAGTCACACAAAGTTCTTTGCTTGCAGATCTCACTCCGGGTGCCTAACCACTCTGACAGGTGTTGATGATATCCGTAACAGATGACCACAGTCTTGAGGCTTTGGCCTCCCTTGGAACAAGCAGAACCCCCGAGGTCCACACTGACTGACTGGGTGCTTTTGTGTAGCCTGTATTCTTTTTGCTGAGCAAAGATAAACCTGTGTCAGATGGGAAATGAATAGATGCCAAATGATGAGGCACTGATTGAAAACATACCAAAGGGGGGATTAAGTAGGAAAAAATGAAAGCTCATGTGTCTTATGAATGGGTAGATGTGGCTCTTCTGGCCAGAAAGAAGGGTACCCTCGAAGGGTAAGGGATCTGAAAAGTGCTTCCCTCCCCAGCTTCCTTCGCAGGTGAGGAAGGAGAGCGCCGGCCAGTGAGTGTGGACCTGCTTCTTCTGCTGACCCCCACAGCTCGCAGTTCACACCTCTGCTTTCTCTTTGCAGAGCTGATCAGATTTTCTGACCATGGGGCTGCTATTAACCCTGAGAAGCGTTTTCCATGTGAATTCTGTGGACGGGCATTTTCGCAGGGCTCTGAGTGGGAAAGGCACGTGCTGAGACATGGCATGTAAGTCGAGCCATCCCCAGAACGAGTTTCGTCCAAAATGACAGGGGAAGAGGGAGGTCGGGCTTCTTGTTTGGTTCCCAGGACACTATGTAGACACCCCCCCACCCATAGCTGCATCACCTCGGGAGGAGAGGCCATCGTGAAGAAGGGATCAGGTTTTCCTGCTGGTTTTTAAAGCGTCATGCAGATGAGGGAAACCATTCCAGATGACAAATCTGACACAAGCCCACACTCACAAGTAGTGTTTTCTCTAGACAGCCTCTTGTTAGTTTTCATTAGCATGACATTCTATTAGTGAACATGTACTGGGGCTTCTATCCCTCCTCTGTGCTGAAGCATTCCCTGAATGTCCTTGAGTATGCCTATGCCCTGTCTCAGGACAGAGACAGCTTCTGCCCACTTCACAGGTAGGTGACAGCAAACCTGTCGGACACCTTTCAGATACCTGAATATAAAACCATTCCCTCAACAAGGCACACTTAGTCCACCAGACACCAAGAGAATCTCAGGTTCAGCCCTTTCTGGAGAAAATTCCCTAAAACTTTAATTGGCTCGGCTTCCAAGAATATAACTAAGCTTCGCAAGATTGAGGTTTCATCTTTCAGGTTTTTATTTTTTGTTTGTTTCTGTGATTTGTTTCTGGACCTGCCCACTACATGTACCTTAAGTACCTGAGTTGCCCTTTTCATCTTACTATAGCCAGTTTTCAAGCTTCTGGGCTGAACTCATGAACTTGAGCATGACACAGTTTTTCTATTTCACCCCTCCTGACTCAGTAGAGGAGATGACATAAAACCATTATGTTAATCTGGAAACAAAACACGGTGTCATCAAAACAATGGATTTTTTTGTTTAAATCTTTAAAACTCCATAGAAATACATGACCTGCATAGACAGCAGGGCTACATCACTAGCAATTTAGTCCTCTGTCCATAGCATTTTTTTCAAAGGAAATCACCGAAAGCCTTTAGGATCAGGGAAATGAGGACAGTCTTTTTTGATTAATAACAGCATACACACTTATTTGTCCCTTCCATAAATGTTTATTGCAGGTCATTGAATGACACCAAGCAAATGATCAGAGAAGAGCTCCACCCAAAAGAGATGGTAGAGGACAGTATCACAATGCCTTCCATAGAGGAAAAGGAAGACGATGAGCCAATCGGGATAGACTTTTCCCTAAGAAACGAAACACTAGCCATCTGTGTAGTAGCTGCCGACAAATCTCTCCTGGAGAATGCAGAGGCCAAAAAAGAATAGGAGTTTGGTGAAGTTCTTAATCAAACCGTACTTGAACCATGATGAAAACGTGGGCGGGCCAGCATGGGCTGTGAAGGGAGGGACAGTAAAGAGAAGACAGAACAAAGCTGCTTTTTAGGACTGAACAATCTATTTTCAAAGCACTGGTACCTGTGTGAGTGAGTATGTAAATTAAAGTTATTTAAATGGTTGGAATATGTGGCTCCTTTTCCATCACTACATCTTTCCTTCCGGATCTTCACCGTGGACATTTCCTTTGTTGTGGATATGGAAGCGCCTTCCCTGGGCACGGTGCGCTCCGTGGCGGTCTTGGACAGTGTGTTGAAGCAAAAGCTCCAGGACGGTAGAAGAAGACTTCTCATAGGGGAACAACTTTTTGACGTACGCTTTCAGTGCGTTTTTCTAGTTTTAATACCTTAAGCTTTTTCAAGACCTAACTGCAGCCGCTTTGGGACAAAAATAAATAAATAAATAAAACTAAAACAGAAAACAAAACAAAAAAAACTGCTTTGCATAAAACAGTCACCTGTTTCCTAGTACCTCAAACTTAACCAAGGGAATTCTCTGCATTTGTCAGTACTACCTGTCGTCCTTGTGGTTAAATGTAGAGAGAACTGCTGGGCAAGATGGTGAATGGAGAAAAAAAAAGAGTTTTAAAGAAAGGAACACAAATTGTGCTTAAAATCCCCATGTGGGTTTTATTTCTTAAAATACTGTGATTTTTTTAATTATTTTAGTAAAAAACAAAACAAAAAAAAGAAACAGACTTTAATTATTAGACAACTGTTTGTGAATTGTCATCCTTTATTCCAGGTAAGCTGTTTATTAGTGTTCAACTATAATTTAGAATTTGGTAGATTCATGTGAGCTAATTTGAAGATGACTGTGGAATTTTGTTTGCCACGTTTATTTTCTATCAGTTTGAGTGTTACAAACACAGCACAATTCAGTTTTTCACATGAATTGTTTTTTGTGTGTGTCGTTATTGTTGTTTTGATTTTGGGGTCAAGGGAGATTTAGTTTTTTGTGAATAGGAATGTTTTTATTTTAAACATGGAAATAACAAAGAAGTTAACTTTCTTTCTTTTTTAAAATTTTTTATTTAACTAAAGAACCAAACTTTCGGCACAGCTATGCAGCTTGTGGGCCAGACGAAGAGGTCCTCGTCACCCTTTTGTTGCTTGTCAAATTAACACATTATCCGTCTCACACCGATAATTTCTGTTAGGATGGGCTGGCTTCTGTGTATGATTGTAAAATCTGTGTTTCTGTTTGCATTGTGTTTTGCAAGGGGTTCTCATTTATTTTGGGGGGTGAAGGGGTGTGCTAGAATCCCATCCCTTTGTCAAGAGTGGAAAAGAAATATCCTACAAGGAGCCTGGAGAACTACCTTTTTTTTTTTTTTTTTTTTTAATCTAGCTGCCAGCTGCTCTGTTTCCCCATATTAGCTTTTTCTGGAAGGAGCAGCTTAGACTAAATCTATGTCTACATTTATAATACGTTCTGATTGTGAGCAAAGGGTTTCATTCCAAAAAAGTAGAAAAGAACTTTTCTTGAAGCCTAGGTTTTAGAAGCCTGACTGCGTGTGAGCTTGGGTATGTGAATACGTGCATGTGTATGTGCGGATGTGTGTGAGTGTGAGTCCTTCGGTTCTCATGTTTTGTTTTTGTTTTTGTTGTTTTGTTTTGTTTTTTAACTTGGAAGGGTTGGGGGAGGGGGAGGGGAGAAAGGGAAGGGGGCTGCTGAGATGAGAGTGTCCCACACAGCTTCAAATGAAATCCATGGAAAGATGTTGCATTTGTGGAGTAAGTGCTTACTTGAAAAGCATGTTGTTCTTTTATTTTTTTGCAGTTAAGAATTTTTATTTCTAGGACATTTAATTTAATTTTTTTCTAGGGATGGGGGGCCATCATGTGGAAACCAGAAAATGGGGAAAGTGTGAATTATCTAGACAGATTCATTTTGTGTCCTATTTGTTTTTAATTGGCCTCATTTCAAATGTATTAAACAGTTCCATACCTGGATTGGGTGTTTGTAATGGTTACCAAAAACAAAAAACAAACAAAAAAGGAAGAAAAAAGGAAAAAAAAGAGAAAATAATTGTGACATGCTTTTATCACTACATTATTTTTCAGATAACATGTAAATATTGTAATCCATTGGATTTTGTTTTGCTAACCTGTTAATAAAAATATGGGACCATTATCCTTTTAACAAGGCTAGAATGTCATTTATTTCTTTTTCAAACATATACCTGATATTTTGTGGCCGCACATTTTGGATGCATTACTATAATTCTGTTGACTGTAATGACATAGAATTTACAACATTTTTTTGTTGTTGTTTAATTTATACAGAGGACATTTTTTTCAGAGCTTGAGAGAAGAAAATAAATAGCAAAATAATAACCTATTGACTCCAATAATCAGTATTTCCCAATACTTGATAAAAAGATGGGGAAATCCTGAGTCCTTGAAGCCAAGGGTTTAAAAACAAAACAAAAAATAAATAAATAAAACCCACAAGTAGGTTATTCAAGTTGTTTGCAACATACATTTTGTAATGAAATGTGAGAAATTAATAAAGAATTTTTTCACATGTGTCTACGTGCATCTGTTGTAAATCATTTATGGATGTGACCACGGAGAGGAAGTACGGAAATGAGGCAGCACTGCCTTTCACTGCATGCGAGTGAGAGATACGGCAAGCCAGTGAGTCTACACAGGTGTGAGAGCAAAGGGAACGTGAAGGGGAGGTGTGAGCTAGGGCTTTAGATTAATACAGTATTCCTCCATCAGCTGTTCATCGGTGACTGGAGCATTACGTGGAGGCATTGTCTTCCATCAAAAATGTGACAGTGATGCTTAAAGTTGCAGGGGGAAGAGCCAGAGTTCAAACACCATCAGGAGACTCGAGCCCATGAGCACGGTCACTCTGAACTGACTAAGTCCCAACGACTGACAGGCCATGTCCGGGTTGTTAGTCTTACAGCATCAAAGTCTGAGCCTCTGACCACCCTTGCTGTGTATCCTGCACCCAACTGACACCATTCCCTTGTGTTTTGAATTATCCACGTTAAATCTAACTTAAAATTACTAGCATTGAGTGTTAAACTCAGCTGATCCATACTGGCTGCCTCTACCAGTGTTAGGAGAGGGACAGCTCATGGTAGTTTGTCCACAGTTT
Organism: Dinomys branickii; assembly: GCA_004027595.1. Classification (NCBI taxonomy): domain Eukaryota; kingdom Metazoa; phylum Chordata; class Mammalia; order Rodentia; family Dinomyidae; genus Dinomys; species Dinomys branickii. The sequence continues at coordinate 293,792 of PVLD010000101.1, forward strand.
ATCCTAAAAACAGTTCTCACACTTTCTTACCTTGTGGATGCCCTTCAACAAAAGGAAGTTGTTGGGAAATGAAGAATACTGTTAAGAGACTTACAAGACTGTATAAAGTGAATAAAGTTAGGTAAATCAGGACCCAAATGGAAAATGAGTTAGGAATGAAAGTGATGATGGTCATGAGTTGACTAAAACCTTCCGTGAGGCTGTAATCCACATGTTTGGATCTAAGCTTGATTAGTAGGCAAGGGGAAAAAAAGATCCATTCATAGAAATCACATTCTTGCTAACTTTGTTCTCCAATGCTAAGCCTTTTCTGGACTATGTATTAGCTTTCCTATTGCTAGTGCAAAATGCCCAATTCACGCAGTTTAAGAGGAGAGGTTTAATTCAGAGGCCTCAGTCCATGGCTACTGGCTGCAAGTAGGAAGATAGGGAGAAGCACAAAGCTTAGTTCATAGTGCCTGGGGAATGGTGTCAGGAAGGCTTGAGGCACCAGATGGGAGATCCCAAGGTCACGCCTCTGTGACACAGAGAAGTGCTGTATTACTTCCTTAGGCAAATCCAAGCAAATCAAGTTGACATTTAACTGTCAAAAGTTGAGAAATTTCTCATATTTTATAAAGGACAGCAAGTCACTTAATGGACTTAACCTATTGCAAAACACCCCTCATGGGCCTCCACCAAATATGTCAGGAACAATGTCTTTAACTGAGTTTACGTTTAATACCCACTCATACTTTGTTTTATGTACAGGGAATAGAATTTATAGGTATATTAGTCATGGTAGGTATTACAACGAGGCAAATCCTGAAATCTCTGACTTAGCCCAATAGAGGTTGATTCCCTAGGAGAATCTGTGGGTACCCTTTCATATAGGGACTCAGGAGTCCCAGGTCTTCCACCTGATTCACGTCTCCATGTATGCATGAAGAGGTTATTGCTGACAGCTGGGAGGTGTTCTGCCCACTTAACATGCTTCATCCAGAAATACATCTCACTTCAAGGGCTAACCTGGTCACCAACTCACGTACCCAAGAAAGAGCTGGCAGGCATGGGGTCTAGTATACCAGAGAGCCCAGGAAAAAGACATGAACACCCACCACAGTCCAAAATAGCAAAACGTCCCTTCAGGGACAGTAGAAGGGACAAAAACTTCTTTCAAAGGGCAGGATTCCGGATCCTATTACTGATATCTTTCACCAATATTTTTAAGCAGATACTCGGTGCTAGACAACAGGATGGATATACGGCCATGTATCTTTTGACAGTTCACAAACAGGATAGCGATGTAACACTTAAATCATTAACCCTCCCAGTGAAGATGCTGGGGCTTGCTGAGAACTTCTCCTACACTGTACTGATGGCAACTCTAGGGGAAGCATGATCTTGAGAGTGGCTGGCCTTTCTCCCACGTAGGGAATGCCTTTGCTATAGGCAGGCCTATTAGAACTGGCTACTCAGACATACTAGGTGAGTCTTTAGCCTTATACATAACAAAAATTACTATATGATATGTCCTTACCTCTGTCCTTAGCCACTAGCTGCCCACTTTTGGCCCCTACTCTCAGAGGAATAAGTTCAATCTAATAAAAAATATCTCTTCCTTTGCACAAATGAACCAAAAGATAAGAGTTTTAAGGGTCAATGGAACATTTCAGAATTTTTTTATAAATTATTTTTACAATTACCAAAATAATGTGAAAGTTTTAAAGACAGCCAAATAAAGTCCCTCCAACGGCTCCCACATTAGCACCCAAGGATATTCTCCACCATTTTTACTCCTGGGCACTTTTCATGTGGCTCAATGGTCATCAGTTTTGCAGCGTGTTCTTTTTTGCCTAACAGTACAAATATTTTCCATGTTGCTATAGAGCCTTCGTAACTAAAAGTTGTTCAGAGCTACATTACGTATTAAATGGAAATACATAAATATAACTCGAGTGTTACTGAATATTCAGGTTTTTAAAAATTTTGCAATATTGCAAATAATAATGTCAAACCTTGCCTGTGGATTCCCTGCCAACCGTGATTTTGGTAGTTTCACTAAAATAAACCCTCAGGGTAGTATAATTAGCTTTCAAAAGGGCATTATTAATCTGCACAGCACCAGCCATGAAAAGGATAACTTCGTTACGCTCTTGGACATACAAAAAGGAAGAGGGAGGGAGAATATATAGCGAGGTCACGACTGTGGGTCTAAGACCGCTTGGGCCCCACTCCCAGGTGACCTACTCATCGTGCAATCTCAGCTGAGCCACTCACGCTCCCTTTCAAACCTCGTCTCTGTACAAAGAATCTTACAATATTCACTATACATCTTGCTTCACTAATGCTCCTTTAAAATTTCTACATAGTTCAGCATAGTCGATTTACTCACAACTGAGAGGCCAAACTTTCAGGGTCAGCTATCTCTAAAACAGTGTTGAATCTTAATGAAAGTCTACTTAATCAAAACAGAAAGAGTTCTTAGTGTATCTGGCTCAGAACCTGACTGAAAGCTGCGGTGCCGAGGCTGATGAGATTCATCAATGGTAAGTTGCCTAGGTTGATTCACTTAGAGTTTACATGAGCAATTTACAAGGCAACAAAATCAGATGGCTTGGAAATACGGGGCAGGGGGCTGGATGCTTCAAGGATTAGGGATTCATGACACTGGAGAGGCTGGACCACTGAACAAGGCCTCAAGCGATTGGGATGTGGTATGCTAGGGAGAAAAAGAGGGGAGAGGGAATGTACCAGGCAGAGGAAGGGGCAGGCATAGAACCATTGAGGTTTTTTTGAAATGCTTATCCTGGTACCTCAAAGGAGGCAGGTGATGTTAGGTAACCATCAAGGAAGCTTGCTCAGAATTCATGAGGGTCTCGTGAATATCAACCAAAGAGTTCCAATATAAAGACATAGAAATGCCTGTAAGACCTGTAAACCCAATAAAGAATTTTAAGCAAGAGATTGACCAAACAGATCCAAACTTAACAAGAATGTATGTGCTGAATGAGTGCGAGGTTGTTGCTTGCCCTTCCCAACGTCTATCACTCTCATTCCTCTTCTAAATGAGGAAATTAAGTTGAAGCCCAATTTTAACTGGAGTGATGCTTCCCCTGGGGTCTTTTGCAGGTAGAAGAAGTACCATGTGTCACAGTAAAATATAAATGGAAATCTCCTGAAATTTTCTGAGAACTTTTTCCTTTCCAGTTATAGATTATACCTCTTCCTTCATATTACTCTCTTCCCCTCTTTCTTCTTTCTGGGGTTCTTACAGAGCAGCCACCTTTCAATCATGAGACAAGAAGAGTGTGAAAGTGCCAGGCTTTGGACATTCGGTGCACTGGGGGGTGAGAAAGTCGAAGAAGGCCAGATCCCTAAGCACGATGTGCATGCCCTGTGGAAGCCTACTTCCACCCACCCTGAATTTCTTTCTCAACCTCAGTAGGGTTGGAAGAGGGAAAGACAGTGTTTTAAGCCACTGTTGTTCAGATTTTCTTTTGTTATTTACAGTGGAGAGCAGTGTCTGGCTGCTGCAAAATGATAGCCCCCTGAAAGTCAAGTTTACTTTGATTGTGGTAAGTGCCTGAGCCTCCTCAGTGAATGGTCCCGAAGCAAAGGTACAGTAGACAGCTCCACTCAAGAGTGACTGAGCTTGCAGCCTTTTTAAGGGAGACTTCAACCCCAGCTGTCACGTTCTATCAGAAGAGCTATGAGAGGGCCCACTTGTCAGAAGTACAGGTGTCACACTGGTCTGTCCCACCTCCCTCTCTTCTCCATCAGCCTCGGATGGAGAACAGATAGGAAACAGGAAGGGAAGTGTTCGTAAAAACATTCCTGGGTGGGATGGGGGACCACTCTCAGCTGTAGAGTTCATAAGATGCCTTGAAGCATCATGTTCTTCATTGCCTGAAAATGTCAGCTCCTTTGCAGACGGCTCATCCTGCATGTGCCTTCCATGCTAACTCCTTTCCTCTTCTGAAAAATCACCTGCCCCGTGAGGCTCAGCCTAAATGTCATTTCAAAGGTGAGGCTTTCCTGACTCTTGTGTTATAGGACCCAGATTCTCCCTGTAACTACCATGGATTCCCTGCTTTAATAAACATTTAAAGCTGTGTTGTGTTCTAGAAACAGGTGTAAATACTTAAGACACAACCTTCTCTTTAGCCCTGATAATTAGTTTCCTAAGACCACTGTAGCCAGTGATCACAGACCTGGTGGCCTAAAGCAACACAAAGATATGTCATCATTCTGGAGGCCTGGAGGTGAAAGTCCAGGTGTCAGCAAAACTGATTCCTTCTGGAGGCCCGAGGCAGAGTCTGCACCATGACTCTGTGGCTTATAGATATAGTACTGCGGCCTCTGCCTCTGTCTTCACATTGCCTGTCCCTCTATACTGTCTTCTCGCTTTCACTCCTATTGGATTTAGGTCCCACCCTCCTCCAGGATGACCTCATGCCAAGATCATGAATACCATGTGCAAAGACTCTTACTCCAAATAAGATCAAAATCATAGATTCCAAGTAGATACATCTTTGGGGTAAAAGGACCTGTGTTGAACCTGCTAGAATCCTAGCAAATATCTGAAGTGACTACTGTTAGGAGTCCCATTTTACAGGTCAGAACCCTTGCTAGGAGGTTAGAATTGCCCAAGAACAGCTCAAGAAGGCATGGAGCGCTGCAAGCGGCTGTCGCACATTCTCTCTAACACTGCACCACGCGCTTCTCTTTGTCTTACTCTTTTTTGTCTCCGCTAGTGCCACACACAGAACTTGGCCCTGAGTCAGGACTCAATAAATGTCTGTGGGAGAAATGGATGGATGGATGCTGAAATGTTCTCTCCCCCACCCCCACCTCAGCTCAAACTTTAAGTAGCTAAGACACACTGCTGTCAGATGCAGCTAGCCTTTTTAAATTCAAATATATTCCTGTTGATACCAAGTGTTAGTTCTCATCTGATTTGGCATCAGTGTTACATTTTCCTTCAGAGCTTGATATTGCTTTTTTAAATATCTAAGTAAAAATATGCAGCTTGGTAGATGAATAAAATGTCTTTGTCTGCAGTTTCAGGAGCTCTCTGAGAAAATGACAGAGAACTGAACACCAGCACCCCCTCTTATGTTCACCTTGGCCATCCTCATCCTCTTGCCCAACAGTGGACAGGGAAGGGATAGCGAGGTCCCCTCAGCCTGAGAATTAGACAGCAGAGATGACTGCCCTGGAGTGAGTGGAGTGGAAGCCAGCTGGCTGTGATGGCAGTGGAGATGCCTGGTCATGACAAGCAGGGTAGACTGTGTCAACGTGTCGACCGAGGAAAGCAAGCAGGCAAGCACGGGCCCATAGCTTGAGAGAGGCAAGCCTGAGAGAAGACTTCCTTTGAGAATATGAGTGATTTGGACATGTTTATCACACAGGAGGGAAGGGGCAGTGGCAGCTGCAGGGAACTGACAAGGAACTCTTGATGTGTTCTAGGACACTGCAGAGCAAGTGGCTTTGGAGACAAAAAAGCTAAGGGGAAGAAGGGGATGTCTTGTTTCTGGAAGATGGGGGATGGGGGTCATGTGGATGAAGTCTTGTCTTTGAGGAGGAGCCAAAGTGAGAGGTAGAATGAGGTACAGAAAAGTTAAGAGAAGAAGGGAACTGAGTGGAGGGAAAGGGAAACTGAACAGAACCGAAAACAAATACTTATCCCTGCTCTCCCTACGACAGAAAAGGCTGACCCAGCGGAGCCCAGGGAGGAGCTTTCGCTAGGCTCACCAAGAAGGGCATGGTGAGGAGATCTTTTGCTAGGGCTTTCTTCAAAATACCCCGCCAGTGCTTGCTTCACTAGCACATGTACTAGAACACCCTTCCACAGACATACACACCATGCCACCCCCAAACAGAGAGAGAGTCACTCTAGGAATCTGAAGGGACACTTCCTTTCCCCGCCCACTTAATTATCTGGCTTTTTGAATTAGGGCTGGGAAGTAAACTTGCCTTGTTTCTATTCACAATTTCTCTCTTGAGCTCACTCCCATTAATGAAACAGCTTAGTTTCGTTTAGCTGACTGCATGCATGACTTCTAAAAACCACATCACAATGCTGGAGGAATGCAGCCACTAGTAGGCTACAGCAGCTTAACCACATTGTTGAAAGAGTGGGGGCGGGCAGCAACGGTGCCTCTGAAATCCATTTAAGATGTGTGAAAATGCAAGATTGAAATTTTGACCTTTTCCCAAAGCTGAAGGAGACTTCTCCAGGGTCCTATAGAGAAGATGGCAGTTGCATGCCTGGGCCCATCCACTGCGCCCCATGACTCTGGCTCCCGCTGGCCTATCCAGGAGGGAGGCCCTGCTTCTGTCTGGTCTTCCATCCCTTCTGGGGCATCAGCCTGGAGGTTACTGGGGTGCTGCTTTGGGAATGGACACCAAGACCAAAAGAAAATGGGGATCACCAAAAACAAGTACCAGGGAAGAGGAAAATCTTCCCTAGGCTGGGTGGGTCTGGGTCTAGGATCCCCTACTGCCTTTTCAGGTTTGGGCTAGCAAAGGGATTCTGCTCTGACGAGTCTTCTGATCTCAACCCAGATGCCAAAATGTTGCTGGCACCTTGTGACAGGAGAAAGGGCCTGCCACCGGGAGCTGGACTGACACAACTGAATTTTCATGCCACCTTGACTGTAGACTGTGGACAATATGGTAGAATCCTGGGTAAGAGTGGAGTTGCTGGAGCTGGGCTGCTTTTTTTCAAATTCTGACTGCTCCACTTACTGTGCGGCCTGGGGACAGCCAATCCTTAACCCCGTCTACATCAATTTTCCCAACTGCTGTATCAGCATAAAAGTTATTAGCATGAGAACACTTAGTCATGTATGGTTAGCTCTCAGTTGAAAATATTCAGAAAACAGACAACTGTATCTCTACTGAGTGTATATACTATTTGTCTTGACATTAATCTTTTAGACTATCATGATATTCCCATAATATTCACATTGCATTAAATGTGAATCTAAAGATGGTAAAGATGGTTGTAATCTAAAGATGGTTCAAAGTATACAGAGGATGAGTTTAACTTATATACAAATACTATAGCATTTTACATGAGGGACTGGAGCACGCATGGATTTTGGTATCCAGAGGGAGTCCTGGCACCAGTCTCCCCACGGATACTGAGAGAGGATCGTGCATGATACAGGGGTTAAATAAGCCTAGTAAGGCATTTGTCACAGTACCTTCTCCACAGTATGTGCTCAGTTGCTGTCATGGACCATCCTCCTCACAGTTAGTTCTTTAATGACTTGGAACCTTTGTTTCCCCATCTATAGAGAATGAACCCTGGAGCCTCCTCCCTTAAACCTCAAAATATATTAGAGAGACTGTGACATACTTTGTCTCCAGTTGGTGCTTCATATTTGGCCACTGATTTAATGCATCTTATTTCACATCTACTGATTTCTCACTTGCTGAAACTTGCAAAAAAAAAAAAATGTAAAGAGCTTGATTTCATCAATGAAAAGGGGATGATCGAGGATAGACCAATCCCATAGCATGGGCTCTGGGGTCAGACAGAGCTGGGTTGGAGTGTCACATCATCTTCTTGCTGGGTTTGAGGTCTTGGATGAGTTATTTTGGTTTTCTGTGCTTTTTTATTTAATCTGTTAAATAGAGAATCATAGTGTGTCATGAGGTAAGGCAGAGCGTGGAGCCAAGGAGAGCTGCAGGGCATGACACGCACACTTGTGAAGGGTGGGGACTCCCTCTGGCCGCTGGCTGTGCTCCTACACCTCCGTATTCCTGCACCTGGCCTGTCCTCAGAGTGCTCAATGCCCATTTGCAGCCTGACTGACCAAGGAGTGAGACAGGAGAGCATAAGTGCTGGAGAAAGCGGTGGCCCCAGGAATCTTATGATCTCACTTAGGGATTCTTCCTCAAGCAGGCGCCACCCTTAAAGACTAGTCCTTTTAAACTTCATTTTCTTAATGCAATTGTCTTCAGTTCTTCCAGAAATAGAAACAGTAGTTTGCAAAATGCTGGTCTGCAGGTGCATAAGATTTCTCACGCTTTCAAAATCCCAGCCAATCACTCTGCACACCCCTGCCAGCTGGTACCAGGAACCAGCTTTCCCCCAAACCCAGGGGATGAGTTACTGTGCTTTGGCCAAAGCAACAGTGGAGACATGTCTCACTCCTATGAATTATCCTGAATAAGCCATTCATTCAGTCTGGAGAAAGTATAGTTACTTCCCCGGTTTAAACATAAACACTGCAGGGTGCTCGCTTCTGAACCTGGTGAAGATACTAGAAGACTGTAATTGGCCCCCGCATCATACTTTGAGAGCCCTGGCAAGCAAAGGTTCCAAATCATTAAACAAGCAAAAACAACTGCAAGAACGATGATGATCGTGACTCACAGCAATTGAGCAGAGACTATGGGAGAATCGTGATGCCAAGTGCTTCACATATATTATTTTATTTAATCCTCAATACACATGTAGAACTAGGAAAAGGGCCTCCTCTCTTCTTGAGATTTATTGACCAAGTATACACTCAACTGTCAGGCCCCAAGTCTTTAGGGAACCAATGTGCATTAGCATTTGAAGATAACATGCATTAGCTAATCAACAGATGCTAGTGGGGTCTTTCTGAAACTTAAATCTGGGCCTGTCTCTCCCAGGCTCAAAGCACATCTCTCTCTTCAAGTGAATCTCCACACATACTTCAGCTCTCACTTTAAATATTATCTTCCCAGGACGTGTTCCTCACCCCCAAGATTGCACGAGCCCCCACCCCATCCCGGTGCTTCTGTAGTCTTCAGGGCTTACTGGGATCCTCATGCTGATTACTCAGAATTGAAATGTTCTGCTCACTTATGTGTCTCCCTCATGGTGAGCAAAGACTATGTCTCACTATGTTCCCAGGGCCTGGTACCACGCCGAGAACAGAGGAGTCATTGATGTAGTTAGGAAGCTTTGTGCTGCAAGTCCAGTAACAGAAATTGGCTCCAACAGTGAGGAAATGCCTAATTTCAAAAATCCGAAAGTCCAGCTATACCACACAGTCGTATTAGTGGCTCAGTGACATTATCAGAGGTTTGGATTCTGACCTTTGGCTCTGGCCACCGTTGATGTCAGCTGCACCCTAAAGCTGGTTCCTCCTGTGGCCACAGCATGACTTTATTACACAGCTACATAATTTATTACTCACAGCTGGATGGGAAGAGAGAAAAAAAAATCTCTCTCCCAAGCAATGTCTGCGAGACCTTCCCTGTAAGGTGGTAGGGTTGGTTTGGGCTGGCCCATTCATGCAGCCTCTGCTGTGTGATTGCCACCACCTCATTGTCTCAGACAAACTGTGGAATAGGAACAGAGAGGGAAAAAATTTAGGTTCATTTGAAAAGGAAAGAGGGTGTTAGCTGTTGATCAGGCAACAAGTAATACTTTTTGTAGTTCTTTATGGTACAGGGAATTGAACTCAGGACCTTGTGCTGGCCAGGCAGGCACTGTGCCTCTGAGCTATACCCCAGGCCCAACAAGTAGAACTATGTACATAGGCACTAAATACCTACTTGGTGAAGGAACAATAAAAACAAAAGCCTGGGTCGGTGCTCCTGGGAATTATTGGCACGGGAAGTGCACCCACGAAGAGGATGCAGCTGAGCCTCAAGGACTGGCTTTCCAAAGCTCTTGAATGTCCTCTGCTTCAGGAACTCTGGCCTCGGTTCCGGCGGAGCAGGGTAGTTTCCAACCTCATGCATCTCCTCTCAGTGGCTCTCTTGTTTACAAAAGATAATGGCAAACGCTACATGAAAGTGTTTGTGGGGGTTTTCAGGCAACACTACATCTCTTCCATTCAGACTATTTCCTTGGGTCCAGGTTGGTGCTTAAAATAATTGTTGCTCTTGTCTTAGGACCCAACTTTCTCAGGGCTCCTTAATTTTCAAGAACCAGAGTCAGGGCCAGGGATACAGCTAAGTGGCACAGTGTCTGCCTGGCAAGTGCAAGGGTATAAGTTTGATTCCCGGTACCTAAAAAAAAAAAACCAGAAGTACCTACTTGGAGACAACCCTTCTTCCAAGCCTGAGTCCTACATTAACCCAGCCCTCTGATGGGCCTATCTCGGAACACTGGCTCCACTACTAGCTTGGAATGGGAGCATGAGAAAACCACTGACTCTGAGTCTCCTTTCTCTTTCCTGTGAAATAGGATGCTCATCAACAAAGCACTACCTCCCTTACCTCAAGCCATGAGCTTCTGAAAAGTCTTTATATTCTTCAGAACAGGCGAATCTGGGCTTGGGAAAATACAGCCCTTAAAGAGATAGAGGGGAAGATGGGACTCCAACCAGCAATAAGCATGAAAAGTCTCATAAATACGTGTTTTAAATTTTCCCTAAAATAGAGACATAACATGTCAATGACATTTAATACGTATTAAAACTGTCTAATTAATTTCTATTTACCATCGCTTGCTTCTAAGAACATTTTCAAGGAAAATGCTAGAAATTTAGATTACAGATAAGAGGCTGTTGAGAGCTGTTCACAGTTTGGTGTGTTGGTTCCTGAATTGGAGTCTCCACCTATGTGTTCATTGTGTTTCTGCTGGTTTGCTTGGGCATTTTTTTCTTCGGTTCCTGGATGACCCAGGTTCAAGTTACCCCAAAAAGCAAACCTCATGTAATGTTCATTTGCACCAGGCCTGCTACTCTTCAGGGCTCCCAGTTGCAAGGAAACACCACAACTTACCCAGTTACTGAGAATAAACCTGGGTCTTAGCAGAGTCCCTCATATTAGCTTCTCACCTCCAGTAGGTCCCCAGGTCTGGTCGTCTGCTCCCCAACACCCGCAAGTGGCCTTTGTCCACACTCACACCTCTGCTGTAGCTTAGCATTTATCATTTATCAAGACCACTATAATGGCTGGTGATCTGGTTCCCTGCACTCTAAGAAGACCACACAAGGCAGCCTAGATGGAGACAAATCTGATGTGGACACTCAAACATCTCAAGATCCTCCAGCTCCTTCTCTTCCAGGTCCCGGCCCCAAACCTCCTCCCAACCTAAATGCATTCCTGCTGAACATCTGCAGTCCTCCAATTATTCTTCATGCTCTGTGCATTCTCTTTGCCTTTCCACATGGCACTCTGATTGCTAAGGATACTTCCTCAACCTCCAACCTAAGTCTTCTTTTATCTTAAACAACTCACATTTAGCCACTCTGTGCCTCAGCGTTTTTCTCCCCTAAAATAAGAATAACATTTCCTAACCTGTAGGTTGTTCGAAGGGACAAATGAGTTAATGCATGTAATGCATGAAGAACTAGGCCTGGTAGTTCAATAGATGTTAGCTGTGATTATCCTTTCCAGGGAGCCTTGACCTCGAGCCACACTCCTCTCTGGGTCTGTGCTTCTGTATGATCCCACACTTCCCTTGTCACACTTAGCAGGCTGAACTCAAGTTGAATTGCTAGAATTTGTACTGATTGAGAACACACACAGGTGATATTTATCTGTATGTCTCTGTTCAGAGTGTAGGGTCAGGAGCACCAAAGGAACATAGTGAGTTTTAGTAGAATAAATGTTCTGGTCACTGCCTGAAAATTATCCAAATTAATAAATGGTCTCTTTCCTTCCTTCCCCTCCTCCCCCTCCCCTCCCTCTCCCCCTCCCTCTCTCTCCTCTTCCCCCTTCCCTTTCTGTCCACTCATCCCCCTCTCTTTCTCTCCCTCTCTCTCTCTTCCTGCCTTCTGACAAAATACCCTTGAGACACCCTGGCTTCTGCCACCGCTCCTACTATCCCGAGTCAGCCCCGTCACCTCGCTGGGTAAGTGGCATGACAAGCAGAGTTACTTTTTTCTTCACTTAAAAAGGAAAAAAATAAAAACAACATGAAGAGGAAAATTACTTAGTCATCACTGTCAATCCTGGCAAATAAACCTTGCTATTACATACTCCAGAACTCAAGCAGCAACACATAATTAGGCACAGGTTCAATCAGCAGCGAGCTGCGGGTTAGGTGGGCGTGCGGAAGATGAGCAGCTCATTTGCACTCCAGAGGGGAGGGGAGGATGATTTCCATGCAAACATGGTTTCAAGATTCCCAATTAAATAAGCACATTTAATATTTTTAAGGCCAAACCTAGAGAAAGTGTTGAGTTTTTCTTTCCCCCTTGGGAAACAGAGCAGGGAAGTTGTATACATGGATTTCTGAGTGGCATCGGTAGGTTTATTAGGTTTTTGTTTGCTTTTTTGTTACAAAAGTGATATACTTGCATTGTGAATACCCTGGAATATAGAAAACAATGAAGAAGAAAAGAACCTCTATAATAATCTCATAGCTTGACCCTGTCATTCACTTGATGCGCTCTCTGTGTACATTCAGTAATGCAGTAAATGATCTCATCCAGTCCCCAAGGCTTCACGCACTGTCTTCATGCTCATGACTGTCGAATTAGTATCTCCAGCCCTCTCCTCTCAAACTAGCTCCAGACTAGATGTCAAGGAGACAGGCTGGTGGATATTTAATGGTATCAAAAGCTCAATGAGGCCACAGTAAGTCTCTCGCCTTCCTCCCTTTCCTCCTAAATCTGTCTCCTCCTGTAGTCACCCCACATTAACATATCCCACTATTACACACCCAATTTCTTAAGCTGGAAGCTAGAAGCCACACCCTTAAGCTTCTCTTGCCGGTAATTCATCAGCAAAGCTTTTCTTCAGGAAAAATAAAAAAGAAGCAAAAACAATTTCCTATATGTTCCACTTCTTCTGCCATCAATCAAAGAACTTTACCCAGAATATTATAAGACCTCTCCCCTTGCCCATTTCTGTGCTCTGACACCAGTCAGAGGAACCACTCCTTATTTGTTAAGCTTGGGACTTAAAGGATTATGTAAACGCAAATAAGTGAGGATTTTTGGTTGTGTGTACGTGTATACGTATCCAAGTTGATTTACTGGAGTCATCCCCCAATGCTGACTGTGACAGTAGTGTCTGCGTGTCTGGATTTTAAGATAGCATCCCCAGTTGCACTACGTACTTGGCCAAGAGCAAGCTTGGATCTTTCTTTGATATGTGTTTCTATCTTTCCTCCTGACAGAAGCCACAATTACTTCTTTGATCATTTCCTATTTATATAACAGCATGAATTTTCAATTTATGGTGCAAGTAAATAAAGAAATTAACTCTCAAAATACTTTTTCTTACAACTGAACTATCTACTACCTCCACGTGGTTGCACGGTAGAAAAGATCCACTTAATTCCAGATAAACTGGGTTACTTAGGGTTTTCCTTCAGGCGAGCGCTACATTCAGGCCATCTGGGATTTCTCCATTTCTTCCTCCTGCTCAAGACCTGAGGTTTATCTAAGCTGATGGAGGGGAAAGGGCTTTATCTGGCTTTGGGGAACCCAGCATCAGGCAGTAGATGGGGAAGAAGACCTGGAATACAGCTGCCATTCTTCTAGCTGGAACCTAAGAAGAACTCTGTTCCATGTCGCCTTTGGTTAATTGCACTTTTATCAGCTGATATGTCCTCTGCCCCACCGTCAAATACAGATGTTAACTGATCCAGATAGTCCATGTCCAACATTCTATCAACCATTTCTGGTCCCACTGGGGTAACAGGAAACTTTCAGGTTCTTCCATGGCAGTCTGGGGCCTTCTGTGTATCTGGCTGCTGATTCCTCCCTATGTCCAGTGCACTGGGCTGCTCGTGGGCCAAGCTTTGGAAGTTCAGCACCCGTCTCTTCTTCCTAAATCCATTCAAGTGTTCTGTCTTTACTAGCTTGAGATTAAACTCAGGGAGGAAAGAATTAGGGTGCCAGAAATAGAGCTTTTTATACAAGGAGCTGCTGCTGAGCTGTAGGGAGTGAGAACTGTTAGCAGATGGTGTCCAGCTGTCAGTTCCTTCCAGATGCAGAAAACCACCGTGTCTAAGGTCATGCCCTCCCTAGAGCAGCTTATGTCCAGTGACTGAGTGCGGTCGGGTAGAAAAGCCCAGCCATTCTGCCTGACACAGAACAACTCTGGTGAGTAGTATCTGTATTTACTCTAGAGTTTTCTGCTGCCCAAGGCTTAGTCAAGCTCAAGCCACAATTCAGTTACTCAACTTCTCTCTTCCCAGCCTTGCTTCCTTCCCTTCCCTGTCTTAGGCACTAATTGCTAGTCAGCATTTTACATTCAAAGCTTATCTCGCAGTCTGCTGCTGGAGAATCCAACATGTGACATTTGGAATGATGAATCAAGGCAAGTCCCTTTCCCAGAAGATTCCCTGTAACTCTCTTGCTTCCTCTGGGACCCTCCTCCTTCATCTCTGCCCTTGGGAGTCTCTATAGTTTCAGTAGAAGCAGATCATTAGATTTTTATGGATCATCATTTAATGTCTCACAATTTTTTAGCACAAAAAACAGTCAAGCTTTGGAAACTCAGAAACTTTTTCTACCAACCTGCTTTGGTTTTTTTGGTTTTTGGTTTTTGGTTTTTGGTTTTTTGTTTTTTGTTTTTTGTTTTTTTGGCCAGGACTTTGAAAAGGTTGTTTTGAAACTCAGGATTGAAAGTTGATATGTTAGATTCCCCATGTGTGGCTGTGGCCCTCCTTCCTTGAGGCAATAAGCTTAAATCACCTTAGCTGCTGTCTGAAATAAGTGGAAGGTTCCAGTGATACATAAGTGTGGAAGTAGGTGTGTGCAGGGCATGGAAAATGCTTGTGTTAACTCGAAGTTTTATTCTAGCTTGTTGCCAAATACATGTAGTCCCCTAAAATCCAATGAAAATATCTGGAGCTCAAATCTGTGCTGGTTTTGTGAGACAGAACATAGAAGGCAAAGCCACAGCAAGGGCAAAAGCTGCCCAAAAACATCTGTTAGTACCCGGAACCTCAAAGATAGACCTTCAAGAATTTAGAAATAAATTTCTCCTGAGGAAGATATGCAAATCCACCTGAATGAACTAGAGTAAGGTTCAAAAGAACAGTTCTCTGTTAATATTTTAATAGATATGTTGTCCAAGGGATGCAGGTAGAAACAGCAGGCAGTGACAAGAGTCTCAGAAACAGACATAGGCATTCCTACTGCAAAGTTCTTCCCTAGTGTGTAAAGCAACGTACGCGAAACATTTGTGGTGTGCTGTTACAGTGCTGGCCCTCAGTGATCCACACTTTGTTAGTCCCATCCCTCAAATCTGGGACATGATTTAAGTAATAGCCTAGAGAAGAACTGGTGCTGTACCAGTTCTACAGATAAACCACTAGACGTAGTATCTTCTACTTTCATGCTTTTAGGAGCCCTGTGCCTCCATGTGAAGAATCTGAAGCGCTACAGAAAGTCCTCACAGGCAAAAGCCTTGTGAAAAGAAAGAGCTTGCACTTAAACACAAGAAGACCCAGCCATCCCAGCATTCCAGCAGAGTCCAGGCCTCTCTTAGTCACCCATTCAATGCAGCCACATAGGTAACTAACTATCAGTAAGAGCGGTAAAAGAACTGCTCACATGAACCCGGCCAATGTGACAGTTGTGAAAAACAATGTGACATTTTCTGTTTTAACTGGTAAGTTTTGTGGCGGTTTGTTAGGCAGCTTTATAGAACCAAAATGAGGTCTAGTTTCCGGACATCAGTCCTCCAGGGCCAACCTCCCAATTACGAGATGAATTCATGAGACATCTTAGTGTAACACCCTTAAGCATTCAAGAAAAGTTTTAAAATGAGGAACTTGATCACATCTATGGTTTGAAGAGGAGAATGTAAAGAGAAAGAGGTTAAAGATGAAAGAGAAATAATTTGACAGCAAGAATTAGGAAGAGGGCAAATATAAAATCTTGACTATTAAACAAATCAATAAATGCTGTAAAAACTAGCCTTGGCTGAAATAAAGGCCATCTCTTTCTTTGTGCTAGGACAGGAGGGAAGGGTGGGTAAGGATGCTGATCAGATCATGCAGGAAGTGTATGGGTTAGGCAGCCTCTGCCTCTCTCTGTCTCTCTCTCTTCTTCCCTCCTCCCTCTCTCCCTCTCTCCCTCTCTCCCTCTCTCCCTCTCTCCCTCTCTCCCTTCCTTTTTCTTTCTGTCAGGGGTACTGAGGACTGGACCCCGGGGCCTTTGTATAAAGCTACACTCCCAACCCCCATTAATTTTTTTTTTTTTTTTGAGACAGGGTCTCACTAAATCAGTAAGTTGCCAAAGCTGGGCTCAAACTTGCAGTCCTCCTGCTCCAGCTCGCCAGTGTGCTGGGATTACAGGCTGCACTACCATGCCCAGCTAGCTGTTTTCTCTGTGACACAGTATGTAAGGATACCTGGTGGTGAGTGGGGTCACCAAGTAGAAGGGGCTATAGGAGAGCTGTGAAGAGCCAGGGAGGGAGCAGAAATGGCAGTGGGTTCCCTGGCAAAAAAGTCAAAAGCCCTGTTGTTGGTGAAAACATAGATCTGAAATAAGGACAATCCACTGCGCACCTATGTGCTTTAATATGAAAACAACCAATGGCAGAAGCAAGAGTAAAGAAAGAGCAGTAAGATCACCTAGTGCAGAAGTGTGTGTGTGTGTGTGTGTGTGTGTGTGTATGTGTGTTAAGGGAGTTGCATGTAGTCAAAATAACTGTCCGTGGAGTTCATGCTAGGTTAGGAAAGTAGCAAAAAATGTCATAGGATTTAATGAGAGCAAAACTTTTTATCAAAAATAATAAGATAAAATTAAAGAGTAGACTTAAACTCACATACCTGACAATAACTTCTCATTTCACAAAAGCCAATGAAGACTCATGGTTCTGTGTGTGTCTGTGTCTGGCAAAGCTGGGTCTGATAGCTACTGGATCCTGTGTTCATCCCTCGGTCCCTCTGTCTTTCTTTCCTAGGATGGACTGCCAAGCTTGCACTCATCTGTTGGATCATTTTCATTACAAAGCCCTAGGGATGATGGGAGCTTTGCATAAAACTGTGTTTATAAAATGAGACTTCTCAAGAAAGAAATTTCTTGAGAATTTTACCAATGCAAAGAAATAAATTTCTTTAGTGGAAAGAGATGATTGCTTGAGGTATTTGTGATGTAATGATTACAGGAGAGTGATGAGAACATTTGCCTGGGATTATCCCCAGTCATGCCTGCAGCCCTGGTAGGGCTCAAATGTCACAAGCTCCAGCCCTCGTAGATTTGTGGCCCTGGGCAAGCAGATTAACTTTGCTGAGTCTGTTTCTTCTTTGTGGAAATGACTTTTCTTCCAGAGCTGTTATGGAGGCAGAATGAGATAATGGATATGAAGTAATGCAAGTTAGTTGTTAATTATTTGGTTGGAGTGCCTAACTATTGTAGGCTTTTGGGTGAGACTTACCTAAAGCAATGACCTGGGATGGCCCTCTTGCTTTAAATAAAGTTCCTCCAGCTCCTATTCATGTCCACTAAGGAGAACTGGAATGTAATTGAGCTCAAAAGCTTGGTACCCATGTCAGAAGTAGCTTATTGTCCTAAAAACATGGCTCTCGAGCTTTCCCAAGCCTTGGAATCTCATGAAAGGCTTGTTAAAAGATCATTGTATTCCACCCTCAGAATTTCTGACTCAGTAGATCTGGAGTAAGACCCAAGAATTTCTACTTCTGACAAGTTCCCAGGTGTGTCTGCTGCAGCTTCCCAAGACAGCACAATTTGAGAACCCCCAGCCTAAAAGAACTGCAGGCCTGACACAGCGAGTCCCTCCTCACACAGGCCCTTTCCACTGAGGAGCCAGGATCCTCTCCCTGTAGGCAGAGAAAGACATTTTTCATTTCACAGATGAGGACGGACCCTTGTTTCTTCTTTTCCAATCACCACTCAGAAGTGAAAGTCAGTGGCTCTTGCTGATTAAACTCTAGAGCTGGGCTGGCCAGTTGTCCAGGCCAGAGTTTTACCACACACTTAAATTAATGGGTTTATCAAGGATGAAGTGAGCTGTTTCCGGAATGATCATGATGATTACATTGTGATCATATTACATGATGCAGGAGGTGGTTGGGAGCAGATCTGCTTGCCCCTGCTGGCTTCAGAGTGTTTCAGAGAGTAAGAAACTGAGCCAAATAGAGTAATCATTAAGCAGAGAAATGAGCACTACTGCGAGGTAATGTTGAGGAGGATGTAAAGCGCTGTCACCTGCCTTCTGAACTGCCTCCTGCCTGGGAATTTTGAAACTTGTGAAATTGAATCCATTACCCGCAAAAGCAGCTGAGAATGCCAGATACTTGCCTTTCCTGAACTAAGGAGATTCTGTCCAGCTGTGTTCGAACGCTAGCCTCTACCGGAAGTCAGGGACCGAGAAAAAGGGGTTACCAAGGCTCCACCCACCAAGGGTTAATTATTAATTATTTCAGAAATTATTAATTTCTAAAAGCATCTGGGCAGCAGTTCAAGAAACAGCACAAGGTCTGCCACTGGCTTCATGGTGGCCAGTGTCCCAGGAAGACTCACTTGTGCCTTCTCCAGACCACTCCTGGGGCTGACATGATGCTGGTCTTCCTGGGACTGGAGCCTCCATGCCTAGGGCTAGACGGGTTTCTGCTTTATTGTGTTACCTTTTGCAGGCACCTAAGAGCCCCACTCAATTCAGAATCTATTCAAAATAAATTGTGAGATCCAAACACTACTTTTTTTAGGAGAGGAGGTCATTCTAAGAAAATCACTTAGCCTATTCAAGCCTTAATTCCTTAACCTATCAATAAGGAAGAGGAATTTTGACACAAAGATAGTAGAGAATTGAAGTGACACAAATATGTGTAAATGTTTAAACCCTATTGCATCATAAAAATATGAATTATATTTTTATACGAAGATAGATGGATGCACATGGCCTCTCTGTGAGATTTTATTTTGGCCCGTCCTCAAAATTAGTGAGCCTTTCTCTTTCTACAGTCATCACTACCTCAAAGTGTTTCTACTGAGAGCATCTCAGAGTCAATTTTAATTAGTGGATTACTAATCTGTGTCTCCTGTTGGACTATGAATTCCTCATGGTAGGGTCTCATTTATTATTTATTTCCCTTCCGGGTGTGTTGGTACAACACAAGTTCACAGTTCTTGTCAACTGGCTGAAAAAAAAAATGAAAAAGAATGTTCTGGGAGTCTCATTAACACACGAGAAAGCTTCCAGTTCAGGTGCAGTTCTCAGTTTCTTCCTTGGAACTGTGTGGATCCGCGACAGCGCGGCTCAGTGGACAAGGGAGCGTGCAGATGAAAGATGTGCTCCTGGTGAGGTGGCTGGGTCCTGCTGGTGCCAGTGAGGGGCACAGTGGAGAAAATATATCTTAATTGGTGGCAGGAAAAACATTTCCCAGGTGCTAGGTTGGGTTGTAAGTGCCATCTGTCCTGTCACAGAGGATTAAAGGAAGGACACATTTCTCTGCATTCCGAGGGCAGTGTAGGCATCAAGACGAGCCATTGATATTAACTTGTCTGGGCTCCACCTGGCTAGTTGTGGGCAAGGGAATGTGCCTAGGGTTCCAGTTTGAAATCAAGTGGATGAGGTAATGCAGGTCTCTCAATCCCAGTGGTTGTTTGCATTTGTTAAAGGAAATCCTAAGGAGAATGAGAATTAAACAGTTTTGGCTTATCCTGGAAGGTTTTACGTCAATAAGCTCCACGGTTTGATGTTGATCTGCCAGTGACAGGAAAAACAAAATGGACTGCTTCATTCTGGCCCTAGGTTCTCTTATAAACCTTTCCTTTGTTTATTTGCTCCACAATGACTGGGCTCCTGTGTTGAGTACTGAGCACACAGAGGAAGATATGACATTGTCCCTGAAGCCTGTACATTCACTGTCTTGGGTGGGCCCCGGGGGAGGAAGTCAGATCTGTAAACAGTATAGAATGTGGTAAAGTTACAATATAATGTGGAGAACAGTCTAACAGAAGAATGTACCCAGAGTTCTACAGGCTAGAAAGGAAAGAAAGAAAAAGAGCAAGGCGAGAAGGGGAACAAAAGGCTCTCACTTCTATCCAGGGTCATGTGACTCTGTCAGTTGTACTTTCTGGGTCTCTTTCTCACTCTATCTGCAAACTGTGTCCTGTGTTGTTGAAGTTGCAGGAAACTACTCCCCACCCCTAAACACACATCATACTTTCTCCATTGTCTGAAGGAAGGTCACATGGCCAGGGCCTGGCCACCTGTGTCACACCACCCTCTCTCCTTAATGATGGATACAAAGACAAGATGTGACAGCCATGACCAAAACAAGTCCAAGGTAGTCTCCCTGCTAGACTGGATAGCGTGGTGCAGAGAAAGAGAGACTTGGGCCCTGGTCTGATGCCATGGACTGTACCTCCAGACCCTGGGCTGTGGTTCAACTAAGTAACCTTAGAACCGAGGCTTCTCACATAACAGAGGGCCAGGTGCTCCAGACAGAGGACTGCACACTGGACACAACAAAAGAACAAAGCACGCTTTGAGAATGTAGAGATACTTGATACAATTGCATTTTTATCACATAATTCAGGCAACTCTTAAAACTGCACTACTGTGAGAATCTCTGCTTTCATCAAGCTACTCAGAACTCAAGGGTCTCCCAACTTTCTTCCTTCACCAAAGCAGACAGTCCAACAGACCTCATACCGGTGGCCCATTTCACTGGCCCTGTGGAAACGCGTTATTTCTTTAATATTAACCCCATGCACTTGACTTTCAGGGGTTGAAAATGTCTTGAAAAATAGGTTAAACAATTAATTGAACAATCTTTCCTAGAGATGAAATATCTTGTTCTGAGACAAATACTACCACTGTGGTTGAAGTAATATTTTTCCTTTACACAACAGGTGAGTCAAGGAGCAACCAGTACATGACACAAATATTAGTGCTAGGGAAGTTTATGGGGAGGAGGGAGTATTATAACAGGTGTACACATTTGGGTGTCAGAGCACTTTTGCTGACATAATCCATGTGGGACCATCGTGCCTCTCACTGCATGATATAAATACAAGTTAGTGAGAAATAGCAGCCCCACTGCCAACACTAGTAATAAACTAGCACCATGTCTTTATCATTGAATGCCTCTGTGTCCAGTAGCATGTCAGGTGCCTATGTGTTTGGCCCAATTCTGCTTTCAGAACAACCCTACCACAAGCATAGTCATCCCCATCTTCCAGATGGAGAAACTGAGCTCCAACGTGTTTCCACAAGATGGGTCAGGCTCTGGATGCTTCTTCAACACCTTGCACATCTCTCAGTTGCTTCCGTTCCCTGATTCTCGAACCTGAAGATTCACTTCTCAGTATTCACTTCCAGGGAGTGAGGCTCTGCCCCTTTGAGCTCTCTGCAGTGGGAGGTTATGCTTCTGGCGAGGAAGTCACAGAGGAGAGAATGATAGTAGGATGTCAGGTGGGACAAGGCTGAAGAGACTGGAAGCATTAATGGCAGAAAGGAGAATAGGAAGTAGGTGTGATTGCTCTCTGGAAACGACCTGAGTCTCGCTAGGGTATGCCTAGGACGGTGGGTAGAGATGGCAATAAGAATCTTCTAGTAGCCCAGAGATCAAGGGAACAGGCTATCTGAAGTGAGGCAACTCAAACTGAGCACACACAGCCTGGAAGGTGGCAGGCTGTGGAGAAGGCGGCAGGCTGTGGGGGACACACTCTGAAGTCAGATAGTTGAGGGACAGCCCAGCTCTGCACTCACTGAGCTCTGTGATATCCACAACATTACTTAGACCTTGGGTCTCTCTCCTCATTGTAAATGGAGCCCAATAATACCCATTCTGAAGGCTGGTTATGAGAATTAGAAGCAATAACATGTACAGAATGCCACAGAGCAATGGAAATCATGATACAATCATCATTGCTATAGACTGATCATCTCCCATAGCTCAGCTCTGGATTCCAGAACCAAATGTGGGCGAGGGGGAATACTGAGTTATTTTACTGTGCAGCTCCCACTGGGGTCAAAAGGTCTTTATGAAGCACAACTTTCCAAAATGTGGACATATTCTTTCCAATTCCAGGACAAGACTTTTAAGAGCAGCACTGACTGGTGGGTGGTAACAGTCTTATGCCTCAAACTTTTTTCCTTGTATGTGTCCATAAAGGGGCAGGGGGGTTTCCCACAGAATATACACATACTTCACCTCCAAGAAGGGATCAAATTTCTCCCTTTGACTCAACCACAGCCAGCCTGTTATCTACTCGTTATCTCTGTAAAATTCTCACCGCTGAGTTTACAGTTGATTGATTGTTCCTTCCACATACTATAATTGCTTCATTAGAGGCTTCAGATGGTTCATTGTGTTGGCAACTTTCTGTAAAACTGTGTGCACAATCCGGGCCAGACACATGCCACACGAGCCATCAGGGATCGAAGCGTGTGTGTGTGTGTGTGTGTGTGTGTGTGTGTGTGTTGTAGAGGCAGCATATTATGCAGGATTTAATTCTATGCTCAGGATGGTGGGGGAGGTGCAGCATGTGGGCAAATAGGATCTTTCCTTTGGTGATCTCGGCAACTGGAGGATGGCAGTCACAATTTATTAACAATCTCCTGGCTTTAGCGCCAAATGGGATCTGAACTTTAGTCTGAAGCAGCAGATACCTCAAGGTAGCCCCCACTTGGATTATCCCATGAGGGTCTGCAGCCCATCATCCCCAGTCCTGAACCTATGCCTGCTTGTTTGTTCCTCCCTCCCCCGCACCTGCCTCTTCCCTCCTGTCCCATCTCCATAAATGGTGCCCAGCCTTGCAGCATACAGATACATCTCTGCGCATCACCTGTACGTTCCCTTCACGCTCTACATTTGGCTACTGAACCCTCCGAATTCCTCTTTCTACTATTCCCCCCACAAACACACACCCTGGCCCATTTCTTTATTCCCCTGATCACTTCCTTGATCTAAGTTACAACTCCATCTTCTGTGAGCCACAGTGACAGCCTCTTCCCTTCAAGCTCCCTCCAGGTCACAGGAACCAGAGGTAGCTCTTTAAACTCAAATCAGATAATGTCATTGCGATATTTAAAAACCCTTCAAGTTTTTCTAATGTCCATTGCAAAAAATCATGAAGATCTTATTAGGCTGGATTATGTATTTTTTTCTCACCTTGCACTCCTCTTTTCTTATCCTTTAAAAAATTTCCTTATTCCTCCTGATGCTCTTTACACCTTTGCACCAAGCTAATGTCTCTCTTATTTCCCCACATGAAGCTCCATGATTAAAAGGCTGCTGGATGGCTGTTGACTCATGACCATAAAAGAACAGGGAGGAGAGAGGCTTGTTGGCTGGCATTTCACCCCTTGTTGGAAGATGATTCAGGGATAGAGAGAACGCTTCACATATCAAATGGGCAAAACGGAACATATCAGCTACCCCAAGATTCGGACAGATGGCCTTTCACGAATGTGCATCTCCTGCCTAGGCTGTACCAAATCCTACCCTTCTTCCCACCTTCATCATTGCTGTGTCTATGCTGCAAATGACGAGCATGTCCTCTTTGTCCCCAGATACTCCGTTCTCACTTGTGTCACTATTTTCCTCGTGTATGTCTTATTCTTTCCTACCTTCCCCACCTGAGGAAATCATATTCCTCATCTAAGAGTCCGCTTAGTGACCACTTCTCTGCATCTGCCAGAAAAAGAAAGTTGCTGCTCTTGTTATGGTTGACATCTAAAATGTTCCCTAAACGTCTCACGCTCAGTGGTAGGACCTGATCAAAAGGCGAGAGTGACGGAGGGTGACTTGGAAGGCCGTGTGCTTGTGCCCGGTGACCCCTTCTGTCTCGGCTTCCTCCAGCATGCTGCTCTGCCATGTCATGTCTGCCTCTGAGCCAGCCTACCACGGACTGAGCTCCCTGGAACCAGGTGCCAAATAAACTTCTCCACCTTTAAGTGGGAGTTGTCAGGTGCTTTGTCCCAGCGATGAGGAAGCGCCCAGCCCACCTCACTTGCATTAGCAGGTGCAGGCTGCAATAGCAAAGCAGGAATGGCTTGGTGCCTTTAACAACACGCACTGATTTCTCACAGTTCTGGAGGCTGGAAGATGGGGATGTTGAGAGTGTCAGGTTCTGCTGAGAGTCTTCTTCCTGGTTTCCAGATGGCTGCAAATGATGGAGAGAGAGAGATTGTGGAGGAAATGGGGGAAGACAGAGAGGGAGCTCTGGTCTCTCCTTCCACGGGCACTAATACCTTCAAGAGGGCTCTGTCCTCACGACTGCATCTAAGTCTAATTACCTCCCAAAGGCTCCAATTCCAAAGAACATCACCTTGGGTGTTAGGGCTTCCACATCTGAATTTAGGAGATACAAACACCTCCTCCTCTGTAAAATGGCCTTCATCTTACCCTCACACTTTACTACTAAGATACGCATGATAAAAATATGAGGAATGTTTAATTTTTAAAAAAATGTGTTCCAGCAAGAGACACTGCCATTAAACCCTCCCAAAACACCCTCTCTGGCTTCAGGCACACTTAGGCCGTCATCCTTGGTACTTTCTGAAGCAGTTCTAGAATTTATTTTTCATGAGTGTCTTTAGTTGTGCTGCCTTGGCCTCCTCGCCATCCTGAATCCATTCCAAATGTTTACCTTTCCTGGTCATTTTGACTTTGGGAAAGAGCCAGAAGTTGCGCTGTTCCAGACCTGGTGAGTAAGGCGGACAAGGACTCACCTTGATGCTTCACGAGCTCCCTTTCTGCTGGATGGCACCCAGCAGCAGCGCGCACTGCGGTTTTCATCATACCTCATAAATGCAGTCATGGAAGAGGACTCCAGGACTTCAGAAAGCGGCAAGAATGGTGGGATATGGGGCTTTGAAGTGAGGGGGATTGACGGCAAGGTGTCTTTTAATGTAATAATTTTTAAACACACACCATACATTTGATCAGCCCTTATATGTGTAATTATAATGGCCGAGAATATCAAGCACTGTTATGTGCTTTATGTCCTTCCATCATTTAATTGTCACAGCTACCCTAAGAGGGTAGGTCCATTTAGCTGTTTCCTAGAAATAGACGTTTTCAGAGGAGATAGTCCATTTGGCCTAAGTCGTGTAACCACCAAGTGGTATCCCCACCGAAACCGGAGTCAGGGACTCAGAACCCCAAAGCCAAGGCCTAACATCCCTCCCACATCACCTAGACCAAGAGTTAGTGAATATTTCTTTCTGAAAAGAGCCAAATAGTAAATATTTTAGACTTTGCAGGCCATATGTTTTCTATCACAATGACTTAACTGCCATTGTAGCACAAAAGGAATCCTACAAAATATATAAATGAATGAGCATGACTTTGTTTGATAAAACTTTTATTTTGGGATAGTGAAATTTCAATTTCATATCATTTCCATGTGTCACAAAATAGTCTTCTTTTGATTTTTTTTCCCTGACCATTTAAAAATATAAAACCAATATTAGATCATGGGCTATACAAAAACACATGGCTTGCTGATCCCTGGTCCAAAGAAATACACAGTGAACTCAGCACAGCCATCATTTTTCGAAACAGACCCCTCTTCTTCAAGTCCTGCTGACTCTCTCAAGCATAGACCTGCAGGCTCCATCCTGCGTCTGGAACGGCCCTCATAGCGTTTCCCTCCCGGGGTCTTTTCATTTACTCCTACCGTGGAGTTCGGTCTGCCCCCTCACTCACTCTAGCTCCTGACTCATCCGAGGCCTTGGCTACCCTCTCTAACGCCGGGACAGCTTCCTCTGTCACTCCAACTCTTCGCTCGGCTTGATCTTTCTCCTTAGCATGTCTCACCTCACATCAAGCATGCATTTTTCCCATGTATCTTATTCATTGCCCTACCCCCACCAGAACATTAGTGACAGGCAGGCAAAGACTTCTCCTTTGTTCACCGGTATAAACCCAGAATCCAGAAGACTATATGGCACCCAGTAAAAGCTAAATAAATATTTGATTAATTAAACTGTTCACTCACCCAAGTCATTTACAAGCATGTGACACAGAATATATTCTCAATATTAAAAAGCTTGGATGAATAGCTCAATGTGGTATGAATCACATTTCTCCCAAGACCTGTCTGTCTTGGGTTTATTAAAAAAATCTCCCATTTTCAGTGGAGTTTTACAGGGCAGAGACTGATCTTTGCCTTTTCTTGCTTGGCTCCGTAGTGAGTATGGATCTGCACTGAGATTTCTTGGAGGTGTGAACTCCTGACCCTTTTCCTTCTGGAATGCTGAGCCTGAGCCTCTTGGGGAGAAGGCAGGAGGTGGTGAGGGCAAAGGGATCAGCTTCAGACAGGAGCAGCAGATGGATCCCGGGACAGCTTGGTGAGGGAGGCCTGGAATTCTGGCAGAAAAGGGAAACAGCGTTTGCCAGGGCTCCTGGGCGAGCTGGCAGAGGAGGCCGGGCTTCTTGTTCAGTTAATTGAGGTAATTTTTGCTGCCACCTTTTGGATAGTAACAAAACTCTCCTTCCTCCAGCCACAGATCATCTCTCTGCCTCCTGCCACATGCCATTGTACAGCAATGCAGCTCTAAATTTAGCTGCATTTATTTAGCTATTCCTTAAAACTTTGTCACTTAAAAAATAATTATAGAATTTCTCTGACAGACTGCAATACACAGAGTGCACCAAATTACAGGTATAATTTGGAGACCCAACTGAGATCACCAAATAAAATTGACAGCAGTGGCCTAATTCCAGCCTAATCCATGTGGTGCTGAAGAGACTTTGTTTCTTGGGCCCCTTTTTCAATCTGCATATTGAGCCAAAATGTCAAAGGAAACTAAAGGAAGAAGTCCCTAGACTGAGATACATATCCTCAGGGAAATCTAGCCTTCCTCCTGCTTAGTAGAACCTGGCAAATCTTAGGATCTTAAAGTGGAAGATTTGTTTATGCAGTGCAGAGAATTATCCCTCATCCTTCTCCCCAGCCAAAAGCCTAACCAGGTATCTTAGTTACTTTCCCATTGTTGGGACAAAGCACTGAACACCAAGTTACAGGAGGAAAAGTTTATTTTAGCTTCCAGTTTATAGAGGTTTCAGTGCATAGTCTACTGCCCAAGGCAGGGCAGCATGGTAGAAGGGCAAGGCAGCGGAAACTTCCATTGTGTGGAAACAGGAGGCAGCAAAGCAACAGCATCGAGCCTCCCTTTCCCTTTTATTCTATTTGGACTACAAGCCTATTTGTTGGTACCAGCCACAACCAGGGTGGGCCTTCCCATTATCCACATCTAGAACTATGCTACGCCAATCAGTGGACTAATTCAAGTACCACGTACCCTTAGTCCCAGCATCACACACCCATGGATCCTACCACTTCCCAAAGCCCCACCTATGAGCACACAAGGCTTTGGTGGAACTTCTAGATACAAACTGTAATACTAGGTGTACTCTAAAAGAGAAAGGTTTTACTTATTTTTTAAAATTTTATTTGTATTTTATGCAGCTGTAAGCTGCAGAATTCAAGTGGATCTCCCAAGGAAAAACTGATGTCCAGGAGGAAAAGAATAAGTCCTCTGGGAAATGAAGACTCTACTCAGCAGAGCTCTGGTGGATCAAAGCCACGGAGAAATGAGTAATTCTGTTCATCTTTCCACAAACAAGGAAAAGCACATGCACCATCAGTATGCTAGCAGCACAAGCAAGTTGCAAGGGTAAGAGGTATTTATCCAGCCCAGATCCTTCTGCACAGGCCATACAAGAAGGGTGCCAAGAGTGAGAGCCAGCAAAGTGAGGGAGCAGTGCTTGGGGGAGCAGCTGGGCCAGCCTCAGGGACTCAGTAAGGACAGCACCACTCTGCTGATGGCCACGGAGGTCTGTGGATTTTCCTCTCTCAAACAAGCTTCCTTCTTCTCAGACAGATGAGGCTTCTGGGTAGGAATGAAGAGCTCTCTCACTGGGAATGCACTCCAGGGTCAGGGTGAGTCTAGAGAATCCCTTGGGAGGTTAACCCTTCAGAAATGAAGGCTGACACAGACTGTGACCCAGAAGATCTCAGCATTAACACAGTCAGTCAGACTGGAAGCAATCTTTGAGATTCTCTGTTCCAGATCCTGCTTGTCAGCGTTGCCAACTCAAGCAGTTAAGTGACTTAACAATCCATAAAGCAAGGCTGGGGCCAAATCTTGAAAAAGAAGTCAGTCCCTTCTCTTGTAGTTTGGACTACTTTTGAGGGTGAGGAGGGGGTGCCACAGATGGAACCTAAGCTCTATCCCCAGTCCTTTATTTTTGATTTTGAGACAAGGTCTTCCTAAGTCACTAAGTTGCCCAGATTGGGCTCAAACTTGCAAGCCTCCTACCTCAGCCTCCAAGACTGCTGCGATTACAGTGTGTTCCACCGCTCCCAGATTCTAGCTACCATTTTTAAAGCAGTTCCTAGGCCAGAGGAAAGAGCCCTGACTCTGGAGCTAGATGCATTTGGGTTTGCATCCAAGCCCTGCCATATACCAGTCCCAAGGTTTAGGTAAGTCTCACAAGGCAACTGTTTCCTCTTGTGTAAAATGGGTACAAACTGGGCACCATGGAGCTATAAGGATCCAAGGGCCCATGTTAGGTGAAGGCACTACATAAATGTTAAAGTACAGAGTAACTACTGCTTGCAGTCTCATTGTCATCTGGAGCTCAGCTCCATAAGAAGCCCGACCTTCCAACTTCAGCGCTGACCAGAACAGCAGGTGAGCATGATACAGAATCAGAACGCGGTGATTGTGTGTCCACAGAGCAGCTGAAAGCAGAAGGCAGAAGGCCAGGCCCTGGCACCTCCCACTGTCCATCCTTCTCTCTGTTTCCGTCCTCTCTCCAGCTGCTCTTGGAGAGAGTAAGAGAAAGCTGCAAATCTGACCACTTCATCCAGTAACTCTGAGGCCTGAACTATGCAAAAGCCGAAGCACAGATCTTGGGTATTTGACTTGGGTTGTCTTCTGCTGCTGTGAACATCTCAACTGTGAGTCTTTCCCTTCTTGTCTCCTAAAGGTTTAGGACACAGAGGAATTTGTCCTTGGGCTGCCCATCTCCCAAGAACCCAGGGTTTACCCTTTGGTCTGGCGTGTGTCACAGCTACCTCCAAGGCCTGAGACTGGGATGGCCGCTAGATGGCTGCTGGGCTCAGCTTCTAATAACTGCTTCCGTAAAGTCAATGGCCAGAACCACAGTTCTGGCCAGCTACAGTTGTGTGGTGCAGAAATCTGAAGACCTGTAGGCTTGCAAATTCTGCTAATACCTGAGGGAGTAGAGGGCATATTTGAGCCATCCCTGGAGTCAGCTTTCTTAACTAGTGACCCCCTCTGAGTGTACCCTTCTGCTCTAAGACACAAAATTCACTGAGCACCTCACTTGCAGAGATGGTGCCCATTCATATGACCGCAGTGGTTCTTCCATACCAACTGAGTAAGAAACTACCACCCTTGCTCTACAAATGAGAGTCCAGAAAAGCTGTGAAATTTGCCATAGGTCAGGTAGCTAAACACATTAATAGCAACACTGAGTGATTCACTTGTGCATTTTCTCACTCACACCTAAGCCTCACTCAATTACCACTCTTCCCGTCTTACAGAGGAGAAGGCTGGGACAGGAGGCAGTCAGTAACTCGCCCCAGTCACAAAGACAGCAAGCGGAAGATCATGAGTCGCACTCATCTCCCGCTTATCTGCTCTCCCACTCACCTGGCCTCGGGTGGACCTGGACTCCCTGCTCCTAATGCCAAACCCAGTGTTTTTGTCACAATGCCAGGCATTTCGATTTCTTGATCCACCATCATGGAAGGAGATTTATCGAAGCGCAGATTCTCAGGCTCCACCTACAAAGAGTCGGGTTCAGCAGATCCACTGAACACACCATCCGCTTGCTTCATGGACCCAGCCAGAGTGGAGAAGCTCGTCATCCTTTTTCCATCTGCCTAATTTCCATGGTCTCCCATGGCAAACGCAGCTGTGAGCATTTCTGTCTTCTGTCCCCAGCTTCTGTCTTCCTCACAGATGATGCTGTCCTTACCTCTGTCACCCACAGGCTCCTCTGCTTGTAATCTGGGGGCCACCTTTACACCCGGATTGGCCTCGCAGGGCCACCAGCACCCTAGAACACTCAGGAAACTCTCCCCAACTTCCATCTTCTCTGTTTTCCTTTTGTCACTCTGGACACTTCTCAATTAAGTCTCCTAACTGACCGCTTTATGCTTTAATACTGTTGTCCCCAAGACCTTGTGTTCAGCAATCTTTTGCCATCTTCCGTGGTCTGGGTGACTTCATCCAGCCTATGGCTTCATCGGTGTTGATAGTACACATCACCTACCCTGAGCTACTTGAGCCCCAACTAGGGAAAGCCCAGGGGCCTCATGGCCCCCACCAGCATGGCTCTTCCCCAGTGCAGCGCGTCATCTCACCCGCTCCTCTCGAGCCTCATGTCTGAAAGGAGTGATTAAGGTATCACCAAAGGCAAAAACTTGATGACGTTTGTGGGAGATACATCCCTGACTCCCCTGTGTTTAGTTATTACCAAATTCAAGACATTCTCACTTTTAAATCTCCCAAAAGCACCCTCTGGTCTTGATATACATAGCCACTACCCCAGCTCTTCCTTCGTTCGGTGTCCTGCTGGATTCCTGCAGTGTCTTCCTGATCAGGCTTTTTTTCTCCTGTTATGGTTCAGATTTAGAATGGCCCCAAAAAGGCCCATGTGTCACAGGTGGACTTATGGAATGGGCTTGGGCCGTGGGTTCAGAGCTCAAGGTGCTGTCCGGAGGTGGGGCTGGCTGGAGCTGGGTCACTGGAGGCATGACCCAGACAATAGATCTCCCTCTCAGATTCCTCCCACCTCCTTCTGCTGCCTGGCTACTGTGGACTGGGCACTTTTTCTCCACCATGCCCCTTGCCTGCCTGTTTCTGTCTTGGAGCTAGCCCACCATGGCCCAAAACTGTGAGCCAAATTGAACTTCTCTTTTAAATCATGGGGGTCAGGTATTGTGTCTGGTGGGAAGGAAGTGGTGAAGACATCCGTTCACCCCCTCTCCTCTCAGAAGCCAATCAGCTCATGCCATGTGAAACCACTGAGCATTTCCCTCCTGCCTTTAAGATAAAATCCAAGCCTTCACCAACAGCCCGGAGGCCTTCCTGGAGGCCAGACTTTCCTACCCACACTATCCTCTGCAAGTAAACAATCCCACCTGTTCTCCAGGACCCTCGAGCTGTACACAGTTCTGGGGAAGCTTTAGGCCCCTTTTATATCTTTGCACACATGGTTCCTTCTGGCAGGAAGACCCTTTGCTGACTTCTTCACAACCAGCACTATCTTCTTCTCCCATGTCACATTCAAGTCACCGGAGGAGCCACCTCCTCCTGCAGCCCCCCCCACCACTGGGTCTGGGAACGTGGCCCCCAGCAACCTCTGCGGCAGCCTCAGCTTCATCTACAGTCCTCGACCGTCACTGTCTGCTCTGTTCTCCCATTAGTGCAGCTTCGCTTCTCGCTCCTCTTCCTCTCTCCAGGGCCTAGGACAGTACCAGTGGCCCTTAAAAAATGTCTGCTGACTAGTACTAACGAAAATAATAATATACATCAAATATTTATTGAGGACTTAGACTGCCAAGCACCACACTAATTATAGGCATTGTGTTTTTTAGCCCATACAGAAATTCTACTGAGAAACCCTAATAGTTATTCCCATTTCACAGAGGAGGAAGTTGAGCCATGGGATATGAGCTCAAGCTCATGTATTCAGCGGGTGACAGAATGGGGACCAAAGCACACAGCCCGATCTAATTAATGAATGAAGCAGAAACTGGCTTTGGCCATCAGTGTCTAGACCCTCTGCTAAGAAACTAGATAGGTCCGCGTTTCACTAGTGAATAAAGACACCTGTCGCCCTGGGTAAAAGTCACTGGGGAATAAACTGAATTCACCATGGGAAGGAGAAGACCTTTAGCTGTTTAACACTACCCAATGTCCTCCAACTCTGAAGCTGAAGTAAGTATTCCTAAGCGATTCCCAAGGAAAACAAAATGAGCAGGATTTTCCTCTTTGGTTTTCCTGTCCCTGCCCCGCCCTCCCTTCTCCTCACGTGTCCTCTCATGATGCCCAGCACCCCCTTGCCCTCCCAACCAGACAGGCAGTTGGCAGACAGCCACTTCTCTCCCTGTACTCACCCCCAACTCCCAGCCATGCCAGGAACACACCAGGGCAGAGAAACAGCTTGAAATCTGTAAGTGGGAGAGGTTGGGAAAGTTGAACCGAGCAATTTTTGTTTCACATCATTCCTTTGTACAGTGTCGTATCCTTCTGACAAGTCCATATAATACAGCTTAACTTCACCAATTGCCGCCTTAAAGAAAACAGTGAAGACCTATCTTTAATGTCAAGCGAACAATGGGCATCCTTCCAGAGGAGGAAAATGACTTGCTTTGAGAGAACTGGAGAAGAAAAGTGCAAAATGTTCCAGCTTAACATGAGGAGGAAAGAAAGTTAGCAGCTGTATGTTGCCATGTGGGCTCTTGGCTGTGTGCGAGACCAGGGCAACCTCCACCAGCCTCACCAGCGTGGCAAAGAGAAAGCCTCTTGGCACAGGTGAGGCTGAGGGTGTTTATTGCAGAGGGGGCCCACAGCTCCCCTCAGCCCAGGTGTTCTGTGTGATGCACGTGTAGGGCTAGAGTTGCCACAGTTCCACTCTTGAAATCTGCTCTCCCCTCACAAAGAGCAGAGACACAAAGGCTTGCCTGAAGCACCTTGGGAACTCAAGCTACCGCTTGTTCTTAAGAGCATTGTGTTTGCACCCAACTGTCTCTACATGCAGGCACTGTCCATGAGGCACTGAGGTAAGGGTAGAGTCTGACCAATCTTGGCACAAAAGTTTGGTGAAGTAAACATTATTTAAATCCACCTCTTTCAGCTTTTCGCATGAGATATGGACCTCCTGGGGCACCTTTTCCAGTTGGATTCCATACTTGCTATCTTATTTATGCTATTTAGTTTATGTCAAGCTTCTTGCAATTTTCTGGTTCAGCAGTTTCATGTGATCCTGCTGTCTGCCGCAGGACCTTTGTATATGTTATTTCCTTTGTCTAAAATGGCCCTAGAAAGTTCTACCTATCTTTTAAGGTTCAGCTCAAATATTTCCTCCATCTGGAATTCTATCATGACAGACATTAGACTGTATGGAACTTTGTTTTATTTACATGGCTATTTCCTCATTAGCTCATCACTGTTTGTCTTATTCATGTAACTATAGATGTAGGTGTTTCCACACCCTGGGAAACACGTTTCCACACCCTGTTCAGTGTCTGGCACATAGTCTGTGTTCAAATAAATATTGTTGGATTAGAGGGTCTAAAACAGAGATTCTCTGGATAAAAAAGATGTGGTCTTTTTTTACAATGGAGTACTACTCAGCCATAAAAAAGAATAAGCTGGAGACTTTTATAGGTAAGTGGCTACACTCAAGACCATACCCATAAGTGCAATAAGTCAGATGCACATGTGTAAACATCATATTGTCTCCCTAGTGTGAGAAGTTGAAAGAGTAAATAATATCCAAAATGTGCAATAGATGTTAAAGAAGGGGAAGAAGCTTCAAAAGGAAAGAGAAAGTGGGATGAGGGAATGGAGAGAAGAAGGAAGAGAAAAGCGAAGATAATTATACTACTAATTTCTCTTAGTTCATTGATTTGTTTGTTTGTTGTTTGAGAGGCAGGATCTCGCTATGCAGTTTAGGCTAACCTCAAACTCACTACGTAGCCAAGGCTGGCCTTGAACTCATAGCAATCCTCCTGCCTCAGCCTCCAAAATGCTGGGATTATAGGTGTGCCTGTAAGTATAGGTGTACCTATAAACTGTAGAACCTCCAGCCCACCTCAGATCTGTGGAATCAGCAGATCCCAGGTAATTTCCACGCATCTTGAGAAGGGCTTCTCTGAAGTTTGCTAAAAGCAAGCAAGGACCCTTGACTCATTGCACCCAGCACAATGCAGGGGTGTGCAATGCACACAGCTGATTGAAAAGCAGGAAGGGAAAAGCGTGTACCACACCCAGCTTCTCTCTTAGTTCTTTGAAAAGAAAGGTGTGTGTTAATATCAGCTTTGTTTTTTATTTATTTATTTTTATTTTTTTAAAGAAAAAAGAATGGAGACATATAAACCAGAATAACACATAAACAATACAGGAAATACAATATTACATAGAATATAGTAGGGGATTAGCACTGGATGCTGTATTACATAACGTTATCTTCACATTAGTTAACACATAAACATTAAATGAAATACCAAATTATAGAGAAGATAGTAGGGAATTAGCACTGGATACTGTATTACATAAAGTTATCTTTGCATCTGTTAACACAAAAACAATAAAGGAAATACAAAATTATAGAGAACATAGTAGGGAATTAGCTCTGCATGCTGTATTACATAATGTTATCTTCACGTTTGTTACTCAGGTATATAGATGACGGCTCGTTTGATTAATCAATTTTCTCCACCCTTATCTCTGTTGTTCTACCACCCAATCAGTCATCTTCCCTGTGATAACAACTGTACTTTTGGGTTTATTTACACCCTCGGACTCTCACCTTGGGAAGAGACATAGCTACTTCAAATTATGCTAAAACATATATGGCTGTATACAAATTGCTATGGCAGGAGGTGGAAAAGCACCCACGCTCAAAGATAGTAGATAGGCAGGGAACTGGGTTCACTATGGTCAAGTCACCACTGACAAGCCCTCAAGGCTATCAGGGGTCCAGTCAAGTCAGCGAGGTTACCAGTGAATCATTAGGCTTTGCCCTGATACATGGCATCCGGAGGTCCAGTCCAGTCCTCAGGGTCTCCCAAACAGACCTCTGGGATCTGTCCAGGCTAGGCTTTGCCAGGGCCTGGTCGAGTCCATGGTGTTGCCCTGAGTGGATCTTCAGGCTGTGCCCCATGTCTGCACTGCAGGAGGCCGGGTCGAGCTCACAAGGTCAGTCCCAGTGGACTGCCCAGCTCCGCCCGACCACTGTGCTGCCAGGGGCCGGGTAGAGTCTATGGGGTCGCCCCCAGCAGTCCTCCTGGCTCCACCCCATCGCCACGCTGCCGGGGGCCGGGTCAAGTCCACAGGGTTGCACCCACTGGACTGCCTGGCTCTGGGCTGGGTCAAGTCCACGGGTCACCCCCAGCGGAACCCCCTGGCTCTGCCCCATTCCCTTGCTGCCAGAGGCCCTGTCCAGGTCTTCAGGGTTCTCATGTAGCCTGGAGAAAGCCCCCCCCCTCAGGCTACTGAGCTCCCTGTCAAGGCCCCTAGGTTCCCTTATAGGCCACTAGTGTCTCCCTGTAGGCTGCCTATGACTCTTTGGAGGCTATCCCCACCCAGTAAGAGAACTGGGTCTGCATCCTAATTCCAGGTCTTCACCTCCTCCCACCTCCCGATCTCCAGTATTGCCGTTCCCCACCCCTTGCAGCTGGGCTTGGGTGAACTTACGATGCTGGGCACAAGGGCATGAGATCTCCCCCACCCATGCTCACTGTGGTAGTCCAGGGTATGTACTGAGTTTAGTTATTAGTTCTAGAAGAGAGCTGGGGAATTTTCTCGGGTCTGCTGTGTAGAGTATGTTATTGTTTCTCAGACTCCCAGACTGCTGCTTTTCATGTAATTTGTTGCTGTGGGTTCATACAAGGTTCATATATGCAAGCAGTATGGAGACCCTCTTGGTGCTCATATTAGTAGTTTGGGGTGAGTCCTGAAGCCCGTGGACTCGACCCCTTGCTGTCAGGAACAGGTGGTGATTGCACAGGCCACCAAGGCTCAAGGTGCTCACAGAGGGCATTCAGGGTGGAAGCTGAAGCCCGGTCACTCAGCTCATGCTTCCTGCTTGATGTTGGAGTGAGAAGGGCATGGGGCCATATGGTCCACCTCCATCTGCAGCCCTCTCTTGCTGTTGTGCTCCAGTTCCCTTTTGTTCCTTGGCTGAATCCCTGGGAATTGCTGTGGCTCTGGGGTCACTGCCGCTGCTCTCTGATGCTCTCTGCTGGTAGTTGCTCACACAGTGGAGAGGCAGGAGGCCATAGCCTCCAGGCAGGCATAGAGCTGGGTGTGGTGGGCTGTGTACTGGTTGCTTTGACTCTACCTTGCCTCCAGGCGTTGATTAAGACGGTTGCTGCAGGGTGAGGATTCTGTTTCAGCGGCTATTGTAACTTCTCATCCTCACACTGGGTTGGACAACAGCTCCCAACCGCCATTGCCTCTTCCTGGCTGCACCCTCCTTCTCCAAACCCGGACCAGCTCTCTGAACTCCGCTCTCCCCTGGCCAAGTTGGGAGGCTTCCATGAGCATGGGTCTCCGAAGCTGAAGCTGCAAGTGCTGGAACAAGGGAGTAGGCCGAAGGTATGTTTGGAGCAGTGGCTTCCTCCTTCTCCATCTCCTCTCCTTCCAACTGTGCCATGGCGGCCCTCCGATCCTTTCCTCCAGAAGAGGTCTTGCTTGGTCTTCCCGAGAGCTTCAGTTCCCATTTCAGATCCTTCCTGGGTTCAGGGTACACACCTCTCTCCTTTCTGTCCTTCTCATATTGCTATATTCCATTATCTGGGTGGCAATCCTCCGGGAGGTTCCCTCTCTGCTGCCTACCCAGTCACCATCTTCCTGGAAGTCTGGTGTGTGCTAATATTGTTTGGACAATTAAATGCTGATGTCTTGTACTCTGAGCAACTAATTTATTGATAACAGTACACAATATATTAACCATGGTTACCCTCTTATTATCTTGTCTTAAAATCTTGGGGTATCTATTATATATATTATATATATATAAAATAATATATATATATAATTGAGATTCTCGGCTGAGTGTGGTGGCACATGCCTATAATCCTAGCTAGTCCAGCTACACAGGAGGTTAAGGTTGAGGTTGAGGTTGAGGTGAGAAGATTGTGAGCTCAAAGCTAGAATGAGCGACTTAGCAAGAGCTCGCCTAAAAAAAAAACATACTTTAAAAACTAACTAAGTAAATAAATAAATAGCAACCAAGGTTCTCAATCCTGGCTACAAATTAGAAGTACAAGTATATTAAAAAATATATTACCCTATCAAATTAAATAGGATCTTTGGGTTTGGGGCCCGTATGTAACCTGCATTTGAATCACTTAGAGGATTCATTCATGACAAATGGCTGGGCCCTGCTAAGTTCTCACTGAGTTGGACTGACATGGGCTCTAGGAAAGGCACATTTTTCTAACAAGTTCTGGGGTAATGCAGATGCTGCAGGGTCCAGAACCACACATTGAGAACAATTATTAAGGTCATAGACTTTCTGTTTTATCAACTACAGTCAATCAGTTGTGTGCGTGCATGGCATGCACCCTGCATTGCACTGGGTGCAGGGACTCCAACTCAAGGGTCCCTGCTTGCCTTTAACAAACTTCAGAGAAGCCCCTCTCAAGATGCATAGAAATTACCTGGGATCTGCTGATTCCCAGGTCTGAGGTGGGCTGGCGGTTCTACATTTTCATCAAGCTCCTCAGTAACACCAATGCTCTACAGCAGGACATGGCAAGCTTCTCCTGTGCTGGACCAGACAGCAAATATTTTAGATTTCGTGGGTCACAGAGAGTCTTGGTTGACATTACTCACCTCCACTGTGGTAGCCTGAAAAAAGCCATGGATAACGCACAAATGAAGGAGCATGGCTGCCTTCTAATAAAACTTTATTTACAAATCAAGTTGGGAGGGTAGGATTTTTCTCCATGGATCACAGTGAACTGGTTCTGATCCTAGAGCTTTGAAAGCGTAACAATAATTGCCTTTGCCATGACAAAGTGTGATGCAGAAGGTTGAAGGGAAGGGAAAGGATGAGTCGGGTTTGTGGTTTAAAAGTTAGTCAAACTCTGAATAGAGGATGGGAAGGTGGGAGGACATTGTGGCCAGGGGCACAGGCCAAGCAAGACATAGAAGAAGGACCAAGAACCTTGTACCAGCAACAAAAAGAGCAGAGTGTGACAATTAGACTATATTAGTCTCAAAGTGACCTACTTAACTGTCTTGCCTCCCCCCTTCCCCACACCAGCCTGGGGAAAAAAGAAATTAAAATAGCTGGGGATGTAGTTCAGTAGTGGGGGAGCAAGGCAGAGGGAAACAGTTAAAAATCTGCTTTAGGACGTTTACCAAGAACTCTGTCCCAGGAAATAAAAGATCAGGCAGGAGCCAAGCAGCAGACGAGCTGGGAAGACGGCTTCCTGAATCTTTTATTCCTCTTACCATTGTTGAGTCTCAGAGTTCAGAAGGAGTCTTGGGACTTTTGACTCACCCTTCTGTGTTCACCCTTGTACTGGTGCTTTATTCTATTAGCAATGCCAACTCTGTGCGGAACGCATATCCGCTCCAGGTTAAGGAGCCAAAAGTGAGTGCAGAGTCATCGCTGTTCAACCCACATACACCAAAAAGATGATTACCTAGGCCCTAGGGAGAAACAGTACTCTGTTACCAGAAGAACACAATACACATTCAATCTATCGCACTGGCCAGAGCATATTCATGTAGCTTCCAAAATAACTCCACCTAATACAGTAAAAGTATCCCGTCAAAAACAAAACATTCATATGTATTTTATAAGGGAGGCCACACCAATAATGACGGCTGCCAGTGGTTAAGCTCTTAATTTATGGCTACAACTGCTGGACCTGTGTTTATTGACCAAGTTAATCCTTACAAGAATGTGGTGAGTTAGGTATTACTGTTTTACCACTGCTTTTTTCATACAAAGACACTGAGGCACAGGGGCATGATGTACATTGCCCAAAGCCACACCCACACTAAGTCAGCCAGAGCACTGAGATTCTGACACAAGCAGTCGGACTCTGAGCCAATGCACAAACTTTCTGTGCTGTCTTAACTACACCTACTTCATCCTCTGTCTCCAAGGACAGAGTTCTGTGGTCAACGTTAAAGTCTTATTTGGACAAACTACCTTGCACCTGGAAACTCATGGTTACCTAATGTCTACTAAGTCCTTCTCTAAAACATATGACACATAATGGTGGAGGAAAAAGCTGCCTCACAAAGAGAGAGAAAAGAAAGGACCATGCTGCAGTCACTCGTTTAGAACATGTCCCATGGTGAGGGTGGCGCGATGGAGAGGGATAGCCGGGATGCTTCTGCCCTGCAATGGAGGGTGTTGCCTGGTTCCAGTCTGGCTCTCTCTGGCTCTATTTCCTGGCAGGAAATCTCATTTAGCATATCCCAGTGGCTACAGCTAAGAGGGATGATGAGAACCCCTTTCTTCTCAGGGCTGCTCACTTTCTCTTCATGAACTCACAGGTTGATCACTTGGTCACAGATCCTCATTGCCAAACTTTGTGTTTTGTAGACCCTACAACTTTCTTAAACCTTCCCAAGCTGTTGGTTGATGTGCATTCAATCACGCCAAGGGTAGAATGAGGAGACCTTGAATGTAGGTCACTGTTAAGATCTCCGTCACTTGGTACCAGGCCTTCCAGCTCTAACATGCTAAGCAGGCACCAGCAGGGGAGGCAAGACTAAAACTACCTTTGCGTCCTCCTGTATCCCAGAGAAGGGCTTGGTTACCTATTCCAGGGAAGAGAGATGAGTGCAAAGTGTACCAACATTAGGATACCTTTGCTAAGCATAACCCAGGATAGAAACTCTGGCTTTTCCAACTCTATGACTTCTCTCACCCATGTTCTGTGAGCCAACAGGGTGGGGCTTCTCAGAGAGACTGTTTTCTTCCCACTCTGCTTGTTCCAGTTTACAGGATACTGTATTACCAAAGGTTGTAAGAAGTAGCCAGTCCTCTCTACTGTGCATCACTGTTAGCAGCTGCCATCTTGGACAAGTGGGTTTTCTAACTTCCCAGCTAATAGTGGGGAAATTCTTTGTGCTGTGTAGCCTTCTAGGCTTCAGTCATTCTACATGTGAAGGCATCACTCACAAAATCCTACAGCCAGGAGTCAGTATTATTATTATTTAGAACTTATTTCATTGCAAATGAAAGAAATCCATCTCAAAATGGTTTAAGAAGGAAGGGGAATGGATTGGCTCATCTGAATGGGAAATCCAAGGCTTCTGCTGGCTTTATCTGTGGCTGATTCTGAGGCCTAAAACTGTGCCGTCGGTCTACTTTGCTCTCTCAGAACTTCAGCTCTGCCTTTCTTGGTATGGATCTCATTCTCTGCCAGTAGCTCTAGGTCTACATTTAAGCAGCACAGAGAAGTATCACTTTCTTTTTTTACTAGCTCCAGTCAAATTCCTATTGCTGATTTGTAGCTATCCAATTTGAGCCAGGTGACCATCCCTGCACTAATTGCTTTGGACACAGAGGATGCAAATGGTAACTGATCACACCTGAGCCCAAAGTCAAAATCAGGAAATAGAAATTAGCCCTACCTAAAATATAGTCAGAGTGGAATGGCTTTTTTCCCCAAGAGATAAGAATGGTTCTGTGAGCACAAGAGATGCTCAGTGGACAGACAGTAGACGTCCATGCTGAGGACCACTTCTGTGTGTCCACTGCTGTGTCCTCAGAAGTCAGCACAGTAGCTGTCACAGAGAGAATTCTCCACCAGTATTTGTTCAATGAATGAATGAAGCAAATTTAATTCATCATTCAAAGTTTACATTTATATCCCAATTATTCTGTGGGAAAGCCCAATGAAAAGTCTATGAATTTCAAGCATAAATTCCAATGTAAATGACTAGATTTGCCTGCTTGGAGAAAGAAACCTCTTTCTCCACAGGGGTCCTTTTACCCAGCATCACCACCAGAAGGCAAATCTGACAGCCCCCAAATTTAAAAATACAGTAGATGAAGCCGGGCATGGTGGCACATTCCTGTAATCCT
The DNA here is from genome assembly GCA_004027595.1 of Dinomys branickii. Classification (NCBI taxonomy): domain Eukaryota; kingdom Metazoa; phylum Chordata; class Mammalia; order Rodentia; family Dinomyidae; genus Dinomys; species Dinomys branickii. Next base: position 334,434 of record PVLD010000101.1, read on the forward strand.
AGCACTCGGGAGGCTGAGGCAGGCAGATTGTTGAGTTCAAGACCAGCCTGGGCTACAAAGTAAGCTCAAGGCCAGCCTGAACTGCATAGCAAGACCCTGTCTCAAAAAGACCAAAAAAAAAAAAAAAAAAAAAAAAAAAAAAAAAAAAAAAAAAAAAAAAAAAAAAAAAAAAAAAAAAAAGACAAAATAAAAATACAATAGAAATTTCTCTAAAGCCATAAAGTTATATATTCATCATTTTGTTAATTTCATCATTCTTCAAACATTTACTGTGTACTCACTATACATTAGATATTGTGGTAGTTACTAGGATATACAGGAAAAGTCATAATCTCTTTAAGGAGTTCAAGAGTTTAAGGCCAGTGGAGAGACGAACTAATGAGAAAGAAAAAGAGAAAGAAAGAAGGGGGAGACAAAGAGACAGACAGAGGTAGAGAGACAGAGAGATAAAGAAAGAAAAGAAAAGAAAAGGAAAGAAAGAAAGAAAGAAAGAAAGAAAGAAAGAAAGAGAGGTCCAGGATATAGCTCAGTGGCACAGTGCCTGCCTGGTAAGTGCGACGTCCTGAGTTTGATTCCTGGTACCAGAAAAAGAAAGAAAGAAAGAAAGAAAGAAAGAAAGAAAGAAAGGAAGGAAGGAAGGAAGGAAGGAAGGAAGGAAGGAAGGAAAGACAGGGCCTACTTTCTCCTGTGAGAATAAGGGAATTGGGAACCTACACCCACAAACCATAAATCACTGGCTCCCCAAGCAGGAGGGTATTAGAACAGCCATTACTTTCCCTGTACACACATTAAGATGGTGCCTTTCAGGTGTTTGGAGAAGCTGAAGGTCCGTTTATAGTCTTCCTAAATGAATAGGAATAAATCATAGCATTTACTGTTCAGAGTTTGGTTTGATTGGTGTAGGATTGCGAGTTGGGGAAATTTAATGAGATAATATTTCAAAAGCACTTTGATCTCCCTGAGGTGATATGCTGTAGCTACTTCTCAGGGATTCCATGAGATATGGAGCGGTGCTATTTCTAAGTGGAAATACCAGACAGCAGGAATGCTGGCCATAACCTAGATGGATGGGGGGTTGTAGTGCTCCTTTAGTGATTTCCTTCATCACTGTCACAACTAGGACAATCCATTTCAGTGAGCACAAAGAAATACCTGTTTGACAGGTGCCTTTCATCCCATGCTCAGCGCCTTTCACCAGAGAAGATCTCCCCTGCCCACCTGCACCATGTGCCGCTCCCACTTCAAGCAGACGGGGAACTCTCAGCCTCGGTCCTTGCTCTCTCACATATCTTATGTCCCACTTCACATCATAATGTGGCTTGCTAGTTAGGACAGAGGCAAGGAGGACTAGGACCTGGAGTGCCACATTCCCTACATGCTGCTTACCAGGTCCCTCGTGGATATGCAGATAAAAAGAACATGCCCATTTTGCCAACCACCAAGAGGGGAGTTTGGGCTGGATTTGTGCAGAGGTCCTTATTTTCTCCTCTGACTTCGTGCAGGTCTTCCTTGACTCTGGATCATTCTTTCACTTCTACTTGGCATTATTCATACGGAGAGAATCCCCAGTCCCATGAGTGAAACATTCTGAAGCAAAATAGCAAAAGAAAAAAATTACCTGCACAGAAGGGAGAGCTTTAACTCTCTTTATCGCCTCGGCCGCAGTTTGCCTCTTTCCCTGGGGCTCAGTTTTTGCTTCTTTGTCCCTTGTGCTGTCTTTGAACATGACCCATTTCAGGATTCCTTCCTGCATGTTTGTATTTGTTAGGGTGAAACTAAATGCTGTAACAAACTCTGAGATTTCCGCAGCTTAGCTTTGTAAACGACTGTGTTTGTTATTTGTGGTCAGTGTGTGACTTCCTTGTGTTGTGGGGAGCAGGTCAGGAGACAGGAGTAGAAGGGCTGGTGTTCCTCTCGGTGAGCCCAGGTGACAGGCTGCATCATCTTCACCCAGGAGCAAGAGAGCAGCACAAGAGGGGTTTGGGGTAGAGGTAAGGGTGGGGCCGGTGGCAGAAGGCCATGCCTCAGCCCCGCTCATGTTCCCTTGTCTAGACTGCAGTTACGCGAGCCAACTTCACTATAAGAAACATCACCCTCTTCCTAAACACCCTGCTCCCTAAGCAAGAGCAGACAGGTCTGATGAACAGCTGGCCAGTTTACCATGATAAGGAGCTGCAAGGTCAAAGTCACAGCACATTCTAGGAGAATCTGCTAGAACAGCATAGGATGGTGGGCTGGAAGGACAGTGGCGGCCCTGCAGTCCCAGCCAAGTCAGTGGAAAGCCGTGGAGGGCATGGCGAGCATGGTCGGATTTAGCTCCAGGTCTGGGATCCACTTGCTGGAGCCCTCTGAGTGACAAGCGGGATCCAGGGCTGAGGTCTGAAAGTCCCCAGGGAATGGGGGGATACCTCAATTTGGGGTGGATTTGTCCATCCAGAAGACCAGCCAGTGGGACATGCTTAGGCATAAAGGAACTGGCTGAAGAGCTCATCCTTGCAGATTCGAAGTCTTTGAGGATGACGACAGATGTGTGGAAGGAAATTAAGTCTACGAAAAAGGTACAAAAAAACTTCTATGATGGAAGGCGGGTGGCATGGAGGCCGATGAGGAATATCGTGGAGTTAGGCAGAGAGTAACATCGCTCTAGGAAGAAAATACGGGAGAGTCTAATGCGGAGGTGACTGGGAAGGTCAGAGCATCCCAGCCCCTCTGAAGGCCTGAGGTGAAAGGGGCAACAGCCTTCTGCTGAAAAGCTTCTGTGGGCCAGAGCTGCTCGTACAGAGTACCCCAACCTGCGGGGCTGAGAGCAACAGAAATTTACATGCCAGTTATGGGAGCTGAGAAATCCAAGACCACAGTGCCAGTGCAGAGTTCTAGCGAGAGCTCCCTCCTGGGCTGCAGAGCGTGGCTCTCTGACCCCTTCCCGAGGCCCAGATCCCACCCCTAAGGGCTCGCCCTCACGATCTCTCCCCAAGGCCTGACCTCCAAAGAGTATCGCTTCAGAGTCAGGGTTTCAGCTTTGAATCAGAGGGAAAGAGGACACCAATACTGCAGCCATGGGAGACACAGTGGGGTCCGATGCCACCAGGTCTTAGCTCAGAGCTGGAGCGGGTTTGGGGGGCGCTTGGAGCACAAGCAGGAGTCTTACCCAGGCCCTGGACTCAGGGAGTGGGCTGAGGCTGGTCCGGACGGAGCTTTGCAAAATTGGGGCAGAACAGACAACCCCATGGACCTTGAGCTGAGGAAGTGAGTGAGCTTCCTTATAGGCTGGACATTTCACTGTATGGAAAGTGTACCCCAACGTTTGAAACATGAAAAGAGCCCATGAGAATGATTTGTAAGACAATGTAAATAACATGGGAAAATATCAACTGTTTTCCCCAAATGAATGGACTTAGATTCTATGTATGTACATTTTTAAAGGTTTAAAGTATGAATAAAATTACATTAAAAATGAATGTAAATGGCTAATAGACAAACAACAATGACTATTTTTAAAAGACTCGGAACACCAAAAAGCAAATTACTTCGCTGTTGTTTGACTCACTTCCACGAGACCTATCTGAGCTGGGAAAGGTTTCAACTCGGTGGGAAACACCTGACAAAGTACTGGAAAGTTAGTTTCCTTGCGGGGAAAGAGGGATGACTTCTACTTTAAAGGTTAAATTTCGATCTGGGAGCTCTAACAGCACTGTCAAATAATTATTATTGTTATTTTTACAAATCTATTTCACTTTAAAACAAGTTGGGAAATTTCTGACTTAGTTGAAATGAGACCTCAATTCTCCCAGGCCCGATCTGCCACCTGAGGCAGGGTCCCCCGCAGAGCAAGGGCTGCGCTGAGTCGTTAAGATGGCAGCTCCCACTGAGAGAAATAACAGAGCCAGGTTCTCGCAGCGGAGCTGCTGAGCGGTAGGGGGAGGAGAGCAGGGAAGCTAATTTCTGCAGGCAGATCCGAAGGCTTCTTTTTCGTAGGCACTCTTAGTCAATATTTATCTAACTATTCAAAGAATTATAACCAACCATTTATCTCTTTTCCTTTTTCGGTGTATTGTTCTACCTCTTTGTGCAGCCCTGAACTTGGGCAATAGGACAAAAAGTGCTACCTCCTTCCTTCCAGGCCTTATGGTGTCAGATGTCAGAAGTAAAACTTGTCTCTTGAAATATTTGCATGCACATTGTGAAGCTCAGACAGTTGGTACAAGACCTAGGAAAAAATAAAGCTCAGGTACCCACCTTCTGGGTGTTGATTGTAGGAAGTTAGGCTTTGATAAGTATGACTGATTTTTGTAAAGCCCTTTTTGTAGTATTTGGTGTTTGTGTGTTGCAGGGTGCTAACTCCATCCTGACTTACTGCCTTCTCTCACCGTGGACATTAGAATAGTTTCTTGGGGAGAGGGGGAGTCTTCTTTGCCATTTTAAAGTAAAGTGGGACACATGGATGTCCTGCTAGAAGCAAAGGTCCCACTTGGAATTCCTGTACTTACTGGGTAAGAGCCAGAGGGCCCAAGGTTTGCTGGCCTTCCACCCAGCCCTGTGGATGGGACATGTGATCTACCTCCATGGGAAACAAGGAGCCAGGCCATAAAAAGTCAGAGGCCAGGTTCCTGGGAGACCCTCCGGTATGTGTGCAGGTGCGGGTGGGAGCACCGGTAAGGGAGTGGAAGAAGAGGGGAATGAGTAGTTGAGGAAAAGCTGAAGTGACACGCAGTTCTAGTGGAGCCTGGGGGCGCTCTGAATAGAGGTGGCTTCTCCGAGATGCTGAGAAGGCTGTGCCTTCATGGCCCCACAACCCCCAGTGACTGGGTGGAGGTTTCCCCAGGGAGGGGCTACGTGGGAAAAGCTGCTCCCTTTAGCTAAGGACAATTCCAGCGATAGCCCCTGCAGCTGGAGAGCAAATCCCTGAGTCTGGAGGCTGGACTCAGGGGGATGACACGGTCCCCACTATGGGCCATTCTTGCATATATAATTTTCCATCCAGCCCTTCTTAGACACTAAAGTGTGACTCTGGTCTATCACCTGCTTCTGGATTTGTTATTTGTATCACCTTCCACACCTGTGCCTGTTTTCATAAATCAAAATAGAACACTGGACAGAAAAGATCATCATCAATCCAAATCCCTCGTTGAAAAACTGGAGAAACTGAGGTCATGGAAATAGGAGCAATTTGCTCAGATCTTGTTAGTGACAGAATGAGGATGGGGATCCAGCACTGCTGACTTCCAGACTCCCAAACTCACCCCATTATCCATGCACGCTTTCTCCACTTTATTCTTCCAGTGGCCCCGGAAAGCTAGAAGGAAAGGTACTTTTTCTGTATATTTACACCACAACGAAGCCCACAAAGCTTAAAAGTGATGGGGTTCCAGCCAGGCCTAATGGAGGGCCACGGTGTTTTTCTACAAGCCATATGTACCCCTACTTCATTTTTTTTTTTTTTTTTTTTCCGGTACTGGGGATCGAACTCAGGACTCTGAGCTTGCTAGGCAAGCGCTTATTCCACTGAGCTATATCCCCAGCCCTGTACCCCTACTTCAGATCACTCAGGAGCCATTATCTGAGCATCTGAACACTGTGCCTGGCCCTGCAGATGTGAAAATTAGACATCAACTTTTAATGACCTCCTCCCATCTAAGTGGGGGAGTGGGGCAGAGAAAGATCAATGAAATGCGATTTCAATACATGTTCTCAACTCATCAGTGAGTCACCTTAGAAGGATCCCAGCTCAGTCCAAGGACTTCCTGCAGCTGGTGATGTCTGAAGAGAGCAGAATGCCTGATTCTCCCTGTGCACTGTCACATGGCCCTGCAGAGCATCCCTTACTTAGATGGTGGCACCATCATCTATGTGGTGACAGCACTGAGCACCTATGAGAAGGGACAAGGCTTTCCTGCCCCTCATCTGCAGCCATGAGCTGTCCTTGAATATGTATGAAGTGCTGTCAGATCTGAGTGCTCCCTCTCTTCCCACACCCTCACCCATGTCCCAGTTTAACCGTCAAGATTTCTTATCTGGATGAATAAAACTTCTTCCTACCTGCGTCCCTGTCCCGGTTCTTCCTGCTCTCTGCTTTCTCCCCAAATCATCTTTATCCAGAGTAAACACGACTCTGTCCATCCATATTAAAAGTCTTTCCAGCTTCCTCCTCACATAAAGATCTCATCACATCTGTGGCTTGTTATTGCTCATTTGCTTGCAAATCTTAAGTTGAATCCCTTTTTTACCTAACAATTTTTTTTTCCAGTGGTGAGGCTTTCACTTGGAATTATATCCCAAGCCATTTTTTCTTTCTTTCTTTTTTCTTTTTCTTTCTTTCTTTCTTTCTTTCTTTCTTTCTTTCTTTCTTTCTTTCTTTCTTTCTTTCTTTCTTTCTTTCTTTCTTTCTTTCTTTCTTTCTTTCTTTCTTTCTTTCTTCTTCCTTTTTCTAAAGGCAGGATCTTGCTAAATTTCTAAATTACCCAGACTGGGCTTGAAATTGCAAGCCTCCTGCCTCAGCCTCCCAGAGTACTGTGATTATAGGCATGCATCATCACACCTAGCTAAACTCATGCTTTTTCTTAAAAACTCAGTTCAATACCACCTCCTCCAGAAAGCCTTCCCTGATGTCTCACCCTGATGGAAATGTCCCCAGGACACCCTGTGTTTATCCAACAGTTCTCTACTCATTGGTTGTAGGTATATCCTTCCCACTAAGCTAAGAGCTCCTGGGGGGTATGAGACAGAGGAAGTGGGGGCACTGTGACTTATTTGGTTTATATTACAAATTCCTAGCATAGAAGCTACTTCATGACTATAAGAAGAAAAGGAATTTTGAGTGGCAGGAATGGCTTGAGTAATAGCACAATGGAGGCAGCAATGGCAAATGTGGGGATCCTATATGGTGCATGGTGTCATAGTGTCTGTGTAATGCACTAAACAGCAATGTTTTCCTGTAAGGGTCAAGATAGTATAAACATTCTGGGCTTTGTAGTCAAGAGGCAAAATCAAAGATAACTGTGTTGGCACTTGTGTGGTCATTTAGCACACTCAAAGATGTAAAAGCCACTGTTACCTGGGGTTGTTGAGGATCAGACTTGGCCCATGGCTTGTGACTTGCCCAGACTTGCCACAAAGGATGAGTAGTAGATGGAGCCTGCAGGGAGGGAGGAAGACAGAAAGGTAAGTAGGGGCTTGGTCATGCCACATCCAGCAACGCTCTCGAAATTCTAGGGGCCAGACCATGGAGGATGGATGAGGAGATGAAGACCAGAGTCAGAGTGTAGAAAGCTGGGGTCAGGTGGAGCCCTCTCCTGAGGGGAGAAAGGAACTGCCAACTGTAGTGCTGTGCTGGTTTGGGAGATACTTTGCAAGTGAAACAATATACAATACAGGACACATAAGATTATTTTATAATAGTCACCCAAAGAATGATATGCAAGAGAGTGCAGGAAATCTGTCTACACACTACAGACCAAGAAATCTAGCTGAAGGCCTGGATCCCACAGAAATGTCCTGCTTGAGTCCAGCTGAAGACCTAGAGCTCATAACAATGCCTCCCACGAGTCCAACTGGAGGCCCAGAGCCCATAACAATATCTCATGCAGTCCTATTTCACGGGTCTGTGCTGGGAAGGCCCAAAGGTCAGTGGTGGAATCTCGGAAGTCTGTGCCAGCAGGATGAGGGATCTGTGCTAGCAGGCTGAGGTATGGACACTGGATCCAGGAAGTGATGCTCCGAAGAACCAGAGCTCCCCGAAAGGTACCACAGCCATCCTCAGCAACTGTGAGGTCCCAGGCTCCTCCAATGATCCAGATGGCTGAGTTCCCATCAGGGAAGCCAATGCAGCAAGCTTCTTCAGGAGACTGGCAGTGCACCATCTTCCCCTTCAGAGCCAGGAAGTGATGCTTAAAGTGAGGACTAGAGTTCCCCCAAAGTGAACCAAAGCCATTCACAGTGATGACGAGGCCCCAAACTCCTGGGAGGATGAAAGCAGTTAACTTCATCAGGAAAGCCAGCATGACGAGCTCCTCAGAAAACCAACAGCTCCTTACAGCTTCTACCTGCTCCAACAGCTTTTCTCAGTTCCCAATAGCCTAACTTCTTCTTCTTCAGTTCTGCCTCTTTTGCTGCTGGCAAGAGTCCTCAGGTGGTGCTTGCACACCCAGCACCATGCTTACTCTGTTCAACTGGGGGTTATAAATTGACCACCAGTTATCAATCCACTATAAACGCATTGATTTCTACACTGGCATGTTAACGTCATGTGACATCCCTCTGCCTATCAGCTTGTTCAGTGGCTCACCTCAGCGCTCTGTGTTCTCAGGGCTGGCCTTGCTTTAGCCCCACGTGGGTGAACGATCTCTAGCTTCAGCTGCTCCCCACACAGTCATGCAGGGCCAAGGTGGCAAGTGGGTGATGCAGGACTCAGTTCTTTTGTAATAAATGGGTGCAACAAAAGAGTTTTAAGTAAGGAAATGACATGACCTGATTTATGTTTTATAAAAGCTTGACACAGTTAGACCACCACAGGGACAGAAGACAAACAAACTCTTGTGCCCTTAACCTCCTACTTGTTAAAAGCGGGATTTGGGGGGGGGATTGTGTGTGTCTTATTTTTGAGACAGGATCTTGCTATGCAGTTCAGGCTGGCTTTGAGCTCACTTTATAGCCCAGGCTGGCCTCGAACTCACAGCAATCCTCCTGCCTCAGCCTCCCAAGTACTGGGATTACAGGTGTGCACCACCCCCCCCAGCTATTGTTTTCTTCTGAAGCAGTCAGGAATTTAAAGTTGTTTTTGCAGAAAAAACACAACCAGAAAAAACAAAAAAATTCTTCACTTGGGCCTATAGATGTCCAGTAGATGACTGAGTACTGAACAAAGCTTGACCTTCATTTTTCTGTCTCATTTATTATCTTTAAACTTGGTTTCAAAGCCCTTGCCAGCTGTGAAGATAGGCCTCTTAATCAGTTAGTGAGTGTCTGTCTAAAAGCTGGCAATACAAAGCTTATTAGCCCAAAATTTATGTGATCAAAATATATGGTGAATGTTCACATTTGAAAAACTGTCACAGTAAAACATATATTGCCACTTATTGCACTTAGAATACTCCTCACATCACCCACAATTATCTCATCTTCTTGTCACTGTCTGAAGCAGTTCTGAAAGTCTTCTTTCTTGTTTTTATAAGGTGTGACCAAAAAATATGAATAAATTAAATGCTGCTGCCAAGTGCAGTCCCATGGAAAGGCAGGTTTATAAAGTTATTATGGTGTCCTCGTCCACCTTGTTTACCAGATCTGGCACTATGTAACTTCTAGCTCTTCCCCAAAATAAAAACTACCATGAGAGGTTAACACTTTGAACCCATTCAGGACATCAAAGCAGCCATGACAGTCCAACTAAAGACACACATGAAAGGACTTCCAGAACTGCTTCAGAAAGTGGCAAGAAGGACGGGAGAAGTGTTTTTGAAGTATTTTTAGGGGGACCGATGGAAATGTGTCTTTTACTTAATAGCTTTTAAAAATTTAAATATCCACCATAACTTTCAATCATACCTTGTACATAACCTATCTCATCCTTCAAGACTGAGGTCATCAAGATCAAAGATATACAAGGACATTCAGTGACCAGAGGGCAATCAAAAGTCTCCAACCCCAAACCTATAGTCGCTTGGGTTCCAGTAAAGCCTTCATAAAACTCAGACTGCTCTAAGCAGAAACAATCCTCCCATGGAAACTAGATAAACAATAAGGACTTCTGGAACCATCTTGCAAAACCAGAACTGAGGTCATGATCAGAGTGTAGCCCTCTTGAACAAACCCTTAAAAACTGCTTTTGTGCTTTTGTTTGGGCCAGACTTATCCTTAGTCAGAACCGTGCTCCTTTGTCTCCTCCTTCCCTATTTTCTTCTACTTCTAACTCTGCTTAACAAAACTGTCTATGCTTCTCACTGATGCATCTTTAATCTTTCTCTGTAATAAAAAGCAAGAACCTACCTGGGTAACTTGAGGTCCTTATCTCTTTTAGGGGGACCTCCCAGACCCCATTGGGTAATAGGCTCAATAGCTACAGTGAAGGAAGAACACTTAATTCATTTCAGCAAGCAAAACTACATCCATCCAGATAACTACCTTCTGACCCCAAGATGTGAGCATCACAGATGAATTCTAACTGCACTTTCCCAGTAGAAGAATCTCTGGGAAGAGGTAGCGTTCACAACCATGATTTCTTTTATCTTTCACCTAGGACCAGAGTCCTTGGATTTAGATGAAGAGTCCTAGGGGACAATTTTCCTCATTTCTTCCAAGGAAAATCAAAGGGTCATTTGGAACTGTTGGAACAGAGCCCATGAAGAACATTTTTCATAGATCTGCAGGTCCATTTCTCCCCAGGTCTCCTCATGACAATGGTTATTTATCTGACTTTTGCTTCTAAATCAATCCAACTTGCACACTTAGTTCCAAAACAGGTCTTAAATCACTCAGGAACCAAGCCAACCCAGGCTGAAACAGGAAGTAACCCTGGCCAAGCCAGTGTTCCAGCACTCTCAACAGACAGCAAAACAAAGACAGGGCAAAGTCTAATGAAATCACCTGCAAAGAATGAAACCAAGATCGGCCCAAATTAAGATTTGAGGGATGGGCCCAAATTAAGATTTTAATGTCTGTGAATAAAATGGCAACTGAGTCAGAAGGCTTTTCAGGGCTGGGGTGGAGGAGGTCTTGGGAACTCAATCAGACAATAATTACTGGACATTACAAATCCAGTTACAAAATTTTCATGAGTTAAATGAGTGTTTGCTATTGAATGCCTGTTTTTGAATCAGTGAAGAAAACCCAAGGATAATTTGCTTAACACTGGCCTCTACGTGGCCACACACTTTAGTGGCTCTATTATCTGCCCTCTGCAGAAAAGTATCTCACTCTTGGTACTATTGGCTGGCTCAGGTAGTGGTGGCCGTAATTCACTATTGCCAAGCTGATTCTGCATCTGTGCTCCACTTCTTTAAGGAGGAAATGGGTGTTAGTGGTAGTGTGACATCCAGTATGTTAGCTCCTAGCTACACTGAAATCAAACTAGTCATTCAAATGGCGAACTTTTATCGCAACGACTCTACCTCTCCCATGCCCCAACACTTTATTCAAGTAAAGTCACTTTCCTCCATGTTAATGATCCTTTGGGAGTGTCACTAGGAAAGGACAAAGCTTTCAATCTTATGAGTTCTATTTAGAATTGAGCTTTAGAAATAGGCTTATATGGGTCTAAAAACTTAAACTTTTCAGATTTTATGTTTTTAAGTTATCTTAGGGAAAAACCTCAGGAGGACTATCTACATTTGTCCCAGAATTACCTGTCCAATATTTTGACGGCCAAATATTCAGATGAGGTATTCCAATATATGGCTAGGTCCCTAAGGATCTTATAGTCCAGACCCTCATATTTTAATATCTAATAACAAATTTATAAATAGATATCCTGAGATGGGTAATGTGATTGAATACATAAATAAGGCAGACTCCAAAATACTGTAAATACAGCAAATTATTCCACCAAACTCTTGGTTATATTGGTGACCTACAGAGAACACAGTGTTTTCTGCTGTAGCATGAATCCTTCTGTTCATCTTTCAGAAGATCTTGGCCAACAAGAACATGTTTAATCCTTCTCAGAATCAAAGGGCTCAAAGGTGGGTGGAGATATTACACCATATTTATAAAGGATTATTTCTGGATTGCCAAACCACTTAGTGAGCTATTTTAAGGCTACCCCGTTAAGAATGGGGTACTATGTAAGAGGGAGAGGGAGCTCCAAGAAGTAACATAAGCCCAACATTCCCAGCACCACTGCATCTACATTTTTGAGAGCTGGTAAAGAAGGCCTGAGACCATATGTTCAAAGTTCTGCCTTCACAAGATTCCTCTGAGTCCAAATCTTCCATAGTCTGTCTTTCACTTATGATAGTTAACTTTACAATTGTGCAAAAATGATATGCATAATAAAAGCCGTACTTCAAATTTTGAGTTTTGATCATTTCCTGGGCTAGCACTTTGTGCTAATCCTCTCTCTTGGTATTTGTTGGACAATAACAGCAAGCTGCTGCTTCCAGCCAGCCACAAGATAAGGAGGGCAAACACCCAATACTCTGGTGCACTGGGTTGCTAAACTATGCTGTTTGGTAGGTTAGGCAGCTTCATGCATTTCTGATGGAGGATGTTTTCAGCTTACAGTGGGCTTATCAGGACATTGCTCCACTGTAAGTCAAAGAGTCCCTATAGCAACATCTGCTTTGAGAGCCTACGGTTATAATACATTAGGGCAAAAATGGAAAGGAAAGCCACCTACAACTTTCACTCTCAAAGGCATGTGTGCAGGACAGACAGAGGAGCCTGGCACAAGTCACAGCTGCCAGCCTTGAATGAGCAATCATTCACAAATCTGGGGGATGTGTGTCCATGGGCACTGGTTGCCCCAATTCAAAGAGCAGTGTTTCACATATTGAAGGGCAAAGTGACAGCTACCTGTCTATACATCCATTGGCCAGTGGACACAGGAGCTCATGCCCAGGAAATATACATGTTGTCATTAATCACCTTCACCCACTGTGCCAAACTTACCCCACCGCCCATACTTGCCCAGTTACAGGCATCATAGTAGAGCAATAATGCACACCCATGTCCACAGCAGCACAACTCATAGTAGCTAAATGCTGGAAGTGGCCTGTGAGTCCACCAACAGATGAATGGATAAAGAAAATTCGGTATTTATATATCAGGGTAAACCTAAGACTTTTGTAGGAAAATGGAGTCACCTTGAGAGCCTAAAGCTTGGATACCACATGGTTTCTCTTATACGAGAAACCCAAAATACTGTATAAAAGAAGAGCAAAATAAAAGAAAACTAATAGGAAGAAGGGAGACAATTTTCTTTTTTCCAGATGGGAATGGGATCAAGAGATAGAGGGGGGAGGGACAGGGGATGAAAAACAGAATTAAGATGTGTTATGTACATGTACCACCTCCCTGCAAGGAATGTAGTCATTATGTCCAACAGACATGTACTAATAAAAACTAAAAGCTGAAGAAACAAAGTCACCCGGATTATAAGAGATGAGTGTTTTTATTATGTGAATTCCCCATATAGTTCTCCTAGATGACAGAGGGACTAACTTGCCAGGAGGAGGCCCTGAACAAAATCCAATACGACTCCACCAGTAGAGCTTGTGCATGGGCCCTTTGGTTTCCCAATTATGGCAGCTGTCTGATGCATGCAATTCCTCTTGCAGAGTGGCTCTTGGCTTCTGCTTGGTGGATCCAGCTAAGCGAGGGTCTTCTCCTGGGGCAGCCCTCTTAATCAGTCTCCTGACAATCAATTACTTCACTGAATCACCATGCCTTCCCCAGGCCACCCACTGTCGGCACCTCGTACACACAAGGGCCCCATCTGCTCTTGCACAAGCTGAGCAGTCCTTGGTGTCAACTCTTTGGTGATTACTACGGAACCTTGAGTTCTAAAGCAACACTGGTGCCCTTGGAGGTTTCTCCTGCTGCCAGAGTTAGGGATCACAACCCAAAGGAGGCTGTGATGGTCTAAGACACTGGCCCTAGTGCCGCACACTAGCCTGACAGAGTGAGCCATTCTGTGAGCAGAGGCGTCACGTGCCTTTGCAACTTTGCCTTCCCCAGAACGAGTGCCACCAACACACAAGCTGCAATTGCAGACTATGCAAGACAAACACCCAGACACTGCCTGGGGCACCTTCTGGCCACACGCACACATGCTGATAAACTCATACAGGCACACTACATGGTCTGGCTATGTGCTAAAGAAGCTGAACTTTGGAACGGAACAGGCTCATTCAGGTGCCCTTGAGCTTGGAATGGAGGGAGTGGATACACCCCTGACACCCTACTAGCAGGAGAAGGTAGTTGGAGAGCAGGTGTTAAACTTTTTAAAACAATGGCAACTATTTGGCAAGGGTTTACTCTGGTAAGCACTGGCTAAGTGTTTTGTACATATGAAGTCATTTAACCTCCCTACAACTAGCCAAGGTACATATAGACTGGTTTTGTTCCTACTTTGTACATGGAAAAAATGAGGTACAGAGAAGTGAAGGAAATTAATGCTGGTCATAAGTGGTTAACTATGGAGTCAAACCTAGGGCCCCAATCCACTATTCCTGAGCTCTTTGCCTCTCTTTGGACTGTGTTTCATGTACCATCATTTAACCCTCCCAGGTGCTCAAGAGCTTTCCTGACCCTTCTTAACAGATGAGAAATTGAGGTTCAGAGAGGTTAAGTAAACTCTGTGAAAATCATAGTTAGCCAAGTGAAAATTCCAGTCCCTGCCACCGAGGCCCGAACTGTTCTCCACACAACACGCCCCCGTAAGTTCATTTTCCAGAAATTTTGAAACCTATGAGGAAGAAAGAGAAAGGAGGAGGTGAGAGAGCAGTTCCAACGGGAGGAGACAAACAAATATTCAGGGATAGTTAAATAAATGAATGATTTATTTTTCACACATGTTATTGATCTGAATTTATACCCTCCGGGGTTCAGAACACACACACAAAAATATGTCACTCAGTTTGCAACTAAGACACCCATGCCTTGTTCATTTTATCACATGAAAACTTAGAGGAAGACTAAAACAAACCAGGGCCACTAAAAAAATTTTTTTAATCCCATAGAGAATCTTAAACAAACGATTATACCTTTCACTAGAGTTAGAGGAAGGGGGAGGGGAAGGAAAGTGGGTGAAGAAAGGAAATAAGAGTTTTACGTACATGCACTGACTCCACCCACAGCCATTATGTACTGGAACACGCCCTCACAAAAATCAAAATGTTTTACAACTGCAAAAACAAAGGACGTGGCTTTTCCTCTTGATTAGGACAGAGCTAGCGGCAATCACACACATTGTACAGGTGACCATTTGGGAGGAAGCCTTTTGGCCCAACTGTGCAGCTTCCCGGCCCATCCACCAAGGGTGGCACACTCCAGAGAGCCGCTGCCACTCATCAGACGTGCTCTGCTTTTACAGTCGGCTTTTACAGCCACCCCACAGGGAAGGGCAATTGTTTCTCCTGGTCCCAAGGGAAGACATCAGTGTGACTGTGACAGTCCCCGATTCGCAGGCAGAATTGTTCCGGGGGAAGTATTATAGGACCAACAAAAAGAAATTTGTGCTGTATTATTTTGTAGATTCCAACTGGTTGAATATAAAACAAAGCAAAAAAGAAATTACATACTTGATGCAAAATTAGAGCATTTAACATTTCTATTTCTTTTAGACATTTTAATCTGTTCCTGCATGAGGATAGCTAATGGTTGTCTAAAAGCTTTTGCCTCTTTTCTACCGTGTTTTAGATGCCTATTTTCCTGAGCTAGTCCTTCCCACAAAACCATGTTCATTTTGTTCTTAGGATTTATTTCCAAGGATACAGTTCTTAGGGTAATTTAGGAATTATCCAAAGAATTATTAAAGGATTTAAGTCTTAATATAGCTATTTTAATTTACTAAAGGTTCTGTCAAGAAATTGTTTTGAATGTCTGATGGTGAAAAAACCTTAGTAAGGGAGGTGGAGAAATATACCACACTGTTATAAAAGACATCTACCCATGTACAAATACAGATGTGGGTACATGATATTTGTAGCAGGCATATTCCCTCAGTAGTGCTGCAGTGGTGTCTTCCCCCAAGAACACTGCGTTTGTCCATCATCATGAAGGGATACATGATGGGTAAGATGCTCTGCAAGAAGAGATAACATGCTTGCTGCTGAACGACATTTCTATTTACAGGTTTTTTTCCTAAAGCTAATTATACTGTCTTTTGATCTGAGACTTAATAATAAGAACTATTTGGGTTTTAAAAGTCATATTTGATGTCAGGAAACCAGTTCTTTCAAGTATTGTTTTGTGTGAGCTACTGGTGCATAAGGCAGATGGCCTTAATTAAACAACCAACCTTGACATAGAAGGGCACACAGAGCCCAGTCAATGGCCTTTCTCCTTCTTCCTCCCCTTGTGCCCAGTAACATGATGTTTTCATCTACAGTAGGTGGGGTGCAGTATCCACTTTGCTCATATGTCACCCCAAAATGAGTAGGAAGTAGAAATTCTCCACCAATGAGTATTTCTATAATTTGTCCAACATGTTGAAAAACCCATGTGTGTGGGAGCAAGTGTTCAAAAGACGTGTTCTAGTGCAAAACGGGTTTCTCATCTGCTCTCTGGGAGTTCAGTCTATCAACCAGACAGGCTTTTCTTTCACGGAGCCACAGGGGTGTTTGGAGATGGCCCTGGGGCACAGCTGGACTATGCGGAAGGGAAAAAGGTAACCTCTCCATTGGTACAAGGATAGAAAAGATGGACCCCTTGTGGTTGGGCAAGAGAAAAAGGACTGAGGAGAAAGAAAATTTTTGACCTTGGGATTGCAACCTGAGCACTGTTTAATGGGTGGGGCAAATTCTGTTCTCTGCTCCTTACTGTCTTCAGTGGGGTCCCACATGTTCATAAGCAGTGCTGCACATGGAGATTCTACAGGAGAGTTCCACAAAGAGGGCTGGAGGGAAAAGGTGCCCTGGTTACATTCTCATGGACCAAATACTGTCAGTAACAACTCAGACGACCCACAGACTTGAGCTGGGGATGGAGCTGAGCGGCACAATGCCTGCCTAGCAAGCACAAGTCCTGAGTTCGATACAAATAAAAATCTACAAACTTGAAAGTAAGTTGAAAAGTTGTAAATGATGCCCTGCTTTCAGAGCAGAATGGTGGATGTCAGAACTAAATTCCTTCCTATGTACTGTAAAAGAATTTATTGTAGAGTAAAAGTTAAAAACAAAAAACCAGTAAGACACTAAATATTCAGGCGCTCAAATAAACGCTCTGTGTTAGAATTTAATAGTTTAGTAGGAATGTGACAGTAAGTCTACTACTTCAGTTCCCTGGAATTCATTTTCTCAAGTTGTACAATAAAGGGTTTTACCTAAACCAGCCAACAGGCACGTTTTGGCCAACGAATGTGTGTAGCTCACCTAGTTATACACCTGAATTAGTGTGTGTGTTAATAATGAAAGCTAATGTCACCTTTGATCTAACTGAAGCATGAAGTTAGAAATTAGAAGGCTACTTCTTCATTGCAATTTTTATGATAAAGACAAAACTAACATTTTAGTGAGAAACGGGCAGTACAAAAATTTTAATCAGCACTCTTCCAAATTTATGTAGCAGATAACAAATGATTAGAATATATATTTATCCAGAGGAATTAGTAAAAATCCATAAATATATTTCTATTCCAATTTTGATTGAAAGAAAACATGCATATTTTCCATGTGGAGGGCCCACCACCCATTTTTATTTTTAGTACAAAATAAAAATTTGCTGTTACTAAATGGACTATCTCTCAGTCTTTTGGACATTACTGGCTATAACTTTTCAATAGACTTGTAGATGGTATGTAGCCAATAAATATCAATTAAAAAATCTCAATTAGTCTACAATAATTCTGTGTTATAGCTAGAAATTAGAGGGTCATGATGAACTCTCTGGATTCTGTGTGCTTCCTATGCATTCCTCACTACAAAGTAAAGAGAAGTGAGTCAATAACTTCTCTGATACTCACTGATTATTATTTAGAATAAGAAGGAAATAAAGGCAGCTGGCATGGACTTGCTTCATTTTCCTAACTCCAGTTTTGAAGACTGTCTCTTGCTCTGTGAACTTCCTTTATGGATTCCAAACTTCTTCTGTAATTAAATCTCCAAAGACTAGAGAGACAACAGGCAAGTTGCCGCCCTCGAAAATACACCTGGCTTAGCAATACCTTTCCACTGTTCTACCTGTGTCCACGCTTTTCCACTTCCAGTATAAGGAGTGATCAAAATATATGGTAAATATTTAAATTTTTTAAAGGTATTGCAGTAAAGGTTGTATTGCCATTAGTTTACCTCCAAATACTCCCCCTTGTTTTAATGCATTTACCCATCATCCTTGTCACATTCTGAAAACCATATTTTTCTTCAGCCATTCATCTGTTGAGATTTAGCTATTATGAGTTGTACTGCTACGGGTATGCCTGTATCGCTGGAATAGAATGTCTTTAACTCTTTGAGGAGGTATCTAGAAGGGGAATAGCTGGGTCGAATGGAAATCCTACACTTAGATTTTAGGAAATTGCATACTGATTTCCATAGTGGTTGTACCGATTTACATTGCTACCACTGTTGTGGTAGGGTTCTCTTTTCCCTGCAGCTTTCCCAGCATCTGTTACTATTTGAGTTCTTGATGATGGCTTTTCTTTCTGGAGAAGGATGGAGTCTCAGTGTTATTTTAATTTGTATTTCTCTAATAGCCAGAGATGTTGAACATTTTTCATGTATTTAGTGGCCATTTGTTCTTTTTCTGAGAAGTATCTTTTCTTTTTTTATTTTAAAAGAACAAAAACACTAACAAACATACACACAGCAGCACAAGAACAGTACAACAACCGAACTACAGATAAGGTGGCAGGGGATCAACAATGGTTGTTGTATTACACATTGGTAGGAGAAGCATCTTTTCATATCAATTGTCTGTTTTGGGGTTGGGCCTTTTATGGGGATATCTCAGCTTTTTTAGTTCTTTTCAGATCATAGATTTTACTCCTCTATCCAAGAAGTAGCTGGCAACAATATTTTTGCCATTCTGTAGGTTGTCTGGGCTTTCTGTTAATCATTTCCTTTGCTGTGCAGAAGCTTTTCCATATGATACAGTCTCATTTGTTGACTCTTGGTGTTACTTCTTGTGCAGTTGGGCTTCTGTTCTTGTCTGCCTTTGAGAGATTTTCCTATTTTACCTTCTACCAGATTGTTTCTGTGTTAATATTTAGATCTTTGAAACATTTTTCATTTTAGTTTAGTGCATGGTGAGAGATAAGTACCTAGTTTCAACTTTCTCCATGTTTATAGCCAGTTTCCTTAGCACCACTTATTAAACAGCCTATCTTTCTGCAAGTGTCTGTTTTTGTCCCTTCGGTCAAAGCTCAGATGGCTGAATGTGTCTCGGGTTGTTTCTGATCCTTTATTTTGTTCTATTGATTCACACATCTGTTTTTGTGCTGGTACCATCGTGTTTTTATTACTGTAGCTTTGTAATATAACTTGAAATACAATAATGTGATGCCTCTTGCTTTGTTCTTATTGCCCAGGGATGCGTTTGCTATTCTGGATCTCTTCTTTTTCTGTATAAATAATTTTACAGGTGTTTTCTCTAGTTCTTTTTTCCCCCAACTCCCTGTTTTCTCTAGTTCGTGGAGTCTATTTGTGGCTATTTTTATTGAGATTCACTGAAACCTATAAACCAGGTTTGTAAGTATAGCCATTTTGAAAATATTGATTCTGCTTAACCAAAGAGAGGGGCTATCTTTCCATTTTCTGCTGTCTTCTTTGATCTCCTTTTTCAGAATACTATAGTTTTCACTGTTGAGGTCTTTCACATCTTTGGTTAGGTTAATTTCTAAATATTTAATATTTCTTAAAATGATTGTGAATGGTATTGTTTTCCTAATTTCTTTTCCAGTGGGTCTGCTATTGGTGGTCAGGAATACTATTGATATTTTATGTGTTGATTTTGTATTCCGCTACTTTGCTGAGTTTATTAGTTCTAAAATTTGGGGAGACTAATTTCTTGGGTTTTCTATGTAAAGGATCATGTCATCTGTGGATAAGGATAGTTTGACTTCTCCTTTTCCTTCTCTTGCCTGATTGCTCTGGCTAAGGTTTCAATTACTATATTGAACAGGAGTGGTGAGAGTGGATATCCTTGTCTCATTTCTGATTTTAGAGTTTTTTAGTTTTTCCCCATTTTTTAATATGATGCTAGCAGCAGATTTATAAAAAATGGCTTTATCAGATTAAGGTTCTTCTATATCTATTTTTTGAGAGTTTTTTTATCATAAGCAGATGTTGGATTTTGTCAAAGGCTTTTTCTGCATCTACTGAGATGATCATGTGATTTTTGTCCTCACTATTATTTACATTATGGATTACATTTATTAAGTTGCATATGTTGAACCATCCTTGCATCCCTGGAATGAAGCCTACTTTGGTCATGATGTATGATCTTTTAAATGATTTGTTATATTCTATTTTCCAGTATCTTGTTGAGAATCTTTGCATCTATGTTCATTAAACAGATTGGCCTGTAGTTTTCTTTTTTAGTTGAGTCTATGTCTGGTTTTGAAATCAGAGTAATGCTAGCATCCAGGAATGAGTTTGGCAACAACTTCAAATTTCATTTAAGAGTTTGAAGATTAGTAGCATTCCACCTTTCCTGAAATTCTTGTAGAAGTCAATGGTGACTCCACTGGGTCTTGGGTTTTTCTTAGTTGGTAGATTTTTTTATTATTGCCTCAATTTCATTATCTGCTATTTGACTATTCAGCATTTTTATATCTTCCTGGGTCAGTTTTGGTAATCCATGTGTATCTAAGAATCTCTCAATTTATTTTGGATTCTTTTGTCTATTGGAGAAAGGTTTTTGATGTAGTTACTAATAATCTTTTGGATTTCCATGGTGTCCATTATGATATTTTCCTTTTTCATTTCTAATTGCATTGCTATGAGTTCTTTCTTTTTTTTGGTAAGACTGGCTATGGGTTTGTCTGTTTATTGTTTTGAACAAACAGCTCTTAGAATCATTGATTCTTTGTATTGTTTTTACTTGTTTGTTTCAGTTTCATTAATTGGCCCCTTTATCACTCATTATTGGGCCCTTTATCGTTCAGTTTCATTAATTGCTCTTTATCATTGTTGCCACTTTCTGAGGCACTTCTTTTTTGTGTCTTCAGGGAGCATGGTCATTATTGTGGTGAATGCTGCTGCCGCTGCCACCGCTGTGAGTGCCATCCAACAGAAAGCCAGGCTGTGAAAACAGTACGGTGTTTCCTCATCTACCTCATTCACTTGATTTGGCACCATGTAACTTCGGGCTTTTCCCCAAAGTGAAAATGATAATGAAGGTAAACAGCTGGAGTCAATTCAGGACATCAAGGCAGTGTGACACTGCAACTAAAGATGCAAAAGAGGGCTTTCCACACTCCTTCAGAGAGGGACAAGAATGATGGGAGAAGGGTATCTGAAGTGAAGGGGAGTATTTTGAGGATTAATAGCAATATATCCTACACTGTAATAATCTTTTAAAATTTAAATGTTCGGGGCTGGGGATATAGCTCAGTGGAATAAGTGCCTGCCTAGCAAGCGCAGGGTCCTGAGTTCAATCCCCAGTACCGCCAAAAAAAAAAACAAACTAAAATTTAAATGTTCACTGTATATTTCGGTGACACCTCATACATACTGACCCCAGCCACAGGATACTTTGCCTAAAGTCCAGCTCTGATTATATTACTCTCCTTACCTTAGAAACTTTCAAAGTCTACCCGACACTTAGACAAGTAAACCTGATTTCCTAGCATGGCCTTCAATACCTTCTGGCACTGTTAAGTGAACAACTTCATTAACCTTTGCTGGGCCTTAATTTTTCTGCCTTTCTTTGTGCTTTATTCCCTCTCCTCCTCATAACTGGACAGTCGCTCTCCTTCCTTGTGTCCCTAGAGATTCCTTGAGGAGACTCCTTTTCTAGAAAGCTTTCTGGTGCACTGTAATCTCACAGTACTCTTGGGGGATATTGTGTCTCTCAGGCGACACTGAGACATTCTGACTTTTAGTAGTTTCAACTGTGAGTATCTCATACCCTTTCAAGATGGTAACCTTCTTAAGGGATGGAACCAACTCTCACTCATCTGACTCCATAATTCACACCCTTTCCACTGCTCCAAACTTTCTCTCCTTTGGAGAAGCAGCTAAACTGTCTCACGGTGGTGTGTCTTTGAGACATGGCATTGTGCTGTTAATGCTTTTAAACCTTTTAATTCTATCTCCTGTCACTTGGTAAGAACGACAGACTGAGTGACACACACCCTCTCTCTCTCTCTCTCTGTCCCTGTCTTTATGATACCAGCCCATTGTCAAAGTATTCAGCAAAGACCACAGATTGATCAGCCCATTCTCCTTAGCCAAGCAAATGCATTTGCAACCCAGGAAGGGCTGAAAGGAGTCCCCATTTCTTCATGGTACCTTTATTAGTTTCCAGGAGCTGCTGTAACAAATTCCCACAAACTAGGTAGTTTAAAACAACAGAAATTTATTCCTTCACATTTCAGGAGACCAGAATCTGAAGTCATATTGATGTATTCTCGCTAAAGGCTGCCTTACCTCTCCGTGCCTTCTGGTGGCTACCAGCAGCCCTGAGCATGTGCTGGCTCATCACTGCATCTCTCTATCTGTATTCACACGGTGCTTTCTCCACATGTGTCCTTTCTCTGTGCCTCTTCTCTTGCACAAGAACACCTGTCAGATGGGAGTAAGGCCCACCTTGGCCCATTTTCACTTGATGGCCTCTGCAAAGACACTCTTTTTAATAAGACCACATATGCAAGTCCTGGAGGTTATGGCCTCGACATATCTTTAGGGACACAATTCAGTTCCCAAGCGCATCCCAGCCCTCCCTGGACAGCTCACTGCTCAAGAGTGTCATTGTTTAGGGGACTGTGGATGAACACCTTAGCATAAACCTGCCCCCTACCTCTCAAGAGCTCAAGTCTACAGATGTGGGAATTGAATATTCTCTATGAGAGAGGCAACAGTGACTCAAAGCCCTTGAAAAGGAAATGATAGCTTGCTTTTCAAAATGGATGTATAATTTCTGAAATTATTAAATTGCAGCAAACTATAGCATAGATTCTAGCACCTTAACCATTTTTACACGTACTGTCACATGGCATTCAGTACATTACCTGTTGCAACCCGCACCATCCACCTTTCCCTTTCCCTTCAGTTTACAAAACCTAAACTTCAAATTTCTACATCTACATTAAATTGTATATATGACATGAAGATAAGGATACTAGTGATAAAGTCTCCATTATAGATGGGTGTAATGGTACAATCTGCAGCAACTGAGAAGAGTTTTACATTCTGCTTGTTCCAGGATTTAACCCAATTCCCTCATTTGACTGATGAAAGTATTGCCTAAGCAAAAGTGACGGGGACCTCTTGGGGGTGCTTGTGATAAACTCTCTTGGGAAGGTATTGCTGGCCCCATTTGAAAGTGCATTCAAACCACTGTTACACACACTGCTTCATAGTTCTTTACTATGCCAGATAATATTCTAAATACTGGAACAGAGATAAATAATGTAACCTTAACCTCTCAAGAGCTCAAGTCCATAGTAGATGTAGGTATTTAATACCAAGAAATATCTCTAAAAGCACATATTATAATAGTCTATCTATCTGGTACAACCTTCAGTCGGCCCCCACCCATGCTTCTGCAGTCTTCCATTTGTCTCTGATTCCTGGTGTGCTACGTTTAATGGAGATCAGCTTTCCAAGGAAGGATTAGATGCTGTGGGCAATGAGGAGACATAAGAAAATGCAAGTGTAAGGATCAGGAGAGAACTGGAAAGAAAGGTGGAAGAACAATTGCCGTAGAAGTGGTCAGAAAACATTTGTGGATATTGTCCCTCAAGAGTATCACATCTGGTGAGCCGTCTCCCAGTTTTCCCTATGCTGAAAGAGTAACTGCGCTCCTTCAAGGAGACAGATTGGGGGCTGGGGATATAGCTCAGTGGAATAAGCGCCTGCCTAGCAAGTGCAGGGTCCTGAGTTCGATCCCCAGTACCACCAAAAAAAAAAAAAAAAAAAGGAGACAGATTGTCCAGAATGATGCAGGGTACGATTTTCCAGGAAGCCTTTACATGTCCTGAGTCTTCTCTTTCTCTGCCTATTCTTAAATGTTGGTATTTTGCCCTGGTGTTCTTTTATGTTCCCTTAGATTGTCTTCCTGGATCATTGCATACAATCCCATGGCTTCACTTACTGTATATAATCTGATGAAACCAAAACTTAAACCCCCACACAACTTTATCTTGTCAGCCTTAAAATTTCATGTCCAACTGCCTGCTAAACATTCTACATAGATGTTCTACTGGCATACTTCTTGAATGCATCCAATTATTTCCCACTTCCAAGTGAGTGTGATGAATTATTCTAATATACACTCATTCTTTTCTGAAAGGACAAGCAACGTGAGACAGAACTGAAGAGATTTTCAATGCTTTTAAAACTGGAATGTCGGAAATTGGGGATATGTAAGAATACATTAAAGACTGATGGCACCATCTCTCTTCCTATGCCTTTTATGTCTGGGGATAAGGCCTGCTCATGAAAGAGCCAGGCCCAATCGTCTGGGACAGTCCCCAGAGTTACATACATGTGGGGGAGTCTACTCCATGGTCCTGGGAACATGAGCACTTCCTCATTAGGGAATGGACTCGTGTGGAGAAGCAAGACAGGTGATCCTGAGCTGAGAGGGAAACGGAGCCCTAGAGTCTCTCCCAAGGGCGCTGACATTTTGGTTCACAAATACAGTAACCTTTTTCTGGGTAATGAGGAATCGTATTGAGCATTTTAGTAACTAGCACTGCCTCCTACTGAAGTACTGTCTACAGCTGTGGAAGTACAGTTACCCCGCCCAAGAACTTGATTTTTTTTTTACTTATTTACTGTGTCTTCCTTCGTTAAAAAGTACATTTCATGAAAACAGGAATCTTGTAGATTTTGTTCATTACTGTATCTCCGCTCCTTGGCACATGAAGGCATTTAAAGATGATTTGGTACAAAAAAGGAATGGAAAGAGGAAGAAAGAGCGGAGGGAGGTGAGGAAGGGAGGGAGGGAAAGAAGAAGCAAAGGAAGAGAATGCTAAATCATACCCAGGCTGGACCGGGACAAGACGGCAACAACTGACTATCAGTGCCTTTCCCACGTGTGGAGCAGCACAGAATTGGCGTAACGACAGATGTGTCCTGGCAAAGGCTTAGTAACTAGGACACAGCAAGTGGGCAGAGGGAGAAGTGGTATCCTGATTTGCAGCATTTATCAATTTATGTTGCATTAACATTCCCATTGCAACTAATTTCAACTTGCAAACTGGCTCTGATGGGTTAGCAAAGCCAGTCCCAGCACATCACTGGATACAGGACGTGCACCGGTACTGCTCCGAGCTGGCCCAGCGCTTCCCTGTTTCCTGTCCTGTATCTTTTGCAGAGCTTGCATAGCAAGGCTGTAGCACATGAGAGTTCATCCTTCCAGGTCCTTTTTGTTGGTAAAAGTCTTCAGATGGTGTCAAAAAGGAAACCACCAAGAGGCAACCAACACACTTCTTTCTCGAAATGATTTATTAAAAGCTGTGAAGCTTTGCAAGGAATGCTTCTGACTGGGGCCAAGCAGGTTGACCAACTCCAAGCTGCAGAAATAGCCAACATTTGTATTTTGCTTGGAGGATGCTGTGCTGTAAACCCTTGTGTCCTCTGTCCCCCACTGAACTGCAGTTGCTTCCTTAGGCCACGTGGACCCAACAAAAAGTCTAAGGAACTGGCTGCTGGATGCCTGTTCTACTTTCAGATCTCAAGAATTACACAAAATCTAGGGACAGCTTAAAATTTGATCTTGGTTTTTCAAAACAGAATTTAATTCGGAAACCTAGGGAAAACACACCCACAAGAGGGGTAAGAGGCAAAATCCCTCCCCCTGTGCCTATGCTTCTTATCTGGCTATACTTATTCTGGGCTAGTACTGAACACCCTGGGCCCCTTCCCCGGGGATGTTCCTGCAATAGGCAAGAAAATTTCCTCACTCATCTTTCTCCTTTTCCAACCTTGGACTCGCAGAGCTTCTTAGACATCACACACAGAGCCTGACTTACCTGTTAACTGAGAAGCAGGGAAGCCTCCAAACAGACCAGAGGAGTGGAAGACAGAGTGTAATGCCAACTCTCACAGGGGGCTGAGAACTCAGATAAATCATCCCCTTGGCCAGGCCTTCAGTCTTCTCATCTGTACAATGGGGCAGTTGGATACAGAATCACCAAGGTGTTCCTCTCTCTGTCTCTAAAAATTTCCAATTATACCTCAGTTTTCAGATTGCTTTATGATAGCCATGGGGCACACACTCTAGTTCATAAAACTCCAGTTTTCTAAATATGGTTATTAAATATTTGTTTTGACATTTTAGGTCATCAATTAAATTTTTTATTCTTAAAGTATGCCTAAAGGCAAATTAACTAAGCTATTTCAGAATGAAGCCCTAATTACATTCTTAAAACTGAACTAATACTCTCTGTGTAATTCAAAACACATGGTCTTCCAAGACAGGCAGCGTGGCATTGTTAATCCAGTTACTTTCCACCTTGGCTGTGTATCATGGCACAAATTACTTCACCTTTCTGAGCTTTACATCCCTTGTCTATAAAGGACTATTAACTTTTTCTAGGGAGTTGTGTAAACAATAACTGAGAAAAGATATTGAAGTGCCCAGCACCTATTAAGCAGTCCACAAAATTTCATTTATTTGCTTTTCTTCTTTCCTCCATTTCCAATTTACAAACTTGTACATAAGCAAAGAAATATCACTGAAATATTTTTGAGTACTTACATCTAATGTTTGGGCTGGATTTGCATGACATACAAGATAACAGAACTGCCTTCAATATGGAATAGAAGCTTGCTGGACTAACAAACCATGTTCTTCCTTTTTTTTTTTCCCAAACCATGTTCTTCCCTTGAATGTTGAAATTGATTTATCCAGTAACAAATTTGTTGGCACTTCTTCAACCAGACAGGCTCCTCTGTAAAATGCAAAGATTTGTAGCTTAAAATAAAGGTAAAAGAGGAGAAGGAGGAGGTGGAAGTGGAGGATGGAAGGAAGGAAGGAAGGAAGGAAGGAAGGAAGGAAGGAAGGAAGGAAAACAAGAGGGAGGAGAGGAAATGGCTAGAGAGTTGGAATGACGTATCTGCCCTCCTTTAAGCAAAGGGCGATGTATGGAAACTAGGCAGAGTGGTACGGATCTACACCAGCGCTCTTATGTGAACAGAATCTTGTCTCATAAAATTTGCTTCCAATCAGCATCTAGAGATTTCATTTAGGATTAGAAGCCTTTTGTTCCTTTTAAGGTTCTGTTGCATATAATTTTAAAATTATATAGTTTACCATCATGAATTGTAGAAAAATAAAACTATTGAGAGAAACATGTTATAGTCACCTATGGTGTTTTTTGCCTGGCATGGTGTATTTATAATTATAATTATAATTTCCACTTGACATAATATTTAATAACTTGCCTTTGCTAACTTAATGATCAACAACACTTTTGCCTAGTCAATAGTTATCAACTCCATCACCAATATTTTGGCTATTTATTAATGTGATTTATAGTTGGACAAATAATTATATAACCAATCTCTGCTGTTCATCATTTTATTCAGTTCTGTACAAACCCATAACACCATTCTGATAGCCTCCTATCAACAAGAGAGATCTTGAAAGAAAGTGAAAAAGAGCAGATTACAATTGAAATCAGCCTTGCAACGCCAGCCTTCGAAGCTTGTGGCACTCTTCCTAATTGTAGTGTAAGTGAGAGAAAGGCTAAGGGAGTTTCTGCAGCTGCCAAACTTTCCGCAAAAAAGCTAACTCTGCTGGTTGCACTCTTTCTTCTCTCTCATGCCATTGACTAAGTTGTCCAAATTGAGCCCACCATCTGCTCTTGTACGGCCTGGAAGTAAGAATGGCCCTTATATTTTTAATAACTGAAAAGGAATCAGAAGAACATTTTGTGACATACGTAAATTATGTGAGGTTCAGATGTCAATATCCACAAATAATAAAAGTTTTATTAGAACATAGCTGTGCTTGCTCATTTACATATTGTGTATGGATGCCTGGATGCCACAATGCCAGAGTTGAGTAGCTGTGACAATAGGTGGTATGTAGGTAGTGGCTAAAATATTTATCTGGCTTTTTAATATTAAATTTTGGTCAAAGCTTGCCAGGGACTATTTTCTAGCCAAAACTACAATTTATGTGGTTCACCATTATATTTACTAGTCATTAATCCCCGGGCTCGATAATAATTTTTAGGCCTGGAGAGATCTTGTACTTGTGAGCCTGTTGTGTCACTCATTACTTCACGTGACTCACTCTTCCTCTCCAAGCCTCAGTTTCCAAATCTATAAAATAGATAGGTTTCACTAGCTCTTTAAGACACTTTGTTTAAAAAAAAAAAAAAAAAAAGACACTTTGTTTACTTATCTGATAAATATTTCCTTAATGTCTGCTATAGATGAAGGTCCATGCTCAATCTGGCATTTAGGAATAATGTTTAAAACTTGAGAAAATATTCTGGGGTTTTCATTGAAATGTAAATTACATCCTCCAAGAAAAGTACATGTGTCGTCTATTTGCAAAACAAAAACAAAACAAAAAGCTCAAAAAAGTCCCAAGAAACAAATGCAAGTGAATGACTTCTCAAAACAAGAATCTTAGGAATTACAAATTCAATGACTTCTCTGTAAGAGACTTTAAAGGAAACAAAAGGCTGTATCTTGTCTTTCTTCATCTTTTGCCTACTGCAATTTACCTAGAAAAGCCTTCGCTGAAATACGTGGCAGGTGTATATACAAAATGGAATATTATTCTGACACACCCCAAAATGAAATCCTGTCATTTGTGCCAACATAGATGAATCCAGAGGGGCATGATGGTAAATAAAGTAAGTTAGGGCTTAAAAAGACAAATAACCACAGGAGTTCACTTCCACAGAGAATCTAAAAAAAGTCAACTCAAGGAACCAGAGACTACAGTGGTGGTAACAAGGACCTTGGACATGGGGGAAGGAATGAGGGGAGAATAGGTTAAATGATTTAAAAATTCAATTAGGAAGAGGAATAATTTCAAGAGATCTATTGTATAGCATGGTGACTATAGTTACTAAGACTGCATTTCATATGTGAGAATTGCTAAGATAAGTAGATTGTAAGTGTTCTTACCACACACAAAAGCACTTGTGCGGAGACACATAATGTAATAGCTAGCTGTCTGGATTAGCTATCCCATCATGTGAATGTATTTCAAAACATCATAGTTAACGCTATAAACATGATCATTTTTACTGTCAATTAAATGAATAAAATACACTCATAAGATATCACAACTCAATGGAATGACCTCGTTTCTCTGATGGAGTAACTGAGGTCAAGAGAAGCCACAACACACCTTCTCATTACAGTTTCAGGTTTTCCTGACTTTCTGATTCAACAGTTCCTCATTGAACTCTGATGTTTATACGTATCTGCAGCTCAGGCCATTCTGAGCATGGGGCAGATACACTGATGTGATTTTTCAAAGCCTCAATTTTCTGAAATTTTTTGAGCTAATGGCCCAGCTTTCTGGATCCAGCCAGGGCTCTTTAGTGGATGCCACCTCAGACTGGGTTTCTCTCCTCCCCACATACCAGACCTTGGCTTAACCTCCCCGACTTTGTAAACCAAAGACCCTTCTAAATTCATGGATGCGTCTCTATAATTAACTGATAACAACTAATATCTAGGGAACATCTTGCTCCAGGTTCTATTTATATTATACACTTGATTGAATTTCACCTTCATAATAACCCCAGAGGTAAAAATTATTAGTCCAGTTTTTAGATGAAGAAACCAAAGTTCAAGAGTAATTTGTCTAAAGCCATTTAATTATATTGAGATACACCAGACCTGTAACCTAGGTCTGACATTGAAGTCGTTCTTAACACTACCCTGCACTGCAATTTTATTGCCCTCTTTCCTGTGAATGCAGACCCTCCCAAACCTTCCCACTGCTTTTGCTTTTCACAGTTGGAATTTTAACTCAATATTTAGGTTTCTAGTCTATGTTCCAATAAACCACTCACCTCTAATCACATCTAACAATTTTCTCTGGGCTATTTTTTTTGTTGCCTTGATTAAAAGCAGATGGTTTATAATAGTCTTATCACGTGAAACATATTTTACCTTAAATCTGACCCAGTGTCCCCATCCACCAGACTCCGTGTTCCCCCAGCCTCCAGAGATCTCTCAGTTTCTCCCTCTCTACAGGGCTTATCACATTATAAGTAGGCCAGAGAAGTAAACATCAAGCTAATTCCACATCCCTGAGCAACTCTGAATGGCATCTGTTGCCCCCACAGCCTGCACTTGACCTAAAAAGTGTCAGTGTGTTACAACAATTTATGAGTTAATCCAGCTGCCAAAAGCATCACTGAAATAGGGACAAAATCTGATAACCAGAATCTCAAAAACTAAAACTGGAAAATACAGATTCTCCCAGTTGGCAATGCAATGCAAGGTCAAAATGTTGCAGAGAGGAAGTCATAGGCGCTATAAGTGCACAAAGAGTAGTACTAGAGCAAATAAACAAGTTAGAAGGAGACACAAAGGGCAAGGTAGGGTTTCGTGTATGTGTGCATGCGTGCACGTGTGAGTATGAGTGTGTGTGTGTGTGTGTGTGTGTGAGTGTGTGAAGGTGACAAAGCTGGGAGGTAGAAGCAGTAGCCCTGAGAGTACCCGAACCAAGTCAGTGATCCTAGCAGCCTTGGATTCTTCATGAACTTCTATATGGCTTTCACAGTGGAGACAATTCTTGGTTTTCCATGAGTTTCAGGTCTTGCCATGTGTATCTTTGCATGGAGCTGAAATTTTCACAAGAAGCTTAAATGAGATGCAATGCTTTGTATGATGCCGGGAACCTAAACCCCGCCCGGTAGGCTCCACTTTGAAAAGGCTCTACAACCAGCCATAGCATTGGGCAATGAGCCTTTACCACACTTGTCTTTTAGGTCATTAAAGATCTAAACTGCAGCAAGTTCTAGCCTAAACTCAAACCCTGTAGAATGTCTGAAGATCAATATGTTGACAGAAAATTAGTAATCAAAACTTCAGGTGAAATGGTTCAAACATGGGCTCACTGAACAGAAAGGCCTAACTATACAAATTTTACTAACACTTGACAAGATCATATATGTGAATTAGGTTTAGATCTAGAGAGGGATTCCTGGGCTGACAATATCTTGAAGTTCATACATCCATTCCACACACACAATGAATTTTTACATGTTAAGCACAAGGCTGGGCACTTGGGATTCAGAGTAGAATAAATCTTTGTCCTTGAGGAGCTCCCA
The DNA here is from genome assembly GCA_004027595.1 of Dinomys branickii. Classification (NCBI taxonomy): domain Eukaryota; kingdom Metazoa; phylum Chordata; class Mammalia; order Rodentia; family Dinomyidae; genus Dinomys; species Dinomys branickii. The sequence continues at coordinate 365,506 of PVLD010000101.1, forward strand.
GTCTAATGGATAGAGAAGAAGCTGCACCAGCCTCCGTACCTTCCTCTCCTGTCTGTCTTCCTCACCCTGAGGCACTTATGGGGTCTTCAAAGTGTGTGCTCAGGAGGGTGAGAGTATTCTGAAAGCCCTCTCAGAGCCACAGTTATTAAGGGGTAGACCAAAAAATGGGGCTCCGGGTTATTTCCCCAGATGCCACCGGGACAGCTCCACATTTACGTTTTCTCTCCTGTTCTTTTTTTGGAAGATATTCATTAAACAAACACACTAGCTGGGCATGTAGCTCCATGGTAGAGTGTTTGCCCAGCATGCACAAGGTGCTCAATTCAATCTCCAGTACCACCCCCAAAAATACTTTCACTAATTTAAAATGCTGAAATGTAGACTTCTGCTTCTAGAAAGACAGAGTAGATGGGCTGCTCCTGATTCCCCCCTTCTAATTAAAAAATCCAGATAGTACATATAAAACAAACATAAGAATTTATGAAAGATAAAGAGCAAACAACAGACCAGGTAGAAAGTTCTGGACCCCAAGAATGACTTGTAATATGTTACTGGAATTTTCATTTTGCCTCATATTTCCTAGAAAAGGCTGAAGCAAATGGCAACCCAGACACGGCAGCATGTATAAATAACCAAAGCCAGTTCTATCGAGCTGATGGACCAGAAAAGGGACCGGCAGACTAGCGAACCAGAAAGCTTCTAGGTAGTAAGGGCTGTGCTACAGAAAAACAGCACAGACAAAAAGCTAATTCCACTGTATCCCAAGAGATACTCAAAAGTAGTATAGATTTTGAAAGCGAAATTATTTTTTAAAAATTCAAGTAACCAACAGAAAGGCAGGAAAAGGGATATGGAGAAACAATCAATCAAAAATTATGGAAAATAAAGTAAAACAAAGTGGCACATACCTCCTCACATACCCACGCCTATCGTGGCCCAATTCATAGTCACCAAGCTGTGGAATCACACTGTCCGCAGAGGAATGGATAGAGAAAATGAAGCATACACACACAATGGAGTACTATTCAGCCATAAAGGAGAAGGAAATCATGGCATTAAAAGGCAAATGGATGAAACTGGAGATCATGGTATTAACTAAAATAAAACAAGCTCAGAAAAACAACTATTGTGTTTTTCTCTCCTGTGTGGAACCTAGGGGAGGAAACAGGATATGAGAGTAGAGGGAGATGATTAGAAAAAAGAAAAAGGAAAAGGAGAGGAGAGAAATGAATGTCTCAAGGGCTACAGAAGATCAAGGGTGTTATATGCACATATGAAAATGCCACAATTAAATCCACGGAGCAGCAACATTAATATTCTGTAATAAAAAAGAAAAATATTGAATATTCCCATTTAATAATAAAACATAAATTTCCACTTATCTTTAAAATATAATAAAACAATAAAATCTAAATATATCCATTAAAGGACAGAAATTGGCCATCTTGATTAAGTAATGTGATCCCATTGTATGCTACCTATAAGAAACACATCAAATATACATTGAAAGTAAAAGAACACAGATATTAATCAAACAAAATCAAGAGTTGTCATGTTAATATTATATAAAGTTGACTTTGGAGCAAAGAAAATTGCCAGACAGAATGTGGCATTTAAAGATAAAAGTCAACCTGCCGAGAAGACCTAGCAACTCTACCTCAAGAAGTAGAAGGAGAAGAGAAGAAGGAGAATGAGGAAAAGGAAAAGGAGGATGAGAGAGAGAAAGGGAGGGAGACAGAGAAAGATAAATTCAGAAAATACGTAAATAAAACTGAACAGAGACGAGAAGACACGTACAATTGCAGCTGAAACTTCAAGGCTTGTCTCTTAGTAATTACCTGAACAACCAGACAGAAAATCAGCAAGGAAAAAACTCAGAAACACCGTCAACCGAACACAACCTACAAAAAAATAAATAAATAGTACATTCTTTGATATGCCCGTGGAACATACTCCAAAACAGACCACATCCTGGGCCATGAAATAGCCTCAACAAATTTAAAATAATTGAAATAATATTTACTGTGTCCGTTGACTGACAAAAATGAAATCAAACTAGAATTTCATAACTGAAAGATAATGATGTTTTTAAACAATTGCAATTAAACAAAACATTTCTAAAAAATCTATTGATCAAAGACACCTCAAGTGAAAAATTTAAAAATATATTGAATTGAATAAAAATAAAAATACAACATAGCAAAATCTGTGGGCCAGCTGGTTGTGTTGGCATATGCTCAGAATTGCAGCAGTGTAGGAGATTGTGGCAAGAGGATCTCATGTCTGGTTGTGGCCTGGGCAACCTAAAGATATACCAAGACCCTGTCTCAAAATAAAAATTAAAAAAGGGCTGGAGATGTAGCCCATTGTGAAGGTCCTGGGATCAATCCTTAGAAGCAAAAAGCAGGGGCGGGGGGTTTACAAATGAAAGCAACTCTGAGAAGAAAATTTATAGTCCAAGAGCAAACAAAACCATCGCAACAACACCCAGGATTTGAAGGCAGATTTATTTACATTGACAGACACTGATCAGGATCATTCCCAAAATATTAGGCCTCAAAGGCTGAAGGCAGGTTTTTAGGAGATTGCAGAGGGGACATACAGAGGCAGAGGACTGGGCTGACTTTGACTGGTTCTTATAGTACATGCATCACAGTAACCAGCCGTTTCTAGGAGACAGAAGCAACTGGGACTACAACCACTACGTGGGTAACTAAGAAACTGAAGTATACTGGCTGGGTGGGGGCATTTTCTGTTACAATAGCACTAAAGGCTTTCATTCAGAGAGAGGTACTCAGATATCAGGTATGGTGACACATATCTGTAATCCGTGCACTCAGGAGGCTAAGGCAGGAGGATTGCCCAAGTGTGAGGCCAACCTGGGCTACATAGTGAGTTCAAGGCCAGCCTGAACTATATAGTGATGCCCTGTCTCATAAATAAATAAATAAACAAACAAACAAACAAATAGCAGGCATTCAAGAGACTGAAGCCTGGGCAATTTAGTGACTTACAAAGACTATGTCTCAAAACAGAAAAATAAAATGGGATAAGAAGGAATACAGCTCAGTGTGAGAAAGAAAGAAAGAAGAAAAGAAAGAAAAGCAAGATTCTTGAAAGACTTTCCAGCTAAGCTTCTCTTGAAAATAACTAGATAAGATGAACTTTATCGAAGTTAAAACTTTTGCTTTGTGAAAAATCCTAACAGAAAGAAATCAAGCTAATGAATGAGCAAAAACATCTCTGAGAAATCATCTATGTGACAAAGAACTAGTATCTAGGATATTCAGAAACAATAGTAAAACAATCCAATTAGAAAATTGGCAAGATATACAAAAGCATTTCACTAATGAGGATCTACAGATGGAAAATAAGCACATGAAGAGAGGTTCGATATCATTAACTATTAGGAAAATACAAATTACAACTACAGTGAAATACTACTGTACACCTATCAGAAAAGTTACAATAAAAATAGTGACAACATCAAAGTCCGCAAGGGTACAGGGAAATCAAATTTCTGCTGGACGTGTTAAAATGCTCCCTTCACTTTGGAAATGATACCTGCTCCTGCAGCACAGTCACACTCACCTGTTTGGCAGTTTTAAAATCTTTTTAATTTTTATTAGTACATGTTTGCAGTACATAATGATTACATTCATTATGGGGACTTGGAACATTTGACAATTTTTAAGACAAGAGAAACCATATGACCCAGCAATTGAGCTCCTGGGCATTTGCCCCATATGACCCAGCAATTGAGCTCCTGGGCATTTGCCCCAGAGAAATAAAGACTTATATCAGTACATTCACAATGTTCAAAAACTAGAAACAATCTGTGTGTCCTTCAGTGGGGAGTGGTTAAATAAGCTGGCACAGTCACATCATAGACTATTACTCAGAAATAAGAGAAATCCACTATTAATAGATACCACAGCTTGGAGGAATCACCACAGAATTCTGTTGAGTGAAAAAAGCCAACTTGAATGGTTACATATTGTATGGGTCCCTCCATACAACAGTTTGAAGATGACAAACCCATGGACATGGAGACTGGATTAGCAGTTGCTAGGCACCAAAGATGAAGCAGGGAAGTGTGTGCATCTACCAAAGGGTGGGACAATGGACCCTTGGGGAAATGTTCTGCATCTTGACACCAACAGTGTTCGTGTATACTTGTGACATTGTACTATGGTTTGGCATGATTTTCCCATTGGAGAAAACTAAATAAAAGGTACATGAGCTATTTCTGTATTATTTCTTACAAGTGCATCTGACCAAATGGTTTAAAAATAAAGCTTAATTTAAAAAGAAACCTGAAGAACTCCTCGAGTACAACCCAATAATTTCATAGCTACAGAAACCAATGCTCTCAAACAGTCATGACTAAACTCATTTCTTTAGCCACCCCCTGGCCAATTTTTACTGAGGAATTCAGAATCTTGCTAGTTGTTTAGTTTGGTTGATTGATGCTTGGGAGGAAAAGACAGCCAATATTTGCCATCACCAGATTCTGGTATGGCTCTTCTCTTGCACTTAGAGACTCCTAAGGGACAATGAAGTGTGTTATGAGGAAGATTCTCCAGGGATCCTGGTAATAAGGTGATCAGGGCTTACAATAAGATGGCTGAGAGGGAGCTTAGCACTGCAGAGCTAAATCTAAATACACAGGGAAACATGGAGGAAAATAACAGGAACTCTTTAGAGGAAAATGCTGCCTTGCTAAAAAGTACGGGGAGCAAGATTTGAATAGTATAAGGAAGGTCATTCGAGTTTCATCTCAGTTTCTTTGATGCACAGAGGAAGTCCCAGTGGGTCAAGGAAGCCTTATGCCACTTTAGGCGTTGGTGCTGGGGAGCATGGGAGAGAGTTCTCACTTTTTATTCACTGAGGCACAAAGGGCCCATGAGAAGTCACCCAAACCACAGACTACAATCAGTGAATGTGTGTGTGTGTGTGTGTGTGTGTGTGTGTGTGTGAAGATACCAGTCACATCTATCTCGGTAGCCTTCTGAGTTAGAATTGATGGGAGAGGCTTCTAACCTTGGGGAACTAATAGATGTCAGTATTGTCCCAAAAAATGGCTAACAATCTAAAAGCACAGAAGGAGCACCATCTATTAAAAATGGATAGCAAATTGGCTCAAATCCAGGAAACAGGTGGGAACTCTCAGGGGGCAGCCAGGAATAAGACAGTGCTCGGCTTATGGATAACAGCTGTGGACACTTGGGCCTACCCTTTACAGACAGGCCATAAAAGAAGTGTAATTTCAGAAATGGGCACGTTTGCTGGCAGCATATCTGGAAGGGAAGAGTGTAGAGCTATGCAGAAAGAACGCTCAGCATTAGGGGGTCCTGAGACTCTTTCCCACTGAACTGGGTCTCAGATCCCCTAGATTGGTGCCACAATATTTTGTTCTGAGGCAAAATATTATCTTCGGTTTCAGCAGAAATTGTCTTTAAGCCTAAGCTCCCGAAGTTCCCCCTTGTTTGTGGAAGATGGAAGAACACAAATCAAAATAATAATACTAGTGCTAAGTAGAAAGGGGATGAGAGAGGGAAAAAATCTTTCCTAAATCGAGAGCCCAGCAGATTGGGGCTTCCAAGAATCATCCTGGCCTGCAAGCAAGGACAAGAGCAAAGCAGCTCGCGCACCTTCCCGGCTGGGGCCGGCCCGTCGTGTCTGGGAACGGGCCTCTCTAGTGTTTCGATGCAAAGCTGGGGCCGATGTGCAACAGTGAGGTGGGAAGGCAGGAGAAACCCACGGAGAGGAATACAGGGATTCTCCGTAATAACGCGAATAACGGCAACAGAAAAACAAGACCGAAATTCCACTGTGAGAGAGAGGGAAGAGGAGCACATCTGAACGCAATCTGAATGCAAGTGAGAGGCCTTATTGGCTGGGAACACACAGAGCTGTCCAACAGGACGGGAGCAGTTTAATCCTCCAGGGAAAGGAGAACACTGCTTCCTACAAGGCTAGCGGAAGCTGGCGCTGCACAGTCACACTCGTCTATCAGGGACAGAAAGATATATCCAGAAAGAATGGGGGGGAGCTTGTCACCCAAAGACAGACTCCCATACCAGATCCCTGTGTGGACTGTAGCACTGGGTGGCTGATGGATGCTCTCTGGGCCTCAGGTTCCCTCTGTGAAAAAAGGGGATGACTCCCTTAATGGTACCTGCTCCTGGGGCTTGCTGTGCTAATCAGAGGAAGGGAACGTGTCAGGCCCTGTATGTGCCAGCTCCTTGTCACCCACCTGTCTGCCGTCTATCTATCCATTTATCGCCTACCTGTCTATCTTTCTAGTTCCTGAGAGAACTAGACAAACTGTGGCTCACATCCCAGGAACATCCAGTCCCCTTTCATGAAATTGGGAAAGGAATACTTTTTCCTTTGATCCCATCAAAGCAAGTCCAACAGATGCTTGTATTCCCAAGTGCTCTGGGTTGTGGTTTCAGATAGGCTGCCCCCACGTGACAGCAACAGGGATCCTATGGTCTCTGATTGCCATTCTCCCATGGCCTTCAGCAGAGTACGCAGGTCAGTGCTGGTGAGGAGCATCCATTCAGACTTGGAAACGAGGGGTTCTTCGTGCATACTTCACAACAGCATTAAATTAGAACTGTGAAGTGAAAGCCACAAGAATGGGGGTATGCTGATAATATTATCTTACTATAGGTGAATTTCAGATTTGATTTGAATTTCCTGGCCCAAACAAGTATGTTAGATTGCTTCTAACTACCTTGGAAGAGAAGGCATACCGATTCTAAAACTGAAAGAAAACTCAAAGCCAATGGATTATATCTATTAAAAATGAGTGGCAAATTGGCTCATATCCAGGACACAGGTAGTAACTTTTAGACAGTATCCAGGAATAAGAAAGTGCATGCCTTATGAACACTGTAATAGCTTCCAAAACAATTCTATAGCAAATGCAGCAATATTTGTAAGATAACTTTCTTGGGGCTGAGGTCATAGCTCAGTGGGAGAGTACGTATTTACGGGTACAAAGCCCTAGGTCCAATCTCCAGCACCAAAATAAACACAAAGTTTCCTCCAGCTACTCCCAGTGAGGGCTGAGGCCTTTTGTGTCTTGGGATGCTAGAATAACAGGGTCCAGCAGCATTTAAGTGACCCAGATGCAGACAAAGGCAGAACTGGAAGACACTACAGATTGAGGGGAGCTTATTCTATCACGAAGCAGCGTTCGCCCCTGGCTGCACAGCAGAGCAGCTGTAGCAAGGGACCCGGAAGCACAGCACTGAGGTCGGGGCCTTGATATCTGCCCTTTCTCTATGGCTTCCCCTTGTGATGCTGAGGTGCATCGATTTAAGAACCGCTGATAACTATCTTAGGAAAAGGATTAAACAGCACCCAGCTGGAGGCCAGATCCTCCCTAAAGGAGCACACAGCATTTATTGTTGGTTAAGTGCTGACAAGGCTGTGGATTCCTCCAGATCACTTGAAAACACCCTGCCTGTGTCTGCCTGTGTCCTGCTCCCTCCCCGCCATGATGTCCCCAGCATGCAATGGGCTGTTTGGGAAGTTCTAGCCTTGGAAATGTTGCACTGAAAACATGATGTTCTCTCAGACCTGCCCCAGACACGTCCTTCCCATTGCCCCTGGCTTCCCCACCTGTCACCTCGCTGCATCCACTCTAATGCCTTACCTTGCCAATCTCTACTGATCCTTGTGACTTCCATTTAAATGTCACTCCATACAGGGAGCCTTACTTGAACACATTCCTTAACAAAGTCTTCCTGCTGTCCCTCCTTCCTGACCCTCCCCAGGACTTCTAACGTCCTGTCCACTGATCATCTCTCCACACTGAGCTCAGTGAGGAAGATTCTTCATCCTGTACCTGGTACTCAGCATAAAGGCTGGGGCATTACAGTCTCCTAAGTATTTGCCAGATAGGAGAAAGAGTATCTGGCCTGCCTTCAGCATACAAGAGGAAAAAGGACCAGAGAGGTTTCACCCAAAGTTCAAATGAGCATGAACACAACACCAGTACTAGGAATAATGTGACAAAAACGCACTGATCCTTTGCTAAGTTACCAGCACTGTGCTCAGGCCTGCACATCCATTATCTAGGTCAATCCTCCTCGGATGACTATGAGGTAATTCCTAAACCCATGTGCCCTCTTGGATTCTCTCTTCCCCCTCATCTAATCCCTCATCACGTTCTCCCAGCTCTATCCACAGAATACATCTTATATCTGACCTCTTCTCTTTATCTCTTCTTTAAGCCACTAAAATTGATTGCCAGGCCACTGCAGACAGCCGCGTACTGATCTCCTGCTTGCTATGCCCCCCACAATTTACACTCCACCAGTGGCCAGAGAAAGCTCTTAAAAATACAAACCATATCCTGCCTCTTCCTGAAGTCCTCCCAGGGCTTTCTGCCACACTCTAATAATACTCATTTCTTACCATAGCACTGAGGTCTGCTGGACTTTGGCCCCTGCCTGGCTAGTCTTTCCCCACTTCTTGCTTTTCTTCAACCACAACTGGTAACCCTAGAGCTCCCTGAGTGCTCTGACTTGTTCCGACTGCCAGCGCCCAGGCTGCACGTTCACCTGAAACACTCTTCCATCTCTCTCGTGGCCCAGCTTCAGATCTGGCAATGCTGTCATGTTCTTCTCATTGTGATCTTGTTCAAATGCTACCTCTTTGAAGAGGTCATCCCTAACCTGCCTTCGCCTGTAGTAATCCGCTTAGGCATCACATTATGCTGCTTGCTCTCTTAATAATACTCATAACTATGTGAAATCTTTCTTAGGTTATTTCTTACTGGCCAACTGCTTTCCTGATGAGCATACTGGCCCCCTGAGTTCTTTTAGCCCCCCAAGACCTTGCTGCTCCCTTTGCCACTGTCCCTTATTCCCAAAACATCATCCACTCCCTGCTTGTTACATACTTTTTAAATTCATGCTGATCACCCACTTTTTGGATGTGACCACTGATGCTCAGAGAAACCCAGTGAACTGTCAAGATCACACACGTAAGAAGCTGCAAGAATGGAATTCAGCCATATGCAGCCTCCTTCTAGAAACTGCCCTCATCCCTAGAAGCCAGATTTCCTCTCTCGGTCCACAGTGCCTGTGTCTCACCACCATCCGTGATTCTTAGAGAGAAGACACTGTAGCTTATTTCCCTTTGATGGCTGAGGTCCACAGACAAACTGGGCTCTAAGAAGCAAGTGTCCTTCTCCCCAGGGACTTTGGCAGGTACAGTGCCAGAGTTTGGTGGGCTGAGGCCTGCTGCCAGCCATGTAAGAGGACACCTGCCAGCTCTCACTGTGCCTGGGGTGTGGGGGATCGTGCCACCCTGTTCCCGGGTCTCAGATGGGAAACATTTTCTTCCTGCCTCAGAGCCACTGGGGAGCTGGTGATGCATGTAAATGAGGTGTGACTGTACCTGCAGCATGCACAGTTTGAGCACCCTGGGGTCGCCACACAGAGGGGCGAAGTGGAGCGTGAGCAAGAACACACCTGGGAAAAGAGCTGCTGTCCTGGGATTCTGCAGGCTCAGCAGGAGGAACGAAAACTTCCATCCTGCCCCACATTGGTTCATTAACTGGGGAAGCTCATTTCCCAGGGCCTCAGCTTACTCATCTGTAAACTAGCGACAGCAACCCCCACTGCACAGCCCCCATATGTTCACTCTCATTATACTCACTCCAGTGACAAAGCAGGGCAGGCAAGAGACAGAGGCTGAGGCACTGCTGAGGGCACATGCAGAGGGGAGGGAGCTGGGGGCAGGAACTTGAACGATGTTAATATGCCACCCCCGTGCTCTGCCCGGCTGCTTTGCAGTGTGACTGCACATCTGTTGGCTCCCCATGTGACTCCTCACAGCCCTCCTAGAGACACACGCTGTTAACACGATCCCTTCCCCTAAGAGGACGCCAGCCTAGGAAAGGAAGGAGCTCGGTCTCCCACACAGAGTCTGGTAGCAAGGGATGGCTGTGTAAAGCAGAGGTACTTACAGGTAGAAGGTCTGTACTCGAACTTGCCCTCTACATTTCATTCCTGTTGAAGCCTGTTAGCATCAGGTGCTTCGTCTGAAAATGCAACAGTAGTTTCTGCCCTGCCCGACTCCCCAAGCTGTGACCTAGCAGAGGAAATACTTTAAGATGAAGGTCCCAGGGCCGTAAAGTGAGAGGGCAGCTCAGCTCTTTGGTGGGTACCGTGGGCTTCCTGGGCTTCTCCCCTCACCTTTTTCTGAAAGAGAACTGACCTCCCTGAGAGTGGTGCTTCCTGTCTGCTTCCCAGGGTCTAGGAGCTGACCCTAGCCTTGGTCTACGAGCCTTGGAACAGTGTGACATCATCGTAGCCTTGCGTCACCATGAATATGAGGCATCTGAAGACGTGCAGCCGCACACGGGGGGCCCCTGGGCTCCCTGCTAGGTCATCACTCATGGCTAGGCCTCACGCACTTTGACAGCTCTCTAAGGCACAAGGCCAGTCCAGATGTCATCGTGAGGAGCACAAGCTTGCCACAAAGCCAAGGAACCATGGCCAGGCCAGTCGGGAGACTGAGCTTGCTGGCAGAAGCTGGCTCTGTTCAATCTCAGGCTGGAGGGGCCTGGGCTGCTTCTCATCCACCCATGCCCCGTCCGCCCCTGAGGCTGCATGTGCCACTTACGAGCCCCAGAGTGAGTGCGCTGTGGGCGACCCCCGGCCTGGCACACAGCTGCCCCTGACCTCATCGCACCGCCAACCGCTGCACATCTTATCCTGCTCAATTCCCCACTTATTGTGCCATTTAATAGCATGAGAGAAGCCATGGCCTGCCCTGGGGACGTCTGCAGTGAGAGCAGACACTGAATTGATTTTCAAGATTAACTGTCGGCCCCAGCTGGGAAGCAGCAAACATGGGAACTGAGCAATCTTCCCAGGCTTTCTCCTGCTTCAGAACCACTTTGTCTGCCAGGTGTCTGATAAGGCTGGATTGATAGGTCTTAGGAGGTCCTTTCCTGGCCACAGAAGGGTAAAGCTCTTTACCACGTGAGCACAAGGAGGCACTGAAAGAGCCTCTACTGGAAAAGGCTCACCCTATGGTTGTAAGTTTCATCTTTACTGTGCAATCCCAGGCAAAGCACTTAACCTCTCTGAAATTTAGGCTCATCATCATAAAAAGATAGGCAGTTAACATCTGCCCTACGGCACACAGAGATAATATGTGTAACGTGCTCGGCCCATGGAGGTACTTCATAAATTAACTGAGGAACATTATTTGGTTCCCGCTCTGCAGTAACTGATCTCACCCAGGGATCCCTCCCAAGCTCAGTTATTACTTTTCAACAGGAACTATACAATGCAATGAAAAAATGGAGATTTTATTTGACATAGAACATGTTGTTGTGTTTCCTTAGCGCAAGTTCCTGGTAGTTCCGTATTTTGTTTGTTTATTATCTTCTTTCTCCCTGAGCTCACCTGCCCCTCTCCCTTTGAGGCAGTCACCAAACTAGTCAGGTGTACAGAACAGAATAAGGGATTTTGCTTATCCTTTGTCTTGGCCAAGTACAAAACTTCTTTCTTATTAATACTCAGCTGCTCCCTCTTGGAATTACCCAGGCACTGGGAACGCTTCCTCTGCCATGGGATCCTGGTTCCCATTCCCACTGCAAGACTCTGAGGTCGATCCGTTGACCAGCCAGGCTCATGAGGATTTCACAGTGTATTCACTCTTGTAAAACTTGGCTTTCATGCCACCATGCAGAACTCAGAACCCAGAACCCAGAGCTTCTTGTCTTAATGAGGATCATACTAAATGCTGTGCTCTGTAAAGACAGAGTCCTGAGCTATGTCCACACCTACCTAAGGAAAAATCTCTAAGAATAAAGCTAGGAATTCGCACACATAGAAGGCCCCAGCTCATTATTATACCCACTAAAGTTCAAGAACTACCTTCATACAATAACAGAAAGGGTTCTTACATTGGCATAGGAGGGTAAGCATCTGAGCAAGCAATCTACCCTGCTGAAGCATTTGCTCTCTGTGAGATGCTCTACATGTGCAGGGAATTGTGACAAGGAATCCGAAGCAAAGACCAGGTCCATATTCAGGTTGTCTACACAGCATTGCGTGGAGCACATCTCTGGCCAGCAGGAGGAACTCATGGGGTGTTCAGGGCATGTGCCAAGCTCCATCTGATGGACAAGGAGGTACACGAATTTAATGTGTACTTGAATGTTGCCTAAATGAATTTAATTTCATAACATTATAGATTATTCGATATCCAGGGAGCAAGGTTGGGGCTGCTGCTGTTGTTTGTGGTACTGTAAACTGAACACTCGACCTTTGCAATGAACTACACTGGGCTTGAACTTGGTATTGTGCCATGGAGGAAGGTTTAACACACACACACACACACACACACACACACACACACACACGCGCATGCACATTTGGGGAGCAGAAAGATATGCTTTCTTAGACTTATAATGAAAAGAAGGAAAAGAAAATAATATTGACGTTCTATCATGTTTTTAGCATTTTTACATATATTTCCTATATAATTGTCTCATATAATCCTCCTAATTGCCTTAAGCAAGTACTAGTTCCACCTATAGATAAAAATTTTGACATAAAGTGTAATCATTTTCTGTATTTCCCTTAGCTATTAAAAGCAGCCTATCTTCAAAGTAGAATCTGGCAAATTTAAAATCTGCACAATCTTTATCCTTTGCATCCTTTTTAATAAAATGTTTGTGCATCTCTTCATATTTAAAAAGTATTTCTAATTAAATCAATTATAAATAGAAAGGAACTTACCAAGTGTCTAGTGCACACAGATTTGAAGAGAGACAGGGTGTTATGGGAATTCAGAGGATGTGGCGCTTACACGTCACAAATACCCCTGTGAGGGAGCTGGCACTTGGCATTGGCCTAGAAGGACGGCTGTGGGGTGGAGAGGGCAAGGCCTGTCCACTGGCTGGAACAGCAAGAATAATTGCATGGAGGAAGAAACAGCAAGTAATCCAGATTGACTGGAGCAGCTGCTAAAGCTCCAGTGAAGGAAGGAAGTAAGGACTTAGAATAGGGCCACTGGACCTCATTTTACACATTTCCAGCAACACTATGCATGCCGAAAATCTGGGGGCCAAGGAACAATACCGGGACTTGTTTAGGCTGAAATGGCCAAATCTCAGTGGCTTAAGGATCGGCAGGAAGTGTCTCACAGAATAACTGACTTTGAGTCCCAACTGGGCTCTAAATCAAGGCAAATAGCAGAAGGAAGTTGGGATGCCCTGTGAGAACATGGGCTGATGATAAAGGCTGAGCACCCTGGTGAGGTATTTGACAATCTGGGTGTCTTCAGCTGCAAGGAGGAGAAAAATCAAAGTTAAGTTTGTTTAAACACGGAAGCGTATATGTCAACCCACACGAGGGGTCCAGAGGTAAGGCAGCACCACACGGAGGGGTGAGGGCTTTGATTATGCTTTTTTGTAACCTATGGGCTCTGCTCATTTCTCTACAGCGGCTTCACCCTCAACCAGTAAAAAATGGCTGCAAGAATTACAGAGGATCCCCCAGAAAACACGTTATTCACAGAAAAACGGTCCGTCTTTCTTACGTTTCTTACTAGGAAGAAGGAAACATTTTCCAAAAAGCCTTCAAATTCTCTCTCGTGTCTCACTGCCAAGATTAGGTCATCTCCTCAAAGTTAGGACCAAGAACAGCAAAGGAGAGAGATTCCTATGACTGATGTCATCTGGAGTGGAGTAGAGGGTGCTGTGAGAGGAAAAGGAAGAGTCACAGGCTTGGTTGACGCTCATTCTCGGGTGTTTTTCAGTCTCCAGTCAGATGCTGCCCTTTGTCCTTACAAGTAAGACAGCAGAGGTTCTGGGAGGTCAGCCCCTGCCCCGGCCTCACGTCTCTGTGTGCTCTTGAACCTCTGCTCTTTCTGTTACTCCACTCCACAGACTGTGACAGTACAGTGGAAAGACAGATGCTGTGCCCAGAGAGGGGATTATCAGCATTCATGTGCTCCATGCGGTAACATTTCTTTTGAAGTGTTACATGCTTGGTTGGCCTCAATGAAGCCCTCCAGGACTGAAGACCATGGGAGCAGCCATTGAAAAAATCATTTAAAAGAGTCCCCAGTTAGGCCCGAGAAAAGAATCTTGGAAACAGAATTGAGGAGGGTAGGTCAGGTACCAGACACTGAGGGGCCCTTGAAAAGTCGTACACCTTGGCCGTTGGTGAGGGAAGCTGGATGCGGAGCTGGCTTACCTGGGTAGGTCAACTCAGACACTGCTGTTTTCTTTCCCTCCTCCTGTACTTCCTACCAAATACGGGAACAGATACCTGCCTATCAATGTCTCAAAAGAGCTACAGTCCACAGTTCGTCCTATATAAAGTATGGTCAGATGGGATGGTTTTTTTAAAAACCTGGGTATTCACGGGATGGGAAATCTGTGAACCAGAAGCAACATCAATGATCATATGGTCATTCTGAAATGGAGAAAAATCAGGGGACAAAGAAGCTAAATTTCCTGTCTTGGGGACAGTAGCAGAGCTAGACTTGAACCAAATCTCTCATCTCTCAGACCACTCTCTCTACCAGTGACTTGGGTAGATTTCCATCATCTAGTAGACAATCAAAACCGAATGCAAGAATTCCAGGCCAGCCTGGGCTACATAGTGAGTTCAAGCCCAGCTTGTATTACATGACAGGGTCCTATCTCAAAAATATAATTTAAAAAAATGAAGTGAAAGCAAAACCAAACAAACAACAAACCCCCAAAATTTTCTTGGCCATATGCAGACATCTGTTTTCCTAAAACAATCCCATGTCCACTGTCACTGGCCAGCTTGGGGGAGCATTCTCCCAGCATCCCCACTGAATTAGCCATTCATTCTTCTTGAAACACACAAACGCAGATCTTCTCCATCCCTCTGCCTCTCCCTTCACAAAGCAGGGTCTGCATGATCTGTATTTCCCAGGTCACTCCACAGTTACTTCCTGTGTTGTGACTGCAGTGTCCTCTCACCTCCAGCAACTTGATACCTTAACGCAGTTTTGCTCTTTAGCCACTTAATCTCCACTACTTATTAATAACACAGGTCTAAACCATTAGGAATTATTCAGGTTGAAAGCACGCAGGCAGAAGCGGCCCGAAATGACAGCTGCTCTTTATTTAGGGCAAAGGTGATTATAATTCATAAAGAGCAATGGACTAGTTTGTGGACGGACAGTCAGAGTCTAAAAGATGAGGGAGATCTCAAGGATCTGCGGGCTTGGGTTCTAAAACTTACACAACAGAGGGAGCCCTGCCGTCCTTCTCCCATCTCGAGCAGCTGAGGTCTTGTCTAGCTTGACCTTGAGTTCTGTAGTTTCTGGTGACCAAAAATGAACCTGTATTTTAAGAGTTTCCATGACCTGCCTTCAGGTCTGTGGTCCCAAAAATCAGTACAAATCAACAGCCAAAAGCAAAAACAGGATTTTAGTTAATTAGTCCTTTACTGAATTAGTAAAATCCAACACTTAGCAAATGCTATTGGGAAAGTATGCTATTGAGTTTAGCCGACAGAATGACAGAAGGAATGGATATAGCTACATTCTCATCTCTAAGGGGAGCGTCTGTAATACTGAATGCTCCTAAAGTCCTTCTCTCATTCAGTGCCTGTGTAAGTGTCACAGTAACTCTATGTCCTTTCTCTATAACTCCTTGTGCTTTCAGAGTGCAGATGCAAGTTGTACTCATGCTTTGCTTCTGCATAGCGCCCTCCAGGGGCTGGACTAAGTAAGACAAGCCAGATGCTTCGGGTACAAAATTTAAGCATTTTATTATGTGGAGAGTCCTCAAATTCTGCATTCTAGACACCTGGTTTGTCTCACCATTTTCCCTGAATTATCACCCTCTAGAATACTTGACACACAGGCGGTGGGTGGTTGAATATCTATTTACTTAATGTCTTCTCCACTGCTTGAAATCTTCAAATGTCTCCCCACCACCTACACAGGGAAACCCAAGTTACTGTTTCTGGCCAGCACAGCCCTTAGGAGCTGGCTCCTATCTCCATCATCAGCCTTGAGGCCTTTACTTTATCCCACACTCCAGTCATTCTAAACACAGGGAGTCCCGTTCCACAGAGCTAGTAGATGGTGAAAGACTGCCGGAGAAAGAAGCAAGTCCGGAAATGCTGTTCACACACCAACAGGATGAATCCAAATGATGGAAGAAAAAGAGCTAAGGAGGTGGCGTGGTAGTGGCTAAGATGAAAAAAGGGAGGGAAGAAAGAAGGAAGTTACACAAATTTATTCCCTGGTTCTGTAGTGCAGATTTTTAAAAATCATTTGTATAAATTCTTAGCATAATGGCTGATAGCAATAAGAACTCAATAAGTGATAGCCAGTGTTCTTTCAAATTGAAAGCAAACTCCAATCTTGAAAAAGTATTTATAAACCTACTGACTACTGCTGAATTTCAGGAGATGACAGAGACATAGAGGTAGCACTTAAATGCCTCCAGTTACCCTGAGAAGTTCAAGTCCTCTCTTTAACAGGTGCCTGCCAAGACGAAGATAGACACCTTTCCAGGCTGCAGACTTGCCCTGGAAGATGCCACAGAAGAATAAAGGCACAGAGTTGGGGTTTCCATGTCTCAGTAGCAAGACCTTGCACCAGAATTTGTTCCCTCATTACTTAGTGTCTGAGCCTTGAAGAAAACATGTAAATTATGCAGAAAGGCACCATATTGTCGAAGGCAAATGAGACCTTCATTATCCCTGTATGAGCAGGGCTTAGCCAACAGAGCAGAGAGAAACAGTAAACCTTTCAAGGTCTGGCGGCACAGATGGGTGCTCAAAAAGGTTCCAGGGACCCTCAGAGCAGGGCCAAATGCTGTCGTTATTCGAGTGATTAACACATGGCTGGGCACGTGGTGTGTCCCTAATGATTCCGCTTCTCTGCAGACTTCTCCAGGGGAGGCAGCTGCTCTGCCCACAGTCCTCACTACCGCGCCCTTAAAAGCCACAGCCCACGGCTCAGAGCATCAGAGTCTCCTCCTCCACCCTGCCCCCACCTCTACTGCATTAACAGCAATGCCCCCTCCTGGGTGACTCAAAGTCTCGCTCGTCTCCTGGAGTCACAAAGCTGGGTTGTGCCAGTGTCTACTGTCCCTGGGCCGCTTACACGCTGACTGTATTCAAACTCACTCCCTGCATTCACTGGGGACCATGGCACTCAGTACCTGGCAAGAAGTAGATACTCACTCAACATTTGCCCAGGGTTGGCGAGATCCGCCGTCTTATTCTCCACCCCAGCCCTGCGGCCGTCTCAGACGCCCTCGAGACCCGTTGACAGGCCCTTCCAGCGTCTCGCCCTTCAGATTGTGCTTCACCTGTTGCCTCCACCTTCCTCTCCTTTCCAACAAGTCTCATTCACGGCCACAGTCTGCCTGCACCAACACGCGTCTCTAAAGCTGTAACCCCGCAGCGTCAGCCACTGGGCCACAGTCTCATTCTTTCTCTTCTCTCATTGCCCTCAGGCCGGCCCCGAATCACGGACCATTTTCTCAAGTCCCATGTTTCCTCTTTTGGGCCACTACCCATAGTAAATGTCACCATATATAAATTCCCCCCTTTCCAGCGTCTCATCAGTCTGTTGGCTTCCCAAATTAATTGGTTTTTAAAAAAATATTTTTTTATTATTTCTCCTCTTGTGGTTCCTTAGGAAGAGAAACTTCTTTTCAAAGCGAATCCATCTAATCCTGCAAGCCACCATCATTTTCTTAAAAAGCGCACACCTCAGCAACCTATCTCTGTCCTCTCACTTCACTCCTGAGCCACCTCCTATATGTCAAACCCAGCGAAATTTCAACGCCTAATCTTAATTGATTTATCTGAAGCATTTGGCAAGGTTGGAAACATCCTTCTTAGAAATTTCTTCTTTGTCATTTGAGTGGTTTTTTTTCTTTCCTCTATGTTCATCCTTGTAGGTGGCTTTCCTTGGGCCCTTAACTTTTGTTCATTCTTTGAATACTGATATTCCTGGGGATCTGTGCTGGAGCCTCTTTCATTTTCCACTCGGTGCCTATCCTTTGTCACAGCACCTAGACACGTACTTTCACTGTATCTGTGCTCACATCATAGCTCCCACGTGGGTATCCTCAGGCCATACGTCTCTCATAAGCTGTAGGTCCGTACGCTCAGCAGCACATGGAAATCTCCATCTGTAGGGAGGGCTTCACGGATGCTCAAGGCCCCATGCAGCATCTTCCAGTCATATCCACTGCGCTCCTAAATGCTCCATCTCATGGCATGTCCTACCACCGATTCAGCTGAGGTCTGGGTAATAGTCATATGAGTGACTAGGCCATGAGTGATCTGATGCTTTTCTGTCTTTGAGCCTGGGCAACTGGTGGAATTGACTGCAATCATTAGCTGTAATTAATTGATCCCAAGGTGTAAAGGAGCTTTACCCTGAAAATGGGGTAAAGCTCCTTCTTTCAGGCAAGCTAGAAAGAAGGCAATTGTTAAGAAATTGACTGGGAGACAGGAACATCTAGGATTTTGAAAGGACAGCAATAGAAATTGAGAAATGATCCCTGGCTTTTAACCAGCAAGAGGCCTATGTCATTGAATACCAATGAAGCCTGTTCTTCTAAAAACGTCTCCACAATTTGGAAAATATATTTGAGTGTCTGGATATTGAGATCTTGGACACGGTGAAGTAATTACACATTTGGGTCAACTCACCACCACCACTACCACCCCAGCCCTGCCCACTTTCCAGATGTGACTTATGCAAAGCAAAGAGAATTTTATGTTTCCAAATAGAGAATGAAAGTACCAAGTGCCAAGAAGATACAGAAAACACAAACACTAGCAAAATCACCCTTCAGTTTCCACTTCTGCCTGCTTGAAGAACCTGATGTAAGTGTCCTGCCTTGTCCTGTTGCAGACATTTCCATCATGATGCTGACGTTGCTGTCATACTCTGTACTGCCATAGGGAATTTCACACTTCTTCTTCAGGTGGTTGGTGTTGTATATCAAGTGACGCCTAAACTCCCGCAGCAGATCAGCTTGCAAACTCTGAGAACAGCCTCTGTGTGCAACAGACTGGCCCAACTGAGTTGTGACTGGTTCAGTTTCTTCATGACCTGATTGATCCACCTATCAGAAGAGTTCAGGTTACAGTGACAATTCTTGCTATGATATTGTGTTAGGAGAGTTGCATAGTGTTATGGTTTGTATCTGGATGTCCTCCTCAAAGCCTCATGCAGCCATAGGGGTGGGCTTCTAGAGCTTATGATTGACTCATGATCCAGTGCTGAGATTATGGGTGTGAGTGCTACACCCATCCTAGGGTGAGTAGCCTGCACGCAATGTAAGGGAGGGAAAGAGGCTTGCTCTCAGCTGCTCCTCCCTTGTTGCTCTTGCTGCTTTTGCTATTTACTGCTGCTATCACCTGCTGCCTTCTGCCATGTGCCACCCTGTCTTGGAGCCAGCCAAGTATGGACTGAAATCTCCACAAACTGTGAGCTAAAGAAACCTTTCCTTCCTTAATTCTGGGCATCAGATATTTTGTCTCAGCAACAAGAAGAAAGTAACCAAGATAAAATTTGGTATCAAAGAACTGGGGTCATTGCTGTGACTATACATGACCATGTACTTCAAGAGCCTTTGGGAATGACTTGTGGGAAGAGTTTAGAAAGGTTTGGAAATGTCACCTGAAAGAGTAGAGCTTCAGTGCCTTAGGCTGTTCTGTATAGGAGATTCTTGTCAGAGCTTGGAAGACCAGAAGGTTGAAAGAAGTTCTGTGGGTAAAGTCTGGGCTTTGGAGGTTTCTACTAGGAAGAAGGACTGCATTGGCTGTTGGACTCTAGATGATGTATGTTATAGCTTAGCAAAAAGCTTTTCTGCCTTTTTCTCATGTTCAGAGATTTTGTTAGAGACAGAGATTAATGGTGGCAGATCAATTAATCTGGCAGAAGAAATATTAAGGCAGTCAAATGTTGAGGTGGTGGCATGGTTATTGTTGGGAGCTTTTAGCCAGATTTCTGTGAGTTTTAAGAGCACAGAACCCAGAAGAATGATTTAAAAAGTTGTGAGTTTGACCAGAAAGGAAGCTCCAGTAAAGCTGTGGACTGTAAAGATAAAGCTGAGGAGACCTCCATTGCTGAGAAGGGACAGGAGAATATAAAAGATGGCCCAAAGGCATTACAAGGAGCAGCAAGTCTCCACCCTTTGCAGCTCAAAACTTCAAAAGTAAAAGACTGCTTTGAGGAGAAAGCCTCAGAGCATCATGTTCCAGAATGGAGGCAGCATAAAGAATTGATGCCTCAGAATCAGGTTCAGAGTGGTCAGTAATCCAGACACTGAACACCTACATCCAAGAGAGAGGAAAGCTTGGCTACTGCTCCAGCCAGCAACAGACCTTGGTGTCACCCACATGATGCTGGTTTTAGGCACATACAGAATGCAAGAGTTCTGAGGTTAAGAAGGCTTCCACCATATTTCAGAAGGAGACCTGGAAGGCCAAGCAGTGTGCTCCTGAGAAGGCAATATGTAAAGCTATGAGGGTGAAGCCAAAGGTACAATGCAGACCACAGAAGTTTGGCAAAGACAGGCACATGGACTGTCTGAGGAAAGCTGCAAGGAGGGAACAGAGTGGTGGGCCCAAGAGAGAAGCCATGGGAGCTACAACTACTAGAACTACCTTAGAGGCAGAGCCACATCAAGCTCACAGCTTGCACAGATTGCCTCAGTTGTTGCATGTGGAACTACTTTTAAAAGAATAAAGAAACCTTTCCTTCCTTAATTCTAGGTGTCAGCAATGAGAGAAAAGTAGCCAAGACACATAGGGTTAAAGCACTTTGCTTCTGAATAAATATCCACTACAACAGATTATGCAAATTAAATGTTTCCAGACGCCCAACATCATTAGTTAGTGATTGGCTGCTATCAAGTTACGTTCATCAGTTTTTCCTAGTCCGCTTGCCCAACTGTACATGGTCCGTTCAGTCCATTACTTATGCTATGTTTGGGACAAAGTACTATTAATCGAATCCAGACACTATGCAGCCCTCTCCTCTGGTGCCCACCAGCATCAGAATGTGAATGCCCACTCCTTTCATGTTGCCCCTGACCTTTCTTCCTCTACCTGATTTCCATTGATCTGTGTCTCACGGGAAGACATCTCACATATATTATTTCACCTGAACCCCCACAAGTCTCTTGTGGGGAAAGGCTGCATTATGTTCATATTCGCCAACACTGAAACTCTTTGAAGCCATCCAGCTTGTGTGCAGTGGCACTGGAATGTAAATATATGTGAGCAGGACTCCTGGTCTGTGGGCTCCTTGCAACTCCCTGAGCCCTGCATCCTTCTGTCCCTCTACATAACTCAGAAAGACTGCCCACCATAAGGCTCAGAGCAGTCATCTTTTCACCCTCCAGGTTGTACAGCACATCTTTTCTAAGCCTTGTGAGTCCTGGGTTGTGCTGCCCCCATAAGCATCCTTTTCTCACCCAGATCCAGTTCACGCCCCTGTCTCATGATTCATCTTCCAGACAGCTGTGAACCGTGTCTCCCTGTGTTTCTCAAATGCTACCATCCTCTACAGTGACCCTTCTGTCATCTTCTCTTGTACTTTAGGATTATATATACCCTCATGTTCCCCCAAACTCTGTAGCCTACAGTGGCACGATTATCTGTGACCCATTGCTATACTCCCATGCATTGACACCAAGCAGAGATGTACGTAGAATAAAAAAGTGAACAGAGAGGTATATAAAAAATGAATGTGTGAGGAAGGAAAGGAATGGGCGAATAAAATAATAGATGGAGATGCAAATAAAGTGACAGGAAGGATGGCAAGAATCCCAAGCAGTTGTAAAAGAGAGTGATGAGACAGGATTCACTACAGAGCATGATCGAGAGAAGAGACACGCAGGAACTCCAAGGGTTCCAAGGTACAGGTATGGCTCTGGGTCTGTAAAACAGAAAAATATCCTTAACATCCCAATAAACTTATTTCACCCCAGATTCACTTTAAGGAGAAATGGTGTACTAATTTCTGGAATGCTTTTTTTTTTTTATGAAGCTCTGGCCCTTATTCCTGATCACCAATTAATAATCATGAAGATACCACAGCATAATGGATGATGATTCCGGTCCACCTACAATGTGCTATCCTCTGGAGAACGTTGTTTAACTCTCACAACCATGCTATGAGACGTGTGTTATTTATCGGATTTCACAAATGAAGAAACAGACTTAGAAAAGTTGACTACTTTTCTTAAGGCCAATTATTTAATGTGTGACAGAGCAAAAAATTAAACCTATGTCATTGGGCTTCAGAGCCATTCCCGCCCTCCCCCGTCACCCTGCCATCAAGTATGCTAATAGCACATCCCCATAGCTAGCTATTATATTAAGTTTCCATCCACTGAGCACCTCCTGTGTGATTACCAAACACTGTGTGGTCATTGAATAACCAGGTTGGCTAACAGACAATTTTGATCCCCGTTTTACAAACAAGGATGCTAAGGTTTGTGTGACCAAGTAACAACACTGGAAAGGAACAAAGCTAGAATTTGAATCAAAGTCGCCTTATACCAAAGCCTGCATCCTCTACTGCAGGATGTAATATTTCGGACAAGGCGATCACATTTTTCTTTCTTATTCATTGGATAGCTGTAGAGTCATGGGAAGACCCCTGTATTTGACATCAGGACTTAGTCTAGTGTTGGTTCTTTCATTTAGGTCTGAGCCTTGGGCAGGAGGTTTCACATTTCTGGGCTTCAGTTTCCTCATCCATAAGATAAAGCCAACCATGCCACCTTATAAAATTATTGTGAGGGTTAATGTTGAGGAAAGCACAACAATGAAAGCACAAAGCAATCTTTTATCCTTATGAAGTAGACAGGAGTTAAAAGATATAATTATCCTTGTCCCAGGAATGGATAAAGTGAGTCTCACAGAGCCAAAATGACTAGTCTGACAGTCTCACCAAGAGTGGTTCATTAGACCAGAAATGAAGCCCAGATGTCCCCAGGCAGAGGTCCATGTGCCTTTTGCTAGGTGGCCAAGGGTCATTATTTTTGCAAGGGTGAGATGCTGCCAGCTCCATGTGCTTCTTCTGTTTCAATATGTATCATCTTTCCCCCTCCCATCCTACTGTAGCTCTTCCAAGAGCCCTTGACATTCAGGGTGAAACTCTTTTTCTATCTTTCCTGGGTTTAACTGGTAAATTAAGTGGTCTTATTCTCTTAAAGAGCTCCACCCAGAAGGAGCAATTTCAGCAGAAAGCAGTGTGAGTCTGATCCGGCTCGCTTGTCAAGAGCTTGAGATCCTCTGCTAATGAACATCGTTTTGGAGCTGCTCGGGATTAAACCAGTATCTGTGTGATCTTCACAAGGCCCTCATGGACCACGACGCGGACATTCCGATTCTGTGCCTAACTAGGAAGGCTTTGCTGCTCCCTACTCCTTTGCTGCCACTTCTCTTCAACCTCCAGGGCCCCTTGTGTGGCGATTTTGGTTTCTCCAATTTCATTTTCACTTTCAAAGTAAATGTCATTTGTCAGGCAAACCACATATTTGCTGGATCCCTATCTGCTAAGTTATTCCTGAACTTGACATTTTGGGGGCCCCATTCTGGCTGACCTAAATTCCTCTGTCTTCTGCCATTTCTCCCTCCTCTCTGAAGGCAGCCATTTGTGGCTTCACTGCCTAAAGAAGCTGTTTCTGGAAGCATTTATCTGTTCCCCCAGCTGGAAGTTATCGTTCCTATCTAAATTAGCTGGTGTGATCTTTTATCTGAACTCCAGGCAGAGCTGATCCTTTGTGTGAGAACTACCCACTCTGTTTCAGATTCATCCCTAGTGTCAGTCTCAGATGATTCATTTTGAAACTAAGATTCGAGTCCTTGGTGTTTCCAAATGCAAAGATTGTCTCTGTAACCAGTTTGAAAAAGAACTTGTCACACCTGCAGGGATGTTACCTGCATCACAATTAGCTCTTACCCCAAGCCCATCTCAGAAGAGATCCCTTGCATGGACCTCCAGCCTTTCTGTGTTGTTATTGTCAGGTATACAGTGAATGCATGATGGGGTTGGGGACAGTTCAGGGAAGCAAAGAATGACTGTACATAATTCACCGTTAAGGGTAGCAGTGGAGAGATTTTTCAGTGACACTGTAACTATTGACACACCTCAAATATAATCTCATCATGAGCTCAACAGCTCTGCCCTAATGCCATGTTGCACAAACCATGGGTGGAGTGCTGGGCTGGGTTTGAAGTACCCCAGATCCAGAAGATGTCACTACATGTAAATTCTTCAGAGAAGAACCAAGCTTGAGAAGACACTAAGCAGTCTGAAGAATGGTTAAAAGAACTGGAATGTTTAGTCTGGAATGGAGAGTTTTTTTATGGGGATAAGTAGGGTGGAAAATTTTGTCTCAGGCTCCTGTTTTACAAATTAGAAACCTAAGACTTTTAGCATAGACCTAGGGAATAACCAGAGTGAACTTTTTAAAGAATAGATGAGATCATTTTGCTTGGCTCCTGAAAACCCTGCAATGACTTGGTGCTGCTGTTAGAACACAAAGCCAGCTTCAAATCCTGGCCTCCAAGACCCCACACAAGGACCGGGTAGGCTATACCCATCAAAAGACCCCCAAATACTCAGCAGAAGTTTATTCTTCTACCTTCTTATCACCATAAATTGCCAACTAGATCAGACTACAGCAAGACCCAGCTACCAAACACTGTCAGCCATCATAGCAACGTAGCTGTGAGTGGGAAAAAAAGGACTGCTCACCACCGCATCTCCATGATGCCACATAGCAAGAGTAGACTGTACCGGGACATGCAGGGTGACATACCTCTTAAAGGAACGAATCACGGTGCTAATGCATGGATGATAGCTGATACCTTTTCGATCCCATGAAGACAGTTAAATTTTATTATAAATGGGGCCAGGGATATAGCTCAGCAGCACAGCACCTCCCTGGCTAGCGCAAGGTCCTGAGTTTGATTCCTGGTACCCTGCCCCAAAATTTTTATTACAAATGAAAGGTCTGAATTATGAAAAAAGTCAAAGATGAGACAGTCAGGGAGGCTCTATCATCCTGCAGGTGGAACATCTGTATCTGGCTCCAAGTGACCCCTCTAACAGTGTCACTTCTCAGAGTCCACATTAGCTCCCCAGAGGGTGTGACCTGGCCACCCTTACTAAAGGAGCACACATGTCAGCTCAGCACCATTTCTTTTTCTCAGAGAACTTATCACGATTGACACTGGTTTACTTATTTATTTTCATCTATTATTCTACCTCCACCCATCAGACAATAATCTCCATAAGGGTAGGGTAGGATTCTTGTACATCGTAGTTATTACTGTATTAGCTTCCCATTGTGCTTAACAAAGTATTCCAAAACAGCAGCTTAAAACAGTAAGTATTGATTATCTCTGTGCCTGTGTCGGGAACTCAGAAGCAGTTTTGTAGGATGGTTCTGGGTTGGAGTCTGTTGACACTGTAGCCATGTGTCAGTAACTATGCGGTTATCAGGTTTGGCTGGGCTGTGGTCCAACGTGACTTATATAGGGCTACAGGCAGGAAGCATCACTTCCTTTTTCTATAGCCCTCTCCAAGCACTGCTGAGCACCTTCAAGCCAAGGAGGCTGGCTTCCCCTGAAGTCCAGGAGAAAGCAAGGCAGAAGCCACACTGCCTTGTGTGATGCAGCCATGGAAGTCACACACTGTGATTTCTCGAACATCCTATGGATTATATGATCAGCCCTATTCCTGGTGGGAAGGGATCACACAAAGCTGTGAATTCAAGAAACAGGGACCATTGTTGGCCATCTCAAAGAATGGCTACACAGGTAGGCCACCGTTCAGCAGCCAGTGCAGTATTGGCATATGTCAAGTGCTTAATACGTGTTTATTGAATGTATGAGTGAAGGGCAGCAGCCCAAGTAAACTCAATACTTTCAAGACTAGTAGCCGAAGTCAATCTTAAAATCAGTTTTCAGTTTCTTGCTTACTGCTCTTCCCCTATACTATAAAGCCATCTTTGTGATTTCCCCAGCCATATGCTCTGTTTCTAATACCCTGACATATGTCCTTGTCTCTCCAGGCTGTACCAGACGATACCCCACCCTGACAATAACCCTTCCAGAAAAGAAATATATTGCTGGGAAACAGCTTTGCTTTTGTACCTGGAGGGGAAGATTAGGGGCCCTGGAAGGCTGAAGGGACACAAAAGCCTACGTATGTCATAAGCAGCATTTGACAGTCTACAATAATGGTTTGAAACTTCAGTCTGCAAAAAGACTAATGAGGACATTTGGCAAGATGTTCAGGGTGGAATCCAGGGATGTGCAGTCAGGTGTGCTAGGAAGGAGCTCTCACTGCTGGTGGTTAGAGGACAGACGACACCACTTCTCCAGCTCTTGAGCACTACTGAAGACAAGTGCAAATGATGGTGTCCTGGAAAGGCTGCGTTAAGGAGGGGGGTCTCGGCCATACCCTTGTCATATCAAAGAGGTTCCTACGTACTCACCCGGAAAACCAGGGATGGGGCAGGGTGTTGGGGAGGTGCCGAATGGTGAAGGCAAGAGGGCAAAACGTTCGTGAGAGGTAGATGTGTATGGAACTGCAGTGTTGTTTTTTAGGGTCTTTAAGAATTTTTTCAGGGTGTGTGTGTGTGTGTGTGTGTGTGTGTGTGTGTGCGCGCGTGTGTGTGTAAATTAGCTTCTTCTGGTATCCAACTGGGAATTTGATTCGTTTAACTTGTTCAGAGTCAGTTGCTATAAACCAGGTGGTTTTGCATTGCTCATGCAAATCACTTCTCCTCACACATGGCTACAGCCCCAGCTGCCAAAATGTTGTCACGTTCTTGTCTCCAGAGCCTTAATAAGAAGGAAAAAATACAGTCTGGAGCATGTATGTGCTCAACATGCTCCCCAGTTCTCTCTGAGCCTGTGTGGCCACTACCAATCTTGTCAACGGGCCAGTTCTTTCCAGCCATGAAACGAGCTGGAGGATGTCAAGGAGGCTGAAAAGCCAGGGGTCCAGCTCCCTAGGTCAGGTCATTGACTGCCAATCTGCTCAAGTTGTCCCTTATTAAAGCCACAGAACCTTATGTAGGAACCTAAATATTTCACATTTCAGACTTGCCTTCGATTACTGACTAAATTTGGGATCAGACTAAGTGACCTTATACCCTAATTCTTGTTACTTCATGGTTGAGGAAAAGATAATATTTGTACAGCACATGGGGGTAAATATAAATGATGACTAGTGGCCAAAGTAGGCCTCCAGACTTGGGGCCACTCCATACTCTGTCCATACATCCCATGGCCAACACAAAATGTCTCACAGAAACTGGTTCACTCTCTGCCATGGCCCTCCCAGTGAGAAGATCATATTGCTCATACTGTGGACTCATGTATGGCCATAAGTTTTGCCTAGGCCAATGAAAGGTAAGCAGAAGTGACATGCTACTTCCAGGCAGATTTTTTAAAATTTTTAATTGACAAATAATAATTTACATATTTATGGAGTACAGTGAGATATTTTGATACCTATACACATAAAAAATAACCAAAGTGGGGTGATAACTGTTTCCACCACCTCAAATATCTATCATTTCTTCTTAGTAAGAACATCAGAATCCTTTCTTCTACCCACTTATAATGCACTACTAGCAGCACATTAGGGTGCAATTGAATACCAAACCTTATTCCTCTTACCTAATTGTCACTTTGTACTCATTGACCCAACTGCCCTTCCCTTCCCAGTCTCTGGTAGAACTACTGTTCTATTGTGTGGCTCTGTGAAATCAGTTCTTCTAGATTCTACACATCAAGTGAGATCATGTGGTACCGGTTTTGTTGTGTCTGCCTTATTGCACTTAGTATAATGTCCTTGAGGTTCATTCATGTTGTGACAAATGACACGATTCCATTCCCTTTTATGGCTGAATATATTACATTGTGTATATATACCACCCTCATGCATCAAGGGATACCTAGCTTGACTCAGTGACTTGGAGGTTGTGACTAGTCCTGTGATAAACACAAAAATGCAGATATACTTTTGCTATAGTGATTCTATTTCCTTTAGATACATCCCCAGTAGTAGAACTGCTGGCTCAGATGATAGTTTACTTTTAATTTTTTGAGAACCCTTCATAGCATTTTCCTTAATGGCTGAATCAACTTTCATGACCACCAACAGTACAAAAGGGTCTCTGTTCTCCACTTCCTTGCTCACATTTGCTATCATTTACCTTTTTCATAATGGCTTTAATAACTAAGTGAAGTAATAGCTCATTGTAGTTTGATTTGCATTTCCCTGATGCTTAGTGATGTTGAAGATCCTTTCATGTATTTTGTGACCATTTGCATGTCTTCCTTTGAGAAATTTCTATTTTATACATTGCCTATTTTAAAACTTTATTATTTTTATTATTTTGTTACTGAGCTGTTCAGGTGATTTATATATTCTAGACTCTAACCTCATCAGATGCATAGTTCATAAATATTATCTCCCGTTCCATAGTGCACTTGTCTCTGCACTCCGCATTCTTTCCTTTGCTCTACAGAGACTTTCAGTTCAATATAATCCTATTTGTCTGCTTTTGCCTTTTGTTGTCTGTTCTTTTGAGGCCTTAGCCAAAAAAAAGTTTTTGCCCAGTCCAATGTTATAAGATGCTTTCCCTCTGTTTTGTTCTAGAGGTCTTACATTTAATTTCTTAATCCATCTTTGTTCATTTTTGTGTGTAATGAGACACAGAAGGTGTTACAGTTCCTGTCTAGATGTTCTCAAAAACCGCATGCAGTCATGAAGGTTGGCTTCTAGAGTTTGTGACTGATCCAACACTGAGATTAGAGGTGTGAGTGCTACATCCACCCTAGGGCAGGTAGCCTGCTTAGAATACAAGGGAGAGGAAAGGCTCTCTCTCTCTCTCTCTCTCTCTCTCTCTCTCTCTCTCTCTCTCTTCCTCCCCCCTTTCTCATTGCCTTTGCTGTCTTCCACCCCCATGAACTCTTGCCCTTCTGCCATGTGCCACCCTGCCTTGGAGCCAGTCAATTGTATACTGAAATCTTTACAGACTGTGAGTTAATAAAAGCTTTCCTCCTTTAACATTGGGTATCAGGTATTTTGTCTCAGCACAAGAAAGGAAACTAAGACATAATTTCCTTCTAAGGATAGTTTCATTCTCCTGCAAATGAATATCCAGTCTTTCCAACACTGTTGTTTTCCTATTTGTTTGTTTTTGTTCTTGTTATTTTGTGGTAAAGGATCAAACCCAGGGGTATTTACTAGTGAATTACATCCCGGCATCTTTTATTTATCATTATTATTTGTATTATTATATTATTGGTGTTATTAATTATATTATTGGTATTATTTTTATTATTGGTATAGTAATAATCGTCATTATTATGGACATATTTAGATTTGCATAATGGTAACATTAATTATGCATATACCTGAAAATTTGTACCTATACATGATATATCTTGATTCCTCATTTTTTCAAATTTCCCTATCCTCTCTTCAACCCCTCTTCCCCTCCTTATTTACAAAGCTTCTTTTTTATTTTAAAGAAAAAGAAACAATATTTTATTTTAAGGAAAAAAAAACAATAAGAACAATGGTGTGAAATTTGAACATAAGATTGTAGGAAAGTAATTGCACATTAGTACATTGCATATTGTTATCTTGAAAGTAGTTGCTCATATTACAAGTTATAGGCATGAAAACTGGATCAAGCAACATAGGCATAGACCTTTCCTTTCAATGAGCTAATAGTAATTAGTAGTATAACTATCTTGTATGTATATTTATTTTTCTTTTTCCCTTCCCTCTTTTTTCCTTTCCCCCATTCCACTTTCTTTATCCTTTTGAGCAGTTTCTTCCCATTTCACAGTATCTATTGTACATTTGTGTCCTATTCACTCTTTCAGCTTCTCACACTAGGGAGACAATATGATGTTTACACATGTGAGACTGATTTCTTTCACTTATGAGTATGGTCTCAAGTTGCATCCGTTTCCCTATAAATGTCTCAAGTTTATCATTCTTTATAGCTTAGTACTACTCCATCATATAAAAATACCACATCTTTTTTATCCATTCCTCAGTGAATGGGCATTTGTGTTGTTTCCAAGATTTAGCTGTGACAAATTGTGCTGCTATAAACATGGGTGCACATATACTGCCATGGTAAGATGTTTTTAAATCTTCTGGGAAAATACCCAGAAGGGAGATAGCTGGGTTGAGTGGGACCTCTAATCCTAGTTTTTGAGGAATCTCCACACCAATTTCCATAGTGGTTGCACCAGTCTACACTCCTACCAATAGTGGAGAAGGGTTCCTTTTTTGCCACAGCCTCTCCTGCATATGTTATTGGTTGATTTCTTGATAATACCCATTCTTACTGGGGTGAGATGGAATCTAAGTGTTGTTATAATCCTTGTTATCTGTTTGTAGAATATCCTTCAGAATATTTTGGAGTGCTGGTTTGGTGTTCATGAATTTTCTCAGGCATTCTTTGTTATAAAAGTATCTTATTTCTCCATCAATTTTGAAAAAAAAATTAGCAATCAATCTGGTTGAAGGTTGTTTTCTTTCAGGGCTTGAAATACTTCACTGCAAGTGCTCCTTGACTTGAGGGTTTGTGTTGAGAAGTCTGCTGTGATTCTGGTGGGCTTTCCTTTAAAGGTGATTTGTTTCTTTTCTCTAACAGCTTTTAGTATTGCGCCCTTGTGTTGAATTTCTAGAATCTTGACTATTATATGCTTTGGTGTAGATTTTTTTATCATAGCTAATTGGAGTTCTATATGCCTCTCTTATTGTATATCAAATTCTTTTTTCCTGTTTGGGAAGTTGTCTGTCATTACTTCTGTAGACAGGCCTTTTTATGTCATTTGCACTATCTCTTGCTTTTTCATTGACTTTAATCAATCTTATATTAATCTTTTTTGTATCATCTAGCAGCTGCTGGATTATGTTGTGGACTCTTACTACTTTTAAGAAATATTACTCTTCATGATTCTCAATTGCAATCCTGTCTTCTACATCTGATAGTCTGTCCTCGCATCAGTTCATTGTGTTGTGTATACTTTCATTGGAATTTTTAATCTGAATATTTGTTTCATGGATTCCATTTCTTTCCTATATTGGGCATTCATGGTTTCCATCATTTTCCTAAAAGCCTTTATTTTCATGTATATTTATTGTAGAGTCACTAAATATGTCTTTCATTATGGTCACTATCTCTGTAGTTATCTGAGGAATTGTTTCTGATTTGATTTTTTCCTAGAGCCTCATTCATGTTTTGTTACTTCCACTGTTAGAACTCCAGAGAATCCAGGTGGGTGGCTTTTAGATTCTCCCACCTCATTGGCCCCTGGGTTTGCCTTTGGTGAGCTGGAAGTCTGGGATTGCATCTTGTTTAAGTATTGTCTTGGTTACTTTTCTCTTGTTACTGAGACAAAATACCCAATGCCCAGAATTAAGGAAGGAAAGGTTTATTTAGCTCACAGTTGGTGGAGGTTTCAGTCCATGCTCAGCTGGCTCCAAAGCAGAGCGGCACATAGCAGAGGGCAAAAGTTCATGGTGGCAGAAAACAGCAAAAGCAACAAGAGCAAAGTGGGGGCAGGTGGGGAGAGCACACTTCTTTCCCTTCCTTATATTGTATGCAAACTACCTGCCCTGGAGTGAGTGTAGTACTCACACCCATAATCCCAACACTGGACCGTGAATGGATCATAAACTCTAGAACCTTCTCCATGACTTCATAAAGACTTAGGGGGACATCCATACACAAACTATAACATTCCACCCCTGGCCCCTCAAAGACTCATGATGTACTTCCCTTTATGCAGAAGGCATTTAGTCCATCTCTAAGAGTTGCCAAAGTCCTAACAGTTCAGCATTGCTGAAAAGTCCAAGTCCCAAGTCTCCTCCAGGATGTAAGGCAAAGTCTTAGTTGCAAGCCCCTGTACAAATGAAAAGTTAAACACTTCCAACATTCAATGACACAAAATAAGCATTTTCATTCTAAAAATTACAAACGGGATTACAAAGGAATGGGACCAAAACAAGTCCAAATTCTAGCAGGGCAAACACTGAGTACTGTAATTCCATGTCCAGCATCTGAAGCAACCTGTGACACACTGTGAGCTCCAAAAGGCTTGCCTGAGTGCACGCCGAGGGCACTTCTGATGGTTACAGCTCCCATGGCTTTTCTCTTACCCTGCTTTTCCCTCCTTGCAGCTTTCCTTAGATAATCCACATTCCTGGCTTTTCCAAACTTCTGCAGTCTCCAGTGCACCTTTCACTTCACACGCACAGCTTCACACACTGCCCTCTCACAGGCACACTGCCTGCCTTTCCAGGCCTTTTAAAATCTAGGTGGAAGCCTTCTTAACCTCAGAACTCTTGCATTCTTCATGCACATAAAACTAGTGTCACATGGATGATGCAAAGGTCTGCTGCCAGCTGGAGCAGTAACCAAGCTTTCTTCTCTCTTGGCTGTAGGGATTGAGTGCCTGGATCACTGGGCACTCTGAACCTGATTCTGAGGAACAAATTCTCCATGCTGCCACCATTCCGGCACCTGGTGCAGCCCCTGCCACCATTCTGGAATATGGGACTCTGTGGCTTTCTCCTGAAAGCAGTCTTTCACCGTTGCAGATTCGAAGCTGCAAAGGGTGGAGACTTGTTGCTCCCAGTGGTGCCCTCAGGCCATCTTTTCTATCCTCTTGTTCCTCCTCAGCAATCAAGATCTCTTCGGCTCTATCTTTGCAGTCCACAGCTTTACTGGAGCTTTTTTCCTGGCCAAATTCACAATGTTTTAAATCATCCTGCTGGGCTCTTTGCTCTTGATTCTCCACATAAATCTGGCTATAAGCTCCCAACAATAGCCATGCCACTGTCTCAGTGTTCAACTGCCTTGAAATTTCTTCTGCCAGATTAATTAGTCCACTGCTCTTAATCTCAGTCTTAGGTAAAGTCTCTGGACACAAGCAAACTGCAGACAAACTTTCTGCGAAGCCATAATATACATCACCCAAAGTCCAGCACCCAGTGCAGTCCTTCCAGGCAGAAAACTCCTAGGCCTGGTCTTTACTAGCAGGATTTCTATCAGTCTTCTGGTCTTCTGAACTTTGACCAGAATCTCCCATGGAAAACAGCTGAAGGCATTCCAACACTTTTCCTTTAGGCAAAATCTCCAAATCTTTCCAAACACTTCCCACAAGCCATTTCCAAAGATTCTTGAACCACATGGTCAGGTATAGTCACAGCAATGGCCCTTCTTCTCTGGTACCAAATTCTGTCTTGGTGATTTTTTTTTTTTATTGCCAAGACAAAATACCCGATGCCCAGAATTAAGGAAGGAAAGGTTTATTTAGCTCACAGTTGTTGGAGGTTTTAGTCCATACTCAGCTGACTTCAAGGCAGGGTGGCACATGGCAGAGGGCAGCAGTTCTTGTCAGTGGAAAACTGCAAAAGCAACAAGGAGGGGGTCACACTTCTTGCCCTTCCTTATACTGTGTGCAAACTACCTGCCCTGGAGCTGGTGTGGCACTCACACCCATAATCCCAGCACTGGAACATGGATCAATAACAAACTCTAGCAGCCTGCCCTGTGACTTCATGAAGTTTTGGAGGGATATCCAAACATAAATTGTAACAAATATCTTCTCACTTTCTGTTTTTTTTTCTTTACTTTAATGCCTAGGTTGGTGCTTATAAATTGCTATGGTGAGTAGTTTTATTGCCCATGTTTAGAACACTTAATAAATGACTACTCAGAGGTGTCTTCCAGGTGTAGCTGTCTTTCGGGTTTTGAGTCTGTTGCAAGATCCTACCTCCTCAATTTATGGGGATGAGAAGTTGCTACCTACTTGACCCATCCCTTGGTTCTTTGGCACTGGCCTATAGTATTTTTTTATGAACCTTAGACATTCTTATTCTCGGTATACCAGGAAGAACAACTGGTTAAAACAATTACATAAAAAAAAAACAATTACATCACTTTAGTTAAAGAAATACAATCAGCAATAGAAATAGCATGAAACAAAGTCTAGAAAATGACAAACAGGTACCTATTAATTTACCAACTTTAACTGTATGCACTAGATTTGTGATTATATAACAAAATCTTTTTTTTAATAATTTTATTTTAAAGACAAAAGAATGGAGACATATGAACCAGAAAAGCCATAAACAATACAGAAAATATAAAGTTATACAGAATATAGTAGGGAATTAGAACTGGATTTGTATTACATAGTTATCTTCACATTAGTTAACACAAAAACATTAAAGGAAATACCAAATTATAGATAAGATAGTAGGGAGTTTGCACT
The DNA here is from genome assembly GCA_004027595.1 of Dinomys branickii. Classification (NCBI taxonomy): domain Eukaryota; kingdom Metazoa; phylum Chordata; class Mammalia; order Rodentia; family Dinomyidae; genus Dinomys; species Dinomys branickii. Next base: position 399,870 of record PVLD010000101.1, read on the forward strand.
GGATGCTGTATAATATAAAGTTATCTTCATTTCTGCTAATACAAAAATGACTGAGGAAATACAGAATTATAGAGAACATAGAAGGGAATTAGCTCTGGATGCTGTCCTACATAATGTTACCTTCATCTTTGTTACTCAGTTACACAGATGATGGCCCTTTTGATCAGTTTGTTGTTTCTCCTCCCTCATCTCCGTTGCCCTACCACTCAATCAGTTATCTTCCCTGTGATAATAACTGTACTCCTGGGTTTATCTATATCCTTGGACTCTCACCTTGGGAAGAGATATAGCTGCCTCAGACTATACTATAACATACAGGGGTGTATACAAACTGCCATGGTTGGAGGTGGGAAAGCACATATGCTCACAGCACAGCCCGGCTCCACCCTGTCGTCATGCTATGGGTGGGGGCGGGTCCAGACCATGTGGCTCCAGCATTACCGTTCCCCACCCCTTGCAGCTGGGCAATGGGTCTCTGAAGCTGAAGCTACAAATGCCGAAACGAGGGCGTGGGCCAGGGGTGTGCTTGGAGCGGCAACCTCCTCCCTCTCTATCTCGTCTCCCTCCAACTGCGCCATGTCAGATCTGCGATCCCTTCCTCCAGAGGAGGTTCTGCTTAGACTTTCTGAGGGTTTCACTTCCTATCTCAGATCCCTCCCGAGTTCAGGATATCCACCTCCCTCCTCTCTGTCCTTCACATGTTGCTATATTGCTGTGTCTGAGTGGCATTTCTCCGGGAGGTTCTCTCTCCGCTGCCCACCCGGTCACCATGGGTTCATATAACATTCATATATGCAAGCAGTATGGAGACACTCTTGTTGCTCGCATCAGTAGTCTGGGGTGAGTCTTAAAGCCTGTGGACTCGTCCCATTGCTGTCAGGAACAGGTGGTAATTGCGCAGGCCGCCGAGGCTCAAGGTCCTCACAGAGGGCGTTCAGGGTGAGAGCCGAAGCCCAGTAACTCAGTTCATGCTTCCTGCTTGAT